>OX155699.1:854716-1333629 GCA_944547425.1 Eupithecia centaureata | reverse complement strand
TTTTTTTTAATAGATAGAGTGATTCAAGAGGAACGTTTATACGTATAATAAAACCGTGCGAAGCCGGGCGGGTTGCTAGTTTACTATAATGTGTTAGTTTCGGTGCCCACTCACCAGAACATGTAATATATGATGAAGCTATCGAAAGCGCCCGCCACGACTGCGAATGTAATGAACACAAGCACGCGGGGGATCTTTAGGACCTCACGGAGAGCCTTGCCGGAGTCTTCAGGACTTGATAACGGTGGGAGCTGGAAGAGAAACATAAAGATAAAATAAACATATAGCCATAGCGCCCTGTCTTCAGCTTTCACTTACCATCAGGGGAGATTGTGGTCAAAAGGTCTATTGTTGATAAAAAGATAAAGATAAAGATCATTTATTTGCAGAAAAATAGGTAAATATAATTTATGATTACCTATGATTTTCAGGTATTTTGGTATCAACATGTTTTACCGATTACACACACATTGCCTGTGTGTACTCGTTCTGCTCGTTCTCGATCAGGTTTTGGCTGAAAATCAGTGTTTTTGCTTATAAGCAAAAAATTTTCACTGAGCCATGCATGGCCTATTTGACATTCTGCAGCACACATAAACTTACTTAAACTAAGTTATTACTTAAGAACTTATTTACTTTGAAATTGCAGGTATGATTAACTTAACTAAATGTAATGTACTTTTGTTTTTTATTGTAAGTCTATGTAAATTGTATGTCATGTGTGTGTCCGTGGAACCAAATTGAAGGATTAGCCGCTAGCTAATCCTGGGATGTTGATGTAAAAGTCGAGTTTGTCGGTAAAAGTTATATTCAACTTATATACGTAAAACTACGACTAATGATGCTGATGATAGTGAGTGCTGTTGATATCGCTGCTAGTGAGCACTGTCTGCTGACTGACCTAGTGACCGCTCGTTACCGCGGTCACGTATGTACTAATTACCTAGTTAATCTGACCTGCTGAGGCAGCTACCTAGTTTAGGGATCTAGGTGATCGATGTGTATCGAACACAAATAAAATTTTTAGCTATCTATCTATCTATTTCGGTGTACAAATTTTGTCAGATGGCATGCAACATATTTTATGTCAGTAGGTAACTTAAATAATAATTCTATAATTCTAATATTCTTCATAATCAATACTAGTAATATTATAAACGCGAAAGTTTGTTAGTATGGATGGATAGATGCATGGATAGATGGATGGATGGATGGATGGATGTTTGTTACTCTTTCACGCAAAAACTACTGAACGGATATGGGTGAAATTTGGCAGAGATAGATTATAGTCTGTAATAATACATAGGCTATATTTTATCCCGGAATTCTCAAACCGGGAATTGGTCGGGTGAAACCGCGAGACGCTGCTAGTATTATATAATTCTGTAAGTCAAGTATGAATAGATAAATAAATTAAATAATAAAAAATTAGAACTAGTATTTGCAATACAAACAGTTGAGCAAATTGCAGTTGCAAGCAATCTAGATGTAGCTCAACTGATCTCTATCAAGCGTCCCCAAGATGCTAGCTATGGTCTAAGAGACCGCTGGTCTACCAGACCGGTCTGTCAGACCTACTTACAGTGAGTCTCCTGCAGCTATACAGGTCCACGGCGGTAGCGGCTAGCGCTATGACGAACGCGGGCGTGAAGTCTTTACTGTCGCTCGAGTATAGGTCTATGAGACAGCCCCCTGCTAAGCTGGTCTACCAGACCGGTCTGTCAGACCTACTTACAGTGAGTCTCCTGCAGCTATACAGGTCCACGGCGGTAGCGGCTAGCGCTATGACGAACGCGGGTGTGAAGTCTTTACTGTCGCTCGAGTATAGGTCTATGAGACAGCCCCCTGCTAAGCTGGTCTACCAGACCGGTCTGTCAGACCTACTTACAGTGAGTCTCCTGCAGCTATACAGGTCCACGGCGGTAGCGGCTAGCGCTATGACGAACGCGGGCGTGAAGTCTTTACTGTCGCTCGAGTATAGGTCTATGAGACAGCCCCCTGCTAAGCTGGTCTACCAGACCGGTCTGTCAGACCTACTTACAGTGAGTCTCCTGCAGCTATACAGGTCCACGGCGGTAGCGGCTAGCGCTATGACGAACGCGGGTGTGAAGTCTTTACTGTCGCTCGAGTATAGGTCTATGAGACAGCCCCCTGCTAAGCTGGTCTACCAGACCGGTCTGTCAGACCTACTTACAGTGAGTCTCCTGCAGCTATACAGGTCCACGGCGGTAGCGGCTAGCGCTATGACGAACGCGGGTGTGAAGTCTTTACTGTCACTCGAGTATAGGTCTATCAGACCCGCTAAGACTGAGAGCTGGTCTACCAGACCGGTCTGTCAGACCTACTTACAGTGAGTCTCCTACAGCTATACAGGTCCACGGCAGTAGCGGCCAGCGCTATGACGAACGCGGGCGTGAAGTCTTTACTGTCACTCGAGTATAGGTCTATGAGACAGCCCCCTGCTAGGGCTGTGAGACCGTAGCCGACTGTACCCCAGGCTCGTTGGGAGCCGTATTTTGAGGCGCGCTCTGGTCCTGGAAGAGAAAAAAACATAAAATACAGGGTGTTTCTATAGACGATTTAAATCAACTAAGTGTAAAGTATGTTGGCAACGCTAACTTGCTGGCAACTCCACGTTGCGGGGGCTCTCTTGTCTCTGGGTGTTCTGTCGTAAATAAATGTCAATGGCGCATGTTCTATTTCGTTTATTATTTCTACATCCAAATACATCTCAACTGGCGACGAGGCAAAATAGAAAAATACGAACCTACAGAGTGTGGCAGAACGATGGCGATAGGAAAAATCACAGAATTCAACTTGGAGACCGATGATTGGAAGCTATACGTCGAGAGGTTAGAACAGTTTTTCATTGTGAACAATATCAAGACCGAATTACAAGTTCCTACATTAGTAACAGTGATGGGGGCGGCCGGGTATGAATTGCTAGTAAACCTGTGCACACCCGATAAACCCACGTCGAAAACATTCTCACAAATAGCCGCTATCATGGAAAAACATTTACAACCAAAGCCGAGTATTCTAGCCGAACGCTTCAAGTTTCACTTACGTAAACAAAAAGAAGGTGAGAAAATAGCGGAATACGTCGCGGATCTGAAGAAGATGTCGAAAACATGCGAGTTCAAAGAGTGGCTGAGTGACAGTTTGCGCGACCAATTAGTATGCGGGCTAACGAGCGAGACAATTCGCCAAAGATTGTTCGCTGAAGAAAATTTAGAATTCCCTAAAGCGTACTCGCTGGCTTTGAATATGGAAGCAGCGGAGAAGGATGCAGCTTTAGTGGATTATGGAACCAATAAAACAAGTAACTGTTTGGCGTTGGCGCGGACAGCGGCCGGGCCGAGGTCGTCGTACGGACGAGGAGCGCGACGTAGTGGTGCGGGAGCGAACACCAACAACGGACCGTCGTCGTCCAGAGCACACAAGACTGCAGGGAGAAGTTCCAAGGAAGACTCGGACAGGCAGTGTCGGGTCTGTGGCGGTGCTCATGAGGCGACTACATGCAAGTTCGTACGTTATGTGTGTCGGGTATGCAACCAGGAGGGGCACCTACGTCGGATGTGCCCAAAAGTTAATGATGTCGGGCACAATCACATAGAAACAAATGATTCTAGCAGTAGCGATGAGGTAATAAGCACAATGAATCAGTTATCTTTGGATAAATGTCTCCCTATTATTATTCCTTTATCTATAGATGGTAAACAACTGCCGATGGAATGTGACACAGGGAGTGCAGTGTCTTGTATTAGTTATGATCTCTATAAAAAAAAATTTAATGGTATAGCTTTAGAACAATGTACATTAAAGCTAAGGTACTACACCGGAGAAACAGTGCGACCTTTGGGGGTCATTAAACCCATAGTTAAATACAAAGATACTCAAAAATGTTTGGATTTATATGTGATAAATAATGGAAAAACAATGTTACTAGGCAGACAGTGGATAGCCGAATTAGGTATTAAATTACCAGTAGAATGTCACAATGTGGGAACTGTATCAAGTAAGAAATTTAATTTAGAACATTTCAGTTCCAGATATTGTAACGTGTTCGCGGATGGCTTGGGAAGGTTTACTGGTGGACCGGTCAGCATTCATCTCGTCGAGGGCGCACGACCGATATTCCTTCGTGCGCGGCCGTTGGCGTACGCGCTGCGCGAGCCGGTGGAACTGGCGCTGGATCAGCTGGTACGGGACGGCGTGCTCACTCCGGTCAAGCGTTCCGACTGGGCGACACCTATTGTCCCAGTGGTCAAGAAAGACGGTAATATCAGAATTTGCGCAGATTATAAACTCACACTAAACAAGGTGTTAGACATCGACCGTTATCCTTTGCCAAAGGTAGAAGACCTGTTAGCTCGTTTACATGGGGGAGAAAGGTATTCAAAAATAGACTTATCCCAAGCTTATGCACAATTCGAGCTAGACGACACAAGCAAATACACAGTCATCAATACGCATAAGGGTATGTTCCGTTTCGAACGCCTAGTTTATGGCCTTGCCTCTAGTCCGGGTATATTTCAGAGAATTATGGAGCAACTATTTGCTCATTTACCAGGTGTAGGTGTGTTCCTAGACGATATTGTGGTAACAGGGCGGAACGATGTTAGCCATTTGGAAAATTTGAATAAGGTTTTTGAGATTTTGCAGGCGAACGGACTCAGAGTGAATAAGAAGAAATGTAGTTTCTTTGCCGAATCCATCACTTACTTGGGATACATCATCTCAAAAGAAGGAGTGCACACATGTCCAGATAAGGTGAATGCTATCAATAACACTCCAGCACCAAGAAATGTTTCAGAAGTACGGTCGTTTTTAGGTATGGTGATGTATTATGCGAAGTTTGTTAAAAACATAAGCACTATGTTAGCCCCACTTTACAATCTATTACGCGCGGATGTGAGTTTCAAATGGGGGCAGGATTGTCAGGATGCGTTTGCCGCGGTGAAACGTGTGCTTACTTCCAGCGAAGTTCTGGTCCATTACTCAGCTAAACTACCACTAATCTTAACAGCCGACGCCAGCAGCGTAGGCGTAGGAGCCGTCATTTCACACGCGACACCGCACGGCGAACGGCCCGTAGCATACGCGTCACGTTCGCTCAGCAAGGCGGAACGTGCTTACTCACAGATAGAAAGGGAAGCCCTGGCTATTATTTTTGGGATCAGAAAATTTCATCAGTACTTGTACGGAAGACGATTTACGCTGAGAACGGACCACAAACCTTTGACCTCGATATTCGGTGAGAAATCTGGTATACCAGTGATGGCGGCGAGTCGTATGCAGAGATGGGGGGTTTTACTGTCGGGATACAATTACGATATTGAGTATATAACGTCAGCAAAGAATAGTGCGGATGCGTTATCGCGCTTACCAGTGAGGAACAGCCCTAAAGAGGAGAGGTCAGAGGTCACATACATTAATTTCGTGGAAAACTTTTTACCGGTTTCGCATAGTGAAGTAATGAAGGCTACATCATCCGATACATTGCTTAGTAGGATTTTGTTGTATACCCAATCAGGGTGGCCTGCAAGCTGCACGGAGGACGCTATTAGACCATATTTCGTTAGGCGAAACGAATTATACTCGGAAGCGGGATGCGTAATGTGGGGCTATCGTATAGTTATTCCGATGTCGTTGAGGGAACAAATTCGCAAACAGTTGCACGTGAGCCACATGGGTATAGTGAAGACAAAGTCGCGAGCCCGCGGCTATGTGTGGTGGCCCAACATCGATGCTGACATCGAAGATATGTGTCGGCGCTGCACGACCTGCGCGCTCGAGCAGTCGGCACCGCCGCGAGCACCTCCGCAATCATGGCCTTACCTTCCACATCCGTGGTCTAGGTTACACATTGACTTTTTAGGTCCATTGGGAAAACTAACGTTTTTAGTTATTATTGATTCCACATCTAAGTGGATTGAAATTTTTGAGATGAAACGGACGACAGCGACGTCCGTAATTAAGACTCTGCGTCGCGTGTTTGCTAGGTTTGGTTTACCGGTGGAGTTAGTTTCAGATCAAGGTCCTCCGTTTACGAGCTTAGAGTTTAGAGATTTTTTAAGAAATAATGGTATTAAACAGCTGTTTTCACCAGCTTACCATCCAGCTTCTAATGGGGCAGCAGAAAACGCAGTAAAATTATGTAAACGAGCTATTAAAAAAGCTATGATCGATAGAATAGACATAGATACTGCTTGCAAGCGTTTTTACTAGAATACAGGAACACGATTCACAACACGACAGGCCAAACGCCAGCTTCAATTCTACAAAAGCGCTCCTTACGCTCGCGTTTGGACCTTTTGCGTAAGGAACATACCATCACTAGTCGGGTAAGCGAGGCACAGGCGCGGCAGGTAGAAAATGCCGGGGGCAAGTTACGCAAGTTCGATCCAAACGAAAACATATGGTTTAGGAATCATAGGACAGGTCAAGATAAGTGGGAAAAGGGAACGATTATAGCCGAAAGTGGGACACGTAGATTTTTGGTGAGGGAGGATAACGGTCGGCAGAACACTAAACATCTAGATCATATTCGTCGTAGATCGCGCATGTCTGGTATTACATGTCCGACCGAGACGAGCGAGGTGGCTACTAGCAACCCGCCAGCAAACATCAGTCGGGGCACGGAAAGTGAGCACGACCCCGACCCGCCAGCAAACATCAGTCGGGGCACGGAAAGTGAGCACGACCCCGACGTAGAATTCAGCACTCCTATGGCGCCAGTTGCTCCGGCTCGTGACGCGACTCCCCCGGCGGCCGCGCGGCAGGAACAACCGGTAGCCCAAGACACCGGTGAGACACCGGTTGGCCGTCCCAAGCGAATACGCAAACCGGTTGTTAGATTTCCTGAATTAGATTAAGATTTTCTCATACATAAGTAGTATTTTAGTTTGTTGTTAGCATTAAACTTAGAGTCATTTTCTTTTAAGTTAGATTAACATTAAGTTCCTCTTATACCTATTGTTTTGATTAGCTTTAAGCATAGAAATAAGAGTGGAGGTGTAAAGTATGTTGGCAACGCTAACTTGCTGGCAACTCCACGTTGCGGGGGCTCTCTTGTCTCTGGGTGTTCTGTCGTAAATAAATGTCAATGGCGCATGTTCTATTTCGTTTATTATTTCTACATCCAAATACATCTCAGAAATTAATGAAGATTTTGAAATTACAAGAGAATGGCAAATGGGTAGAACAGTTCTGCTGATGTGAGGAGTATACACCACTGACCTGATAGGTACTGGCTGCTGCAGGCGACACACCGATGTAGGAGTAACAAGTAAGTACTCTTCGGATCCAGCTAGAAGGTCGGGCACAATCACACACTCTAGAGCACTCAGCAGAAGTTCATAGGTGGCCGATAGAACGTCTATCTAATGTCTCTTGATGAATTGTTTAAATAAGAAGAAAGCAACGTCTTTCTTGGTCGGCGCGCGATGCGGTTGTGTTTTAGCCATTCAGAGCGTTCCCAAATGGCTGAGTGATGCAAAACTACCTCCATTTTTTTCAGCAGAATCGTACAATATGTAATAGATAGAGTTACATATACACCAATAAAGTTGCCGCTAAAAGAAACATTATAAAATAAATTAAAAGGTTGTAGGCGCTAATTAAAATAAAAATAAATTTATTCATAAAGGAAATTACAATTTAAGAATAAAAACAAATTATGTCCAGTATTTACAATTATAATAATTGGTCTAACTGCAGACTGTTGGAAAAATATAGCGGTAGCTCAACTGATGCATGTCATACATATGCCAATAGAAAGTGTCTTGGGGACGCTTCCGACTGGTATCGACACGGATCAATTGAGCCACCCTTAGATTGTGTATTGTACTAGTTTTAATTGTTTCTATTCCTTGATTGTAATATCGTTGTTATTAAATATTACTTTACTGGACCAAGCAAAATTATCATCAGATAACAATTGGCAAAGCTATCAAGTAACAAAAAAACAAAAATAACGGTTTTGTCAGTTGAAAATAACTAAATTGAAAGTACAAAATGATATCCTGAAATTCTAAAGTTCAAACAGGCCCAGGTTAAAGTTAAGGCTACTATTAAACTGAATACAAACAAGGATTTTCGAAGCGTTGGTCACCTAGTGTTTTCAGCAGAGCAATTTTAAAATAATATCGGATATATTTCTCTCACAGTTAAATCCCATAGCAATAAATTTAGCTTTATCAGTAACGTGCTTAACCCTTTCTGAATATATGCATGTTCTATGCTAATTGGAAGATAGGAGGTGTCATGGAAATTTATATCGTAGGTGTCCAAAACAACACAGGATTGGCTTTATATATAAGGTAGTTAGTAGAAATATAGTGAAAAAATATAAATTAGGTTTTTATTCAGTTTTGCTCTTTTTGTGACATCTTTTGGCGTGAAGGAAAACTATTAATTCCGCTTCTCACCGCTAGATGGCGTATATTTGAGGCTCATGAAGGTTTTATGTGTTTATTATATTTAAAAATTTAGGTAAATACGTAGGTTATTTAGGCCTACAGTTATTTCCATGAACAGATAAAAAGTTCAAAACCACACTCAGTAAACCGCAAAATTGTCAACGATAAACGCTACGGTAACTCATACCTACCGTTGCCGCCTTGGGAACAAAAGTAGAAATTCCACCCGGAATAAATTACTAAAACAAAAAAATGGCAACCCAGCCAGTAGGTATCGAATAGGTAATATCTATTCTGTGACCCAACTAAAAGCACTATGTTTTACTAAACATGGCTTTAGTCACTCTTTATGCATTCTACAGCTTTTGATTACATTCTATAACCCAATCAAACCAGCGCCGCCGTGGATTCTCCATAAGGCATGCACCACATTCTATCCAGTTTTATTCGCTTTTATAGCGCCTCTAACGCGCAAAAAGTATGAAAAAGCGCTCATTAACGACCGCCACCTCTAGTTTGTTCGTAGCTATGTTTTTATGATGTCAATGGGTGACATGGTAAAGAGGAATGAGTAGGTTTACTGATAATACTAGTACTATTCGTTGATGTTTTAACTAAACAGCGGAAGCTAAAACTCCTTGTGTTTCTATTACACTTTTATGAATGCTTGTTGCTGTAAAATTTCTTTCAGGAGTAGTCAAATTAAACACCAAGCCAAACAAAACTCCAGACCATGAGACCACATTAAAAAGTATGTTAACAATCAAAACTATGAAAGAGTAGATTTTTCTAATTTAGATTGAAATCAAATTCAAGAGGGCAAATAAAGAAATACCTACATAATAAACCAGTCCTAAAGTATCCAATTCAAATTAAAACGAAAACACACTAGAGAATAAAGTAGTTTTTTATAATTTAATTGGATCACAATTTATAAATGTCAAATCCATAACTTGATCTTCTCAAGTTACTATGTCCCTGCATGTCACAGTAGGTGAAACTGGCCAAGGCATGCGTAGATCGATCAATTGGACCTTTTATGGGACCTATGATTGGCCACCCGCTTGGTTTTATGGGAGGTTGATAGGTAAGTTACCTAGGTACTACTTAGGTAGTAAGTGTACCTACACTGGTAAACAGTGCTTTAACAACATAAAGACACCTATTCTACCTCTTAGGTAGGTACTCTTTAATTGAGATAATCAACAAGCAAGCAAGTAAAAAAAAAGTTTTAAAAAATTATATCGTTATTTTAATAGCTTTCGAGTAATTTTTAAATTATTTTGGGTTTTCTATATAAGATTCATATAATTTTATAGTTTTACTGCTTGTCCTGTTGATTTATAGATGTCCGCTGCATGTTTAAAATATGTTTTTTTTTAATTGAATATATTATGATTAGTTTTCATACATTTTTTAACGCTGTTTTTGTAAACCTTAATACTGAGTAATAGTGATTGATTTTACTTTAATCACATTTTTCTTGATTATTTTCTTCTCCACTCGCCAATCGATTATGCTGTCGGAAATGAAATAATTTTTAAAGCGAAAAACTTACTTAAATTTCAAAACATATTTAGATAGTTATTTATTTTGTTTCGCTAGGTAATAAATATCACTTTATTTCTTATATTATTTTGATAACTATGTACCCATAGGTAGTATTAAATTTGACTTGTTTAGGTGCTTATTTTGTAAGCTTAAAGAAATAAAGATTTTGATTTCTGATTTCTGAATATCGAATAAATAATTTATTACACCTACCAGTATCGCCATGGCAGTTAGTGCCTAAGAATTATAATTACAATAATGATCTAGAATCTAGATAGTCAAGCGGATGTGGTCTATAACCTAGCCTTCGTAATCAGTCTATGAGCCTTATTATCTATTATCGTAGGCTAAAGACTTGAATAAAACCAAGCTGTTATACAAGGAAAGTGAAGCTTTGGGAGTTCGATTCACCGACTTTTAAGGCATAAACATTGGCGTATCTAGGTTTATTTTTTCGATCACAATAGGCCTCTCATGGCCGCAGTGATGCGATAGCCACCTTGGGCAAATAAAACAAAATCTAGGTATCTTTCTCATGGGAATCCAGGACCTCCTAATAAAAAACTGGGGTCTAAAGCTACTTCGAACTGTGTTACATAAAGACCAGTGCCAACGTCATGTTTGATGACATAACGATCATACATTTTCGGAATGTAGGTTTATAATACTAAAAATTGATCATAGAGGATGTATTATCAGCTCTGTAGGTATTATGTGTTTTTACACTCGAACTTTAGGTAAATGTGCTCTGGTAGGTTCCGATCACTGCTCACCACAATTACAAATCCAATAACTAACTACAACATTGTTTGCGATCAAAGCCAAGGGAAACGACTAGTAAGCGGCCAGCGAGTTTAATTTAAGTGAAGGTGACAGATGTCAAAGTGGATTAAATTGATCTTGTCGATATAATGTTTACAAGTTGTATGTTTTAAATTGAGCTGTAAATAGATAAATACCAAACTTATCTAATACACCTGAATTAAATTAATAAATAATGATGCACAAAAATATCATCTAGCTCTAGTAGAGATTAGATAGATTTTTTTTTAATTAAAAATAATTGATTAGGTAAATATTATAGTACAACACTAGGAGCGTCTCGCGGTTTCACCCGCGTAATTCCCGTTCCGGTGCGTATTCCGGGATAAAATATAGCATGTATTATTCCAGACTAAAGTATATCTCTGTGCCAAATTTCATCCATATCAGTTTTTGGGTGAAAGTGTAATAAACATCCATCCATCCATCCATACTTACCAACTTTCGCGTTTCTAATTATTAATAGGATAGTAGGATAATTGCATGCTCACACCATGTTAATACTCGTGTTTTATGCAAATAAATGATTTTTATTATTAGGTACCTACTTATGACAATTGTCAACATGATCTATCTTCCAAAACATTGGTATTTCCAAGTTTTAAAAACTGTGATTATTTTGCTATTTTTGGCTTTGATCGTACTTGCCTTCAATTGAGTTGTTTTCGTCCGAAGGCCGCCTCGTGACTTCGTATTGAATACATTATTATTGTATCAAATTGTCTCGTTCTCGGAAGTTATTAGTTATTTCTCGTCTATAGAAGCTTAACGAATTTGACCGAGAAGATTCTTGAAGATTCTGTTGCTATAGAGTTACAAACATAATTATACGCAAGATCAATTTTACAACAAAACTCCAAGT
Organism: Eupithecia centaureata; assembly: GCA_944547425.1. Lineage (NCBI taxonomy): Eukaryota > Metazoa > Arthropoda > Insecta > Lepidoptera > Geometridae > Eupithecia > Eupithecia centaureata. The sequence continues at coordinate 1,321,971 of OX155699.1, read as the reverse complement.
GAGTTGCAAAATCTATCAGTAAATAAATTGAAACAAACTGTCAAAACTATTCTTTGTAAAAAAAATTTTATAGGAAGAGATGAAAGTAGAGTTTGGTAGCCCTGCATGCGGTATACTAAACATCACCAGTTTTAGTTTTTAGTTGTTTTCAATTCAGTTTTGGATAAGTTTCATTCTTAACTTTCTTTACGTAGTAAAAGTATATTTGTAATAGGGATGATGTCCTGCTAACAACCTGGATCTGTCGAGCTGCAGACAGCGCTGGGGCACTCATTAGTGGACGCTCATATCAGCTATGGACAAAGTAAATATAAGTTGATGATGCATGGTCCGTAATGACCTACGGAGCTTAGACGTGGACACTCACGGTAGGGCTGGTCCACCAGTTTAAAGTCGCTCAGCGAGCTATGGAAAGAGCTATGTGAGGAGTCTCTCTGAAGGATAGGATTCGTAATGAATACCTACATCCGACAGAGAACCAAAGTTATCGACATAGCTCAAACAATAAAAAGAATAAAGCAAGCTCAAGTGGCAGTGGGCCGGCCATAGGTATCTCGCAAAGAACCGACAACCTTTGGGGTTAACGTGTTCTTGAGTGGAGACCACTCTGCAAACGTAGTGTAGGACGGCCTCCGGCCAGGTGGAATGACGATCTGCGAAAGACTGCTGGCAGTTGCTGGATGCGGCAAGCTGAAGACAGGGCGCTATGGCGCTCATAGGGGAGGCCTATTTCCAGCAGAGAACTATGATGATGATAGTCTAGGATTGTAGAATTCATTATTAGTTATAGAAGTATGTAATAGTAAACAGGCTGTTGGTAACTCCGGATGAGTCGGTCACGCTCCGTCACGCTACGTCACGCTACGTCACGTGAGTCACGCAACGGACAAGGTCGTCCAAAGGTGTTGTTACCATCTTTGTTGTGGTATGTGTACACTTAAAATATGTTTTACTTGTATTATTAATTATATTTGACAAATCCAAATAAGTTTTGATATTAATACCAACATACTAGATTTAGCTTAAAGTTTGTCGCACTTGGTGAAATTAGTGAGGAATAAATTGCAGGTCTTTCGTTGAAATTCGAATTTTTTTGCTGGTAGATACATTAAAGTTATTTAAAAAAAAAATAAGTATTTGTGCCATATGAATCGATAAAACTGTCCATAAAAATCCTCGTTTTTATTCTTGAACTAAAATCAAATGACAAACTTCAACATAAACGCAGTATCTGACGTATACGTACTACGTAGCGTAGGACGCCCTCCGGCCAGGTGGGATGACGTTCTGCGAAAGACTGCTGGCAGATGCTGGATGCGTCAAGGCATCCAGCAACCACTATGGCGCTCATTAGGGGAGGTCTATGTCCGTCCAGCAGTTGCCTAATATAGTATAATGATGATGATTTAAGATAATTGACCACGGTTGCGAATAACTTATACCTACTACCTACCTACGACGTCTGGTATTATTATGGATAAAAAGTACCAAATATTTTAATTCAAGCCTAGATTTTAATTGATTTGATTCAAGCTTAGATTTTTTTTATTTTATTTTAGCCTTAAGAGGTAACAGACATCCAAGTATCCAAATTCTTTGTGCTTTGATCGCAACGATCAAAACAAAATTAAACATACGCAAATTACGCAAACAATAACATTTAAGGATTATTATTTTTATATAAACTTAATATGATAATGATCATAAAGGAATGCAGTGAAAATATAAAGACAGTGAAAATATAAAGCAATCTACAAATTCGGGCATTAAATTTTTGTAAAAACATGAAAAAAAACCGACTTCCCAAAAAACTCGCCAAACTCCAAGATCAAGTGCAACCGGCTTGACAGCATCATCATCACAACTTGATCACGCGCAACTTCTATCATATCTGACTCCACAGTCATGACTTCACTACGGTCCTGGACGCACGTCTCAAAGACTTTCAGAATTGCAAAGCCGGATTGTTTGAATAAATTATCCAAAATAGTGCATAGAGAAATAAGACATGCATACTTTTTGAGCAGTGTTCTTGAAAATCATGATGTAGAAATAGCTGTAACTTTTTGAGACAGTTTTTGACGCGCGTTTTTTGTTTATGTAACAGAATAAAAAAGTGACAGGTTCGACAGATTTAGGTTGAAACAAAAAGTGGACTTGAGATTTTTTTTATAAGTGTGAACAGCAAAAATAATAATAGTGGACAGACAACATAGTTTTTTTAGTTCTTCTCATTAGAAGCACACAACCTATGGAATGAAAAAAAGGTCAGAATTTTGTTATACATAATAGTATTTTATTTTGAGACTGGTTTCATCTTGTAAGCATTTTAATTCTTTATAGTTGGGAAATCCAAAATGTTTATTGGTCAACTCACAATAAAAAAAAATCATAACAGTTTATTTACCTGTGACATCAATCCAAAAAAAACGTATTGTGTAATTAATAGATTTAAGTGCGAACACATAGATACTTAAACATAGGTATCTTAGTTTATCAAAGAAGTTAAGTTTGTAGATGAACTGAAGTGTAGTTAAATTTTAATATCATAATTATGGAAGTTATTTACCTACTTACCTATGTCATAGTAAAATTCTCGTTGTTCGAACACGTTGAAAGTTTTAGGATTAAAACCTGGTTTTACCATTTTATGTCGTGTAAACAATACCTGCCTACTGAGATATATTGTAAATACTTGACTTATTGCTCTACATAAGGAAAATAAATACATGTCATTTTGATGTACCAACATAATAATAAAATGACGTTAACATTATGTTGTATAGCATAACAAAAATAATAATCTAGTTAGGTAAATTAATAAATCCGATTTATGGCATTAATCAAACACTCAGGTTTTAAGTTAGGTTTATGAGAATAATACAACATGGAGGGAATTCAAAACTTTAACTAGGTTTCTTTTCTACTTTTATAATTTTCAAAACCTAGTTCTTTCCGCGCAGCATCCCACGTTTACCTACTTGCATGAGGGAAACGTAAAATACAAATTTAATCAACTTTTATTTATTTAAGTATTCTATTGTATATTTAATCCACAGAAGAATCACATTTAACACTTGATATCATATAAAATCTAAATCATAGACACCGACAAACATTTCTATGCCGCTTACAGTACAAAAGGGGATAAAATTTACATGAACACTTAAAAAAACACAATGGAAAATACACAAAAAAAAATATCTAAATGTGCTTTTGTGTCAAAACAGCAAAATAGGCGCTGCGCATATTCTGATGAAATAATTCCAGTCACGAGATATTGTGAGACTTACAATTAGTATTTATAAGCAGTTCTGTAAATAGTAAATATAGTATACAACGATACAAATAATTATATGCCACAGGTACCGGTCTGACTGTATAAAATGTGTAAATATCATGTAGTTAACTGTCTAAATTCTGCATCATCATTTACGATTATGGATAAAAGAGAGTGCGATAAGGGAGTGTTAACTGAAAATCAGTCAGATGATTCTCACTACTTTTCGACTATTCGGGACAAATATCTAAAACAAATCTTTCTATTATAAAAAAGAAAGATTTTTTAAATATTTTTAGTTTACCCATATAGGCTTCGAAATTGACTTTCCTACAGATTAACTTAGAGTACTAAGTTTAAACCGTAGGTATGCATTGAAAAATAAAATAAGGAACATAAAGAAAGGTTATAAAGAAAAGAAAGGTCTTTGCCTTAGCGTTGAGTTCCATATAGATACCTAATTGTTGTATTAGTTTTCTAGTACCCATAACACAAGCTCTGCTAGCTTGGGGTTAGATGCTGTGTGGATTGTACAAAACCATATAACTAAATGCGCAATAAATAATCTGAATATCTCGAGTGCATCGATTCCGGAAGAATGAATGCAGGTGATGCTTTCACTGCGCACGCGCTTGGACTTTCCACTTGTATCTTACGTCGCGTGACGTCACGGTGCTGGTACGAATGACAATACTACGTAGGTACACTATCTTCTTCTTCTTGTTTTATGGCTCGCTGCGTAACTATCTATGCAACATAATTGGAATAAAGTTATTCCCGCAGTTTTGACTTATTTTAGCACTGTGATTTTTTTGTTACATTTTATATATTTGTAGGTATACCTACCTTGTTAAGACAATACGCAACCTGCGTTTTGCCTTTCCTAAATTATCTATGCGACATCATCAGCCTATATTAGTGCACAGCTGGACGTAGGCCTCCCCTAATGGGCGAGCATAGCGCCCTGTCTTCATATTGCCGCATCCAGCATCTGCCAGCAGTCTTTCGCAAATCCTACACTATGTTTGCCAAATTGCGGTCTCCACATTAGAACACGTTTACCCCAACAGTTGTCGGTTCTTCGCGAGATATGGCTGGCCCACTGCCACTTCAGCTTGTTACATAATTCTTTGATTTTTTATTATTAAGTTCATATTTTTATTTGATTTCAAAAATCCTCTATCAGAACGCACATACGAAATACCAAGTACCTACCTAAATAGAAATAAATTTTTAACAAAAAGTAATGTTTTTATCCACCCGTCCACCAATTTTCTACGTTCAGACTCTTATTGCGAATCTTCTTTCATAGAAATATCCCAATAACAATTTTGACCCGGGAATTGAACCTGGGACATCAGTGCTATAACACGCGACCGCTTGACTAACGAGTTATCGGTTCAGGTACTTTATAACCTATATTTACCTACCTACTTTACAATATCAAGGCCTCACTCCACATTATCCACTTTAGTAGTGCAATACTTTACTCAAGTTACTTGTATGTAATTAATACTGAATTCTGATATGATATTAGAAATAAATGTAGCAATTTTATCTTAACGTATGATCTAGGTGGATACTTGAACTATATTTCGAAGGCAAATCACATGATACTGAGTTTATTCTTAATTCTTTATTTCACAAATAAAACAAAATGTAAATCCTAAAACTAGATAGGTTATGGCAAAGGCGAGCTTAACCCTAAAAAGAGTTCTCTTCCAGCAAACCTTATTCGGAGAAAGTCAAGTTTCAATAATTTATCATGAACCTATGATTATTTTGAATGTTGGTTCAGCGACCAACGTCCTGAAAGTCCCGATAGTTGTTTCGGTTAACGGTGTAATGGCGAAGAGCCTCGATGAAATCATCTCAAGAGACTCTTGCTAGGAAGTTGAATCAAGGGCCAGATCCAAAAAGCGGTTCTCCTGGACTCAGCGTGTATCGTCAGGAAGTTCCTCTGTCTGCAACCCTAGTCACCGGCTGCTTGAGCCTAGCTTCGCGGCCGGTGATCCACCGTTTTCATTTTACTGTAGAATAATTTTAGATTCTACCTACTGTTAAAATACCTATATACCTCTATCTACTTAATAGAAAATATTTTAAAGCGCGACTTAAATAAATGAAGTGAAATAATAAATACATAATACGAGTCTTTATTGCAGGAAAGTTACACATTCTCAAAACTAAGTAACCTGCAATTCTATCTATCTTATCATCCATCTCTTATTCTCGTCCAGTTCTCGTCATAAATATCTTATATCGTTCATTGCAGGGATGGGATTTCTTCCGGACAAACATACTAAAATGAGTCTTAAACCTAGGGCTACCTTATATAATATAATTTCTTATACATATAATTTATTATAGTATTGTATATAGTATTACAATTTTATGCATATAATACAGATTTCTCCAATCGTGAGGTAATTTCTGCGTATTTGTCTGTTTTTCCTTGGGGATAAAGATGAGAACGAATCTCCTTAAGATAGCGTCAAATTGGTCCGCTTAGCAAACTCTGATTATACCTTAGTTACATTTAATTGGACCTTATTAGAACTTGCGTACAACTAATCCAAATAGGGCCTTATAAATATTGAGCATTTAGATCAATAATGACAGAGTTAAATGGATAAGTCTTCTAGTAGATCGGTATCATAATCGCCCTATTTGACCACATGTGGTCATTGGTCCTGGGTCAAGCAGTATGCTATACTACGGCCAAACTCAAGATACAATATTTGTAAACAAATAACATCGAGCGGGGCAATTTCGACTATGGGGTTATTCCAACTAATGACAATAACTTTTATTTTACTTATATTTACTCAAAACGCCATCTAGATCCAAGTAGATGAACAGGTAAATTCGACAATGCTTCATAGATGGCTCTTCTAAGGCATAAACTGTCTTACTTATAGGCACTTTTTGTCAGACGTCATTTTGCGCAACAGTGACAGCCAAGACACTCGTTACATTTTTCGTCAAAAGTTGTGTTTTGAACGCTTGTTTTCTAGATAATACATTGCGAGTGAAGAAAATATGAACTATTAGTTGTTATTCATTTATTTGTTCTAAGAAAAGGTACGTTTTTGAAGAGATTTTTGAATAGTTGAAATTACCCCGCCAAAATAGTAAAGTGGGGTAATTCCAACTAACCTCAAGTTGTAATTACCCCGCTTAGTTTTGTATGGTGTTGAAAAACACTAGTGATGTCCCATATATCGATACTTTTTTTATAAATAGATGCGCCCCGCGGCTTCGCCCTCGTAGTAAATTATTTGTCAAATGCAGAACAATAGGTATCGAAGACCTAAAAATTTCAGAAATTTATTGCACGCCTCTTTGAGGAAGTTAAATAAAAAGAAAAACATTTTTAACTATTTACTATACTTACTTATTATTTTAGTTTTATTATTTGTATAAATTTAATTTAAATATGTAAGAAACTTATTTTCATTTCTTGTTCAGTAGGTAAGGGCTAGCAAATGTTTATATTTAGTTATTTAAGTTTGATCCAATTTATCGACTACGTTGATCGACATATGCGGCGTACCGCGCAGCCCTATATCTATGAAAAATAGTTGAAATTACCACTCCAAAACGGTTAAAGTGTTTTTTTGCAACACTGAGCCTTCTTACGCAGTTGTAACATACGAATTTGATTGAAAGATGCCATTAATATAGTCCAGCAGATAATTTTATCGCAATATTCGCATAAGCAGGATATATATGTGCCATAGTTGGAATTACCCCACCGAGGGGTAATTTCAACTATTTCTGCCTTGTTTGAGAAACTTCGTTCTTTTGAACATACAAAATGGGTATTTTGTCTGAGTGATAGGTGAAAAGTCAGTCAGTCCGTAGACGACGGACAGTGCGCGCGCATACAAGACCGGTTTTTCGACTCGCTCCATACACAGTGCTTCTCAAACTTTTGTCGCAGTTAGTTCTCGGTTACCAATCCGCAATGTATAAATGTACTAGCTGCTCCGCCGACTTTACCGATGGTCCTCAATGTTCAGTCTGTTTGGGCCGTTTTGACTTCGGTTGCGCCGGTGTAACCGAACATGGATTTCGACGTCTGGGAGAAAACCGAAAATCAGCTTGGAAATGTCCCTCGTGCAAGAACTCAACCAGAACACCGAGCCCACTGCCACCCAATTCTAATTCCCCGGCACTGCAGTCACCTGTACCGGCTGATATGGATGCAGTTCTCGCTGAGCTGAAGCGCCTATCTCTTCAAGTTGCTGTTCTACCTGGGCTAGACGAGGCAGTCCAAAATATAAAAGCTGAATTATCATCGCTCAAAACCATCAAACCAGAGATCGCAGATATCAAGTCTTCTATTGACTTTGTCGATCGGAAAATGGGCGCACTCTCAGATAAGATCCTAGCAATGGAGAAAGATATCAAAACGCTGCAAAAAACAAAACATGATGTTGAATATCTACAATTGCGGCTGGAGAAATTGGAGGCCCACAATCATGAGTTGGAGCAAAGGTCACGCCAAAATAACCTGGAAATTAAAGGAGTACCAGTTACCAACGCTGAGAACCTTTTTGATGTTATTTCAAAGATTGGGATCCATATTAAGTGCCCCATTCCTAAAGAGCAGATCAACTATGTCGCTAGAATACCAATGCGTAATAGCAAGGAAAATAAAACTATTGTAGTTGCTGTTCATAGTAGATACCTAAAAGACGACTTCGTAGCCGCCGCCAGGAAGAGCACCATCACTGCCACGGTCTTGGGGATGGCTGGTAGCAGCAGAATATATGTCAACGATCATCTAACTGTTCAAAATAAGGTGCTACTAAACAAGACCAAAGCCCTCGCAAGAGAAAAGGGATACGCATTTGTCTGGGTCCGGGGATGCAAAATTTTCGTCCGAAAAAACGAGAGCTCGCCAGTTATCCAGATACGTACAGAGGCAGATTTAAACAAGTTTACTTTTTAACAGTCTAATTTTTTCTAATAGTGATGTATCTGTTCATGCTTGCGATTACCCCTTGGTACCCGAGGACCCCCACCACCCCGCGATAGTAACAGATATGGATTTTGTACAACTGCATGCGATTCAGCCGCAGTCTTTTATCAAGTTTCTTTATCAGAACGGTAATTACGATCAAATATGTTCCGAACTTGACGCTATTGACTGGGTAACGAAGTTAAAGGCTGGAAGTGTAGATGCAGCCGTAAGTTTTATGTACACTACTATTTACACATTACGAGACACCTTCATTCCCTCTAAGACCGTAGAGCCGTCTAGAAAATACCCATTATGGTACAAACGTCCACTTATAAAAATACTTCGTGAAAAAGCCAAGTATCATAAAAAATTCAAAACATACGGCAACTCTAATGACTGGGACTCCTTCATTATTTTGAGAGAAAGAGCACGAACCATGGAGAAGGAAATGTATAATTCATATTTAGATAGTATTGAAAATCTTATTAAAAGTAGCCCCCGCGCCTTTTGGACTTACGTAAAAAGTAAACACAGCTCGAATACCTATCCTTCTGTAATGCAGTACGGCGCCCGTTCCTCGGATCAAGGTAATGAAATCAGTAATATGTTTGCTGAATACTTCCTTTCTACTTTCCTTCATAACTCACCTGGTCAAGTACTACCTACAAATAATATTTCTGAACAACTTTTATGTAGCGCCGATATCGGTGCGGTAGAGGTTTCTGAACAGGAGGTTTACCGTCTATTTAAGACCCTTGATTTGACTAAATCTGCGGGGCCAGATAATATCCCAGCGATTTTTATAGTTAAGTGTGCCAAAAGCCTAGTTGGTCCCCTTACTATTTTATACCGTCGCTCACTAAACGAAGGTGTTGTCCCTGAAATATGGAAATCGGCCTATGTCACTCCCATTCACAAAAAAGGGCCCAAGAACATCGTAGAAAATTATAGGCCTATCTCTAAACTATGTTTGTTTGCCAAAGTAAGCCCTCGCAGGTGGACATTATATACACCGATTATTCAAAATGCTTTGATCGTATTGATCACATAGTTTTAATGAGAAAGCTCCAACAAGTGGGTATTAGAGGCAACCTCTTCAGATGGTTCACATCTTATGTGCACAATAGATGCCAGACAATAGTTCTAAGTGGTTATTCCTCGCCATCCATGTTTATCCCCTCAGGAGTTCCACAGGGGTCCATATTAGGCCCCCTTCTTTTTGCAATATTTGTTAACGACATTTCATCCTGTTTTCTACACTCTAAAATCTTACTTTATGCTGACGACATGAAAATCCTATGTAAAATACAATCTCTCACTGATGCATTTCATATGCAAGAAGATCTGATAAGATTCCAAAACTATTGTATTTTAAATAAACTTGATTTAAACGTTACCAAGTGCTTCGTTTGCTCTTTTACGCGTAAGAAAACTAATTTACATTATGAGTACACTCTCCATAACACGCCTCTCACACGAGTAGATACCATCCGAGACTTAGGTGTTTCATTCGATACTAAATTACTTTTTGATACTCATATTGAAAACATAGTAAAGAGAGCATCGAGAGCGCTTGGTTTCGTTTTACGTATGTCAGCTGAGTTTTCAGACATTAAAACAATAAAAATATTATATTGTGCGTTTGTGCGGAGTCTTTTAGAATACGCCTGCCAAGTTTGGAACCCGTACTATGGTATCTACAGCTCACGGATAGAAGGTATTCAAAAAAGATTTTTACGGTATTTACAATTTCGAACCAAAACCTATTTACCTGACTACCTAACGAGATGTCGTAAGTTTCATTTTCTACCCCTCTACGAAAGAAGGAATACATCAGACCTAGCATACCTCTTAAACATAGCGAATGGCACAGTGGACTGTCCCGAGTTACTGGAGCTAGTGGGATTACGTACGAGCAGAGCTTTGAGGAATCCTAATACGTTATACGTACCGCGCGTTAATACGAACTATAGACAGAACGCATTTATTATCAGAGCAAGTAATTCATTCAACTTATTGGCAAAAGAAAATGAAGATATCGACCTTTTTAATACATCAGTTAAAATATATTATTAACAAAATTTTCTTTCTGGGCAGCAATTTAACTATTTAACTAACAAATTAACTTTTTCTTTAAGAATAACTGTATCTTTTGAATCTGAACTCTAAATTTAATTAAACCAAGCATTTTTTGTATTTGTATCTTTAAGTTTCATGTATTAATATAATTTCTACCGTCGTCTATCAACTCACATTTTAATGTAATTGCGAAAATTCCTATAAGTGGAAACTTGTAATTAGCCTTCAGCAAAATAACATACATACTTCTTGCATGTATGTTAGAATAATCAAACACTATATTGTATAAGCCTAGCTGTAAGTTTTCTTAAAAGTTATAAAAAAAAAAAAAAAAAAAAAAAAAAAAAAAATGATCTCAAATCAAGCCTTTTGATAATACATTCATCCAATCTACCTTATCGTTATCACAAACGAGAGTGCTAACTTTTGAAGTTTAAGTCAGTGTTTTTTTAGTCGGAATAGCCCCGCTCGACCTTACCCAATTGCAATGTTTAATATCTTCATTTTGATTATTGTTTGAAAAAATATGCACAGTTGTAAATTTTATTTTGTTGTTCTACAATGTATAGGAAATGCTGAAAATTGCATAATATGGGATAGGTACTTACATGCATTGCATGCATGTATCATGTATATTATTTTGAGCAAATACCATAATTATTGTCAAATCAGCTGTAAGTTTTCTTAACATTCGTAAATAATAAAAAATGATTTAAATATGATTTTAATACTATACAATGAATTTTTGATGATTGTATTGCGAGATGTTTACAAACATTTTACATCTAGAATGGCTCGAGTATAGGTAGTTATAATTGTCTGCTACATTATAGTGTAGTTTTATCTAAGTGGAACTATAAGAGCTATCTAGAGATATCTAGAGGAGATACTTACCAACAAGGAAACTATCATTATTCTAAGTATCAAAATTTGATACTTAGAATAATGATGTATCAAAGAAATGTATGATTAGCAATTCTTAGCGATTCCGTTTTATGAGCATTAATAGTTTAACCTAGTTGTTTCCAACACAAACTAGGTTCATTGTTAACCCACTTATTAAATATTTGAAAAGTAAGTGATTGGTTTTCGTTTTGTGTCTCAATAAATAAAAAAAACATTAAATCTGTATTAACAAAGAAACTCACAATCAATGAATAGAAACAAATTAAAACTGTACCTAGGTATTTAATATTCATATTTTTCTGTAGGTAACTAATAACAGAAAACTTTTCATGTGAGTCTTCATTATATGTTAGTTATCATAAGGAATTTCCGGCAAAAACTACTCTTGTATTTTGTTGACATAACCATCGCATGTTATCTTTAACCTCTCAGCTGATCGATCACTCATGCATTAAAAATGTCCACGATCATGTAATCAGCGCTTATAGCGATCATCATCAATCAAATCATGGCAAGCATCCTTGTAACGTGACTTGGCTCTAGCAATGATGGCTTGATTTGCTGTAATTATGGTGTTTATTATTAGATACTGTCAGTTATCGTTGTCTCAGAAATAACTGATGTAGGAATAATAGGTAGGTACTTAAATTTTTAAACGACAAAAAAATAAGCCGTTCTCAGTTGAGTGTTTAGTTTTGCATGGACTTTTTTATATGCGAATTTATTTTTCTTTTGGTGTTTGATAGCTGCTGCATTCATTTCGACCATTTATTTTATCTTAATAATGTGTAACTAAGTCTCAATATCCTATCAAATCTTCCAACAAGGAACGTGAAGTGTTGAATATCCTACTAAAATCTTTCATTAACACAATGGCACATTAGAAGGGACTTTACCCTAAGAACGCTAATACTTTCTAAGACTAGACTTTCGTTCTGAGACTTCTTCTTTCTTTACGTTCTAAGACTAGATTAAAACAGGTTAATTTTCTTAAATTTTCACGCGAGTTAAGCCGCGGGATGCAGCTAGTATAAGTATATTTTTAATATTAGAGTACCTACCTAATTGAGATTGATATGTGTCTATTCATCACTAGGTACTTACATAGTATAAAACAAAGTCGCTTTCTCTGTCCTTATGCCCCTACATCCCTCTGTTTGCTCGCAACGGATTTTGATGCGGTTTTAATAGATAGTAGTGAGTGTTAGCGACACAGGTCACACTTAGTCATAGACTATAAATATCATAGGACGTCTGTGGTCCATTTTTTTTTTTTTTTTTTGTATAGTCTGTTTGTTTTATTATCTATGGAATTACTGCGTAAGTTTGAATGTAAGAATTTTGTCATCGTAACCTGCTTGCTCATTAAAAGTGTTGAAAATTGGAAAAATCGTGTTTTCTCTGGAAAAGCTGCCCCATAGTCCACACTGGTGAGAAAGGTTTATACGTATAATTAAACCGTGCGAAGCCGGGGCGGACGCTAGTTAATCATTAAACGGTCATAACAGTCGCGTACCTAATTCTGTAGTCAAGTTTGAATAAGTAAGTAAATAAATAACATTTTTGGATACCTACACTTTTATATCTACAACTATAGCCGCGGTAGGTACCTTCCAAAATGTTATTGTTTTAAATTCGAGAGGTATTTCTGAATGGCCTCAGTGACGTCGGTCCATTGTGTATCGAATTGGACAATCACACGAAAATTAAATGGTAACCTATTTTATTTCAAGGTTATGGCAGATAAAAACGCCATGCTGAGGTAATTGTCTTGTTGCAATGACTCTTGAAGCTGTGGCCGAAGTTTCAACAGAAATAATTACCGAGTACCTATCGCCTGGTTTGATTCCCATATTCCCCATCGTGAGAGAATTTTTGAATGATCTGCAATCAAATTCTATGGAGCTCAATTTTTTTTTGCAGGGAAGTCTAATTCATTTCCTAAAAAAATAGTTTTTACAGCGAGTATGTAACTTAGCCTAAGTTCTTAGCTATAAATTTTATATATAACATTTATAAACTATGTGCCAGTATTTAACGTCAATATCAGTTCACACGTTTCGCTCAATCTAACAAACAAACAAACCAAATAAAATAAAACTGTTTTTTTAAAGACCTGCTGTGTTTACTATAGTTAGGTAATTTTACATTTTATTCAATGTTTTATTAAACTTAGAATAGGAATTGTGAATAAATATCGAAGCTATAGATTACGTTGTCTTAAAACTCATTTTTATTATCACTATCAATTTATTTTAGCCAAATTACAATTATCTTCTTACAAGATCTGACTTTTATCTTAAATTGTTTTAATTTAAACAATAAATTCCTCTTGACACTGAACTTTTTTATTATTGAGGCCGTGTAGTAACTGTAAATAATATCAATTATTGATACAGCCTCGCTCTTGAGTTTTATTATGATGATTGAAAGCACGTGTGTGACAGATCTAGCCTACTTTTGTATGATTGGAGGCAATAAAAGTACAGCCGCCGCGCCGAGGCTTAAGAATCGACCACCAACGCAGCTTGTAAAAGGGTAATTTCCTATATATACATCAGCCAAACTCGATGTAGAATATTTATAAACAAACCGCCCATACATAACCTAAAATACACTCTGTTGCCGCGCCTTTTTATACGCAATTTACATTACTTGTCGATTTAAGATCCTTCCTTCACTAAATATTTCGTACACTCATATCTAAAATTCGACGCCAAGTAAGTGAATTTTAGTTTTTTGTGTCGTGGTTTGTTTACAAACATTTTACATCGAGTTTGGCTAGTGTATAGTCTTTATAACACAAGCTCAGTAACCCTATCCAACAAGTTTTTACTACGAAGCGATTCTTTTTCTAACGACTAGCGAAACAGCTGGTCAAAATTACCATTTGTTGGCTTATGAGTTAAAAACGCTTAAAACTTTTATGTCACCATTTGTTGTATTTCTGCGAAGATATTTTAAAGTTTTTTAAAAGCTGGTTAGTTTTAAAGGCCGGATGAAATGATCATCTGCAAAAGACTGCAGGCAGATGCTGGATGCGGCAAGTTAATGACAGCTCATTAGAGGAGGCCTAATGCCAACTGTGGACTTAATGAGATGATGATAATGATGACAAAAAGAATGTCAAGGAAAATATATAAAATCACTTATTTATACACATAAGGAAATTGATATAATAACACACATAACTCAATTATCTTGACAATTATTCTGAATTTTGTTTTTAATAGGTTGTTAAAAGTAATAACCGAAACAGTTTTTAAAACATAGCATAACGCACTATGACGGTCGAGATACATTTTTCCATTTGTGCTTGAAATAAACTGATTTTATCTACTTATTATGTATTTTTGTATTTAATTTAGTATTTCATTTATTTTCAGACAATATTACATTACTTTAATTATAATGTTTCTGACAAACTGTGTAACAGTTTAAATGATATCTAGTCTTTTGTTTTAGCGCCATTTTTTTTTAACAGAAACTAGTCTGATTTTAAGTCAGTCATAAAACGGACACCGCCTTTCAAGAAACTTAAACAGCGCATTTACCAAACGCATTATAAATTCAAGACATCGTTACAAATTATAGTTCAGCCAATAATGATTCTAGGCACAGATAGTTTCCTAACTAAACCCAATTATGTACACGAAAGGTCGAAGACATTGCAATAATACCCTTGGGGTATTCATTCATGTACCTTGCTACTTGGAAACTTGTGTAAACGTAACCTTTTGGGTAATACAATAAAATAAAGATAAACTTTGTAATAAATATTCAATAAAATATGTTTTGTACACTGACCATAGAAAAAAACTACTTTATAAAAGGTAAGTTCCTATATTTTAAAACAGTTTAAAACAAAGTCGCTTTCTCTGTCCCTATATTATGTACCTTTGTATGCTTAAATCTTTAAAACTACGGGACGGATTTTGATGCAGCTTTTTATAATATAGATAGAGTGATTCAAGAGGAGGGTTTATACGAAAACCGTGCGAAGCCGGGGCGGGTCGCTAGTTAAGTTTCAAATAATTAATTTTTATTACGAAGATAATCAGAATCATGGTTTACTTATTTGCAAAATACAATACCTAAATTTACGAGACAAGATCTTACATTCTTTGTTTTGATTATTGTACCTACATAGTAATATAAACTGAATGTTATGAAATTTAATGCATGGATCACTGTATTTTGAATAACGAGATTTAAATAAATTCCTCTGTAGGTAGAACGGAACAGGGAAATGCATAAGGCCCGCCTACACGATCGAATCTTCCGCCACAAACACATCTCATTTCAGATTCTTCCTTCCTCCTTCTAATTTGACCATCGTTTACTGAATACTGATTTTAGGAGTACGAAAATGTAGATAAACAATCGACAAATAATTTGGCTTTTGGCTACGTTTTATCCATCAATAAATACATAATGCTGGACAATTTACACAGCATCATCTAGATTTTAGCCCTCAGTAACCAAAGCCTGTGTTTTGAGTACAATATTGACAGGAGAAAGATGTGACGCGGTGGGCGAAGGACTGCCTGCGAAGTAGAATTGAATTGTTGGGACGATCTGCAAATATTTTTTCAGTAGTTCTGGGTAATAAAAATGGTAATTAAAATATCTATGCGATATATCTAAGTAAGTATATCAGTCATCTATTAACCATAACACAAGCTTTGCTTAGCTTGAGGCTAGAAGATGTTGTGTGGATTGTCCAGCATTGTTTATATTTATGTATTTATAATCTACGAATGATTTACTTCCTTTTTGTTTCTATTGTGAAGTTGACATACAAAAACACACTGATGAGACAATCCTTTAATAAAATAGGAAACAGACAACCAGATTGTAGTAATTAGCATAATTTTTAACAATAAAAAGGCAATAATCATAAAAATGACGTAAAATTACGAGAACACTGTTTTTACAATCCAGATGCCGTATGAATGCAAAAGTGAAGGCCGAGGCAGGTAATGAATAAAATTATCATAACAATTCATTGTACGGATAACTTACTCACCATCATCATCATCATTTACATAATGTTATTTACGTTATTTGCCATGAACTAACCAAAATAAACTCTGTAAAGTAAATAATATATTGTGATTATTATAGTGTGCAAAGTTAATATTATAATAAAATGGTTTCAGTATCACCCCTTTTCGGCTCATTACACATGTTATGTGGCACCTTGTAGAGATATCACTACATAGAAATCACTATCACTACATAGTATCACTACATAGTATAAAACAAAGTCGCTTTATCTGTCCCTATGCCCCTATATCCCTATGTACCTATGCTTAAATCTGTAAAACTAACCAACGGATTTTGATGCGGTTTTTTTTATAGATAGAGTGGTTCAAGAGGCACGTTTATACGTATTATAAAACCGTGCGAACCGGGGCTAGTAGGTACTATAGTGGAGGAAAGAGGGTGTAGGAGAAAGGGGGTAAAACCTCTGTCTATCTTTATTGATAGATAATACACCCAGAAAAAATATACCCAAAGGTCTAGCAAACGTTTATCAATAAAAACTCATAAATAAAATTAATACAAATTTTAATATTGAATAACAATTGTAATCACAAAAACTATAGGTGATAAAAACTGTAGGTAGGTACTAGCCCGACGAAATCGTAGTGAACATTAGTCATAGTCATTGGAATTTCCGACTTTTTATGGATATTTCTGACCTTTCCCTTAAAAAGTCGGATGACCATTAAAATAGAGGAATCAGAAATCAAAATTTATTTCTTTAGGTTTACAAAATGAGCAGTTAGACAAGTCAAAGAGACAATTTTCGAAATTATCGAAATGTAGATAGAATTGAATATTAATTTTTAGATTTACATAGTATGACATTATTCCATGAGGGTTTTCTAGGTATTTTCCACGAAAAACAAAAATAACAGTGTAAATGGATTTCTAAATAACATCTACTAAATCTACCTGTCCATTTAACTGTTAACATATTTTTTTTTCTTTAAGTAAGTACTTATTTACTATTTTCAGGCCTACAAAGAACCTGTAAAATAAACATTTTTTATTTATTATCACTACATAATAAAACAAAGTCGCTTTTTCTGTCCCTATATCCCTATGTCCCTTTGAATGCTTAAAACGGATTTTGATGCGGTTTTTTTAATAAATATAGTGATTCAAGAGGAAGATTTATACATATAATAAAGCCGTACGAAACCGGGGCGGGTCGCTAGTATATAATATAATTGAATGACTAGTAAATGACAATCTACCGAGGTACCACTGGGTACTTATAACCACTTTCTGAGTCACCAAATACATCTGAGTGAGCGTTTGGTCACATTTACAGTTTAAATATTACTGCGGACGAATACGGACGTAGTCAGACAAACAAAAAGATATTTCAGTAATTTATAGTAAATTGTAATATCTAATGAAATTTGCGAATTTTTTGTCAAATTTTCATTGTTTTTGGATCGTTTATATTCAAGTGATCGACAGATTTGTTTCTGTTAAGAGCTGTGAATAGTAAAGTTTAATTCTGTGAAAGTGTTTTATGTGAAGATCACGGATTTTGAATTGACGGTATGTTGTTTTTATTGCTTTTCACTTGTTTCGTTGTTGCGTGTCTTATTAACTACTTGGAAAGGGATATTTTGTTTTACTGGCGTTTCACCCCGTTTTTGTTTCCCCGAAAAAATATCTATTTTAATATTAAGTTTTATCAGATGAAATCGAGGAAAAGTAAGTAATTTCTAAATTTGAGATGTTTTTAAACAAACTTTCGCATCATAGAAAACAGAATTGATTTTAATGTTTCGGATAATATTAGTAGTTATGATAAATGCGAAACTTTGGATGCATGTTAGTTACCTACCTCTTCATGCTAAACCTACTGAACGGATCTGTGTGAAATTTTGTATAGACGTAGTTCTAAGCCTGGAATATAACACAAGATAGGTACTTTCATAATTTTTGACTCGCAGGTGAAGCCACAGGGTGCATTATTTCTCTTTTGGCTACTAATTAAACAAGCTTCTTTTTAATAGCAATATTCGCCTCAGAAAATATAAGTTGCCTTCTAAATTACTAAGTCGGCCACAACCAACGCGCATCTGAATAATAGTATCTCAGCCACTAGTTATCTTCTATGTATGCCACTGTAAATATAACTCAGCACGGTGGTTATTTTTTAGCATCTAAATTTGTGGCATACATTCAAATAGCAAACTTCTAAAATATTAATTTATGACACCAAAATAGTCATTCTATTAGCTTCTAATTTAATAATTTAGTATGTTTAAAATGTAAGTCATCCTACATTTATCAATCGATAAATTTACCTAAAATTGTCATCAAATAAAATATTAAAGCCACTATTATTACATAATGAACTATTGTTTTATCGTTTTTTTGGTCAAGTTCATTGACCTTTGACCCAAAGTTCAATGACCTTAACAAAAGTGACTTTGAGGTCATTTGTCCTCAAGGTCTCTTACATTTTTTTGTGAAAACGTTGGTTTTTGCTAGAGTCGATCCGAAAAGTTAAATTTATCAACTTCGATCATTAGGTCAGTCACCTTTGAGGTCAAGGTCACAGACCTTTTTTGTAAAAACTTTAGTTTTAGCTGGAGTCGATGCCCGATAGTTGAATTCTATGCGTCGGGGTAGTTTTTCATGTTTTTTTGGTTCCATCGCGATTCGCCATAGCTCTGTCGCTTCGGACAGCCTTTCCGCCATTGTGTAACAAGGGTCAGGCACCACTGCTCGCCTCCGCAGCTTCGGCTTTTTGGTCGCCTTCGGCGACCAGCCTCAGCCGCTGCGCCGGCACGCGCGGTGCCTGTCCCTTGTCACGGCTGGCGGAGGCTGCACTCCCTTCGCGCCTCCGGCTTATTAAATACACTCTAGGGGCGCCACGCACAAGACCACGTGGAGTCGGGGTACTCTGTGTCGGATCCGTCACTCGAATTGAACCTAATAAACTCATATCGGAATGCTCTGCAGTAATTATTCATGTTTTTTTGAGTTCATTGACCTCTAACGCTGAGGTCATTTAACTTTGGGGTCAATCATCTGAACCAAAGTTGAAAATATAAATGAAATACAGATGAAACTATTGCAATACGAATGCACGAACGACAATAAACAAACACGGGCGGGTCGGTAAAAGAATCTAATGGCGCTCTATGATTGGTGCAAATGGTCAGTTGTTGTCATGTCGCTAACTCGCGCCAAATCGTACAGAGGCTATTTTCACGATAAAAGAATATGAAGTATTATTTTACATGTTAAGTAATAATTGTCTATTGAAGCTTGAATATATAATTTTTGAGGAGCTTGTATTGAAGCTGTAAAACGTAAAATGGTGATGAGTTGCAAATTCCGTGGCCGACTTAGTAAATTAGTGGGCAATGTATAATCAGAAGGACAAGTAAAAATAATTGTTGCTAATGAATTGACGCTTTCTTTTACATTTTTAGTTGGCGTTGTAAAGAAGATAAATTAGTTTATTAGAGGCTATATCAATTTCACGATGCTTAGTTATTAAATGAGAAGTTTGGCCACGTGGCCAAAAACAAATTCTGTGGCCGGAATTATTATTTCTCTTTTTATTTAAGTGTTTATTTATTTGAAAACAACAGCATTACATCATTTCAGGTTTTTTTTATCCCTAAAGCGATGTAACATGTAGGTAAGTGTATAGGTACTAATCTACAATTTTTTTTTCTATATTTAAGGTTACTTATATCATATAGTTATGCTTAACTTACATATTATTATCTAGTAAATTGCATTGCACATTATTTGATGAGGGCTTAAAATAAATGTACCTGAATGCATTCATTAACTAGATAGGTTTATCTAATTACAGTGTACTTAAACTAATTACATTAGTGCAATCTTGTGCAATCTTCTATCAACTTTCTATTGCTTTATAGACCCATTCGATTAGACTTTACCATGCTTGGAGTGAATCAGGTACCTAAACTTGTCAAACGTACTGTAAGAAGTCCTAAGGGGAAAGCCCAATAACGACTGTTAGGTCACCGATCAGTCGTTTTACTATCATCATAAAATACGTAAGTACCGCTACTACGTCATTTTCGTCATGCCTGATTCATTCATAAATGTTTATTACCATTATTATAAACTTACATAATTATCACACATAAACCTACGAATAAAAATAAGACAAACATAAAAGACAGTATTTATTTTATGCAATTAAATAACAACTAGGAATGTCCATGGCTACTCTCGCGTTGAATTTTTATAGCTTTTTATCTTTAGCGTTGCCATAAAATTAATCTATAATTATTTTCCTATCCGGAACGAAAACAAAACCAAAAAAATCAAAGATATTTTAAATCAGTCCAGCCATTCTTGAGTTTTTATGTATTGTAACTACCCAGACCATGCTTTTAGAATACTACAGTCCTCGGTTTCAAACGCTAAGATTTTTTTTGCGTAAACACAACTGTTTTATTACTTATTCGGGACTGAGACAAATCTAATATGACAATAAAATTATGGAATATCATTGTATTAAAATAAACCCAAGCAGTTCTTTTGTTGGAAAAACATCATGCTGTATCGATTAAGGAAAATCATCTTGGAATTTTGCGTGAGGTTGATATTCTGGCTGTAATTAAATTCTAGCGAAGACAGGAAAACGGCATATCATATTATTATTATATGCTATTTAGATAAAGATATGAAGCATCAAGATTAGAACACAATCATCATGATTTTCTCAGCGTCTAATTGAGAAATATAAGCCCTGAGTCAAGATGACATAAATTTGGAGACCAGATTAAAACATCTCCATTGTTGATTTGGTACAATTGTTGGATTTGGTACAAAGCCTTTCATCTTCCTAATCATATTTTAAGTGTGGTCGGCTCAACATGTATTTTCTTCCATCCTCCTCTATTATTCGTCATACTTCGTCGTATTTGGACCTTTGTTAACCATGTCCTCTTTCACACGATACATCCATTTGTTCTTCTGTTTTCCTCTCCCCTTATATCCCTCCACATTCAAATCAATCATTCTTTTCGTTACATGACCTTCCTCTATCAGCATAACATTTCTGTTACGCCTCATCTTTTCCGTCACTGATGGCGCTTCTTTCAAACTTCGAAGTTGTTCCTTATCTATAATCCTACTAATATTATAAACGAGGAAGTTTGTAAGTAAGTGTGGATGGATAGATGGATGGATGGATGTTTGTTACTCTTTCACGCAAAAACTACTGAACGGACATGGATGAAATTTGGCACAGAGATAGATTATCGTCTGGAAGCACATAAGCTATATTTTATGCCGGAATTCCCACATGAACAGGAATAACGCAGGTGAAACCGCGAGGCACTGCTAGATAAATGCAAGTTAACCCTAGATCGTGACCTACTGTATTGTTTTCATAACCTTGAAACCTGTCACGGAAATCGTACTCTCTGTTTTGTTTTGGTCACTTAATCGTTGCAATCAAAATACCAAGGGAGGCTGATGGCCTTTTTGTACAGTCAGCCTCATAATACAATAATAATCGACAAGAAAATATCAACTTGATGTAGTTACTCAAGTTCTCAGATTTTATAATATCTACTAGTTAGTATGAAATTATCTTTTGATGTTATGTGTCATGGACATGAAGTAAGTAATGTTATAATTTTTAAGTTGTTACTGATTCATTTTATTTTTACAGTTTTTGCTGCATTCAGTAGGTATAGAAGTATATGATACCTGTTTAATTTAATTTGATTGTTTAAGTAAATATAAATATATACATATCTCTAGATTTATTTATATATTATATTATATATTAGTATAAAAATACATGTGTAACACATATTGGAGATGCTATTATATTTTTCACAAAGTCACCCGAAGCTCTGGCATCAAGCGATAGGTAAGCGTATAGTTACCCACAACACAGATCTTTATCTAGTGTGGGTAACATAGGATATCTCATTCCTGGTTAACATCAGCAAACCACTTTAATAGAGAACATTCTGTTATTGTATACAACACTTAGGTAGGTACTTAAATTGCATTTTTATTATACCTATGTTTGGATTATTGAGGTGTTTAATAAATCAAAATTCTTTATGAACATTCTGTTATTGTATACAACACTTAGGTACTTAAATTGCATATTATTATACCTATGTTTGGATTATTGATGTGTTTAATAAATGAAAATTCTGTATGAACATTCTGTTATTGTATACAACACTTAGGTACTTAAATTGCATATTATTATACCTATGTTTGGATTATTGATGTAAATGAAAATTCTGTATTATTATAGGTAACTTTCCATAAGTATCCATCCAACTAGTGTTTTATTCCACTTTTTAGTAACTAAATACCTAGAGATCCAATGTAATTTTGTTTACAATTTAGGAACCTAGATCTAAATCGATATATCTACCCTTATGTTTTGGTTAAGTTTTTTGTATGTATTTTGTTTTTGCTGCTAAATAAAAATTTATTTTATTTTATTTTTTATTTTTATACATTATGCATGCAGTGCTGGTCATCCTCAAATGCTAATTTTACGTTTATTTTTATCCTGTACAAATTATTCTGATTCCTTATCTTCACAAGTCATAAATATAACATTACAACATGAAATAATGGTAAGAAATAAGGTATTTTTTTCTATCAATAATTAAATGCCTGCATTCATTTTATAAAATTATAAAATCTATAGAACAATAACGTTTATTCTGATAAATAACCGATAGATTTATAATTATAAATAAGTAATAAACAATTCTTACGCTGACGGTACCGATGCAAGCGACACCTGAGTCACAATATTCTGTAAGAAATGACGCACTCAAGTTCTGTTCTTGTTTCGGATGTATTCGTATATAATGGAGTTATTTCCGCTCAGGATTATTCACGAAAACAATTTATCATGTTTCATTTATTAGCGTATACATACCTATATAAAAAAAGCAAATAAATAAAATATAATCCATATCAGCAAGGAAACACAGATCATTTTACCTAGTTGATTACTCACGGCGGATAATTCAGATACCTATATTCTATATGTAATTATCTCTAAATAGGTCTAGTAAGGTTTATCCCTTAACAAAGTAATAAAAAGTATAATTCACTTCACACAATCACATAGTTAAAAGCAAAGTCGCTTTCTCTGTCCCTATGTCTATATGTCCATAACCATATATCCCTGTCTCTTACGCAACGGCTTTTGATGAGGTTTTTTTGAATAGATAGAGTGATTCAAGATGAAGGTTTATGTATTATAAAACCGCGCGAAGCCGGGGCGAGTCGCTAGTATAATATAAAATTAAAAAATAGCATCATCTTGCCCGAAAGCACCGAAAGTTAGCTGAGCTTGTGTTTAAGGTAGGTACTAACAACATAATCTGTACTCAGATAAAAGTATGTTTTTCTACGATTAATCGAAAATACCCAAAACACCCTTAAAGAATGGCAAATCTTACAAAAATTTGTTCCGGTGCAGGTATCAAACCCGCAACCTCACAGTGACTCTTCGCCCACTGCGCCACAACGGTCGTCGAATGATGTTTTTCTGTAGACACAAGTCTCTAGACATTGATAAAAGGATTATTATGAACCTCGGTATAAGGAATTAACCTACACCTACCTTAACTACTTCAGATATAGGTAGGTATACAGTTGTAGTGAGTACTAAATTTAAGAAAATAATTACTGAACATCGACAGGTTTTAAGAAAACTTTAACACCCTGATAGCTGCTTTTGGGAGCCCAATCTTGTTGTTCAGTAAATAAAAAAATAAAAACCTCGTGAAAACTTTTTAATAAACTATTTTCTTAGATACTAGCGATCCGCCTCGGCTTCGCACGGTTATACACTGAAAAAAATAGGCTCCAATCAAGTGGCTTTTTAACTTGATTGGCGAATTCTTGATCACAGTAATCACAACATAATTGTTTTCACCAAGTAGCACATGTTTACACCAATCAAATTTAAATGATTAACCTCTCAAACAAGTTTCTTAGTCAACCTTAACAAGGACATATTGTTACAGCAAACAATCTTGAAAAATGTTTAAAACAAACAAGATAGTTGTTCACTTCAATCAAACATTCCTTGTTACTGCAATAAAGATTATGCAAACTTGATTAGGCTTACTAAGTTTAAACAACTTGTTAGAGTCAATCATTTTACTTGATTGTTTTAATAACCAAGCTTGTTCAAAATTATCACACAACTTGATTGCAGCTATCAAATGCATTGCGGTTCACAGAGTACCTACGTATACCTACTTACTATTAGTATATATAGGTACTTTTAACACATAACTTGATTACATTTATCACACTACTTTATTACATCAATCAAATAACTTTATAGCAGCTATCAAATGCATTGCGGTTGAGAGAGCTATAAGCTAGTGTCGGCAACTCAA
This sequence comes from Eupithecia centaureata, assembly GCA_944547425.1. NCBI lineage: Eukaryota > Metazoa > Arthropoda > Insecta > Lepidoptera > Geometridae > Eupithecia > Eupithecia centaureata. Next base: position 1,297,298 of record OX155699.1, on the reverse strand, counting down.
TTTCGTAAAAGCATATTTTCGGAAAAACAGCAACAAAAAAACAAAATTTAAAGTAAAAACAAATTGGATACTTAGCCAATTTAAAATGGCGAGATAAAAGAAATTTCCAACGTAATTAATAAAATTCAATTTTACGTTCCATTTTTCTATTTATTTTAATATAGGTATAAAAGTTCTAATTATTAAAGTTATTTTTTGTGCCATATATATAAGTAAGTAAATATATTTTTTTAACTTATTCTTCATTTGCGTTCCTTCATCGCGAATTTCGTTCGTTTTTCGATTCCGAAGCGAAATTTCGAATCTCTGATTGTATGTGGCATGGTGGAATCCCTAATGTGCAGTCACTACTGGCAACATGGCCGAATCTGTTTTCTTTTGGGTTTTGGCGTCGATGGCGAGTGTTCAGTGTTGTATTGTGCTGGAATATGAAATATTTTTGAGGCGGACAAAACAAAAGGTAACTAATAACCTACATTTTATTAGAAGAAGTCATGTAAGTTGTTTAAACTTTGTGGAATGGTTGGATTACTTGGTATTTGTTCGGTTTACAGTGGATGCATGTTCGATTTGGTTACACGCTCACGCTTATTATTCTAACAATGGACGAAGTAGCTGAGTTTCTAACCGCGTCTCTGCGAGCTAATCGAGACATTTACAGGTAGTTTTCAAATACCAAATTACAATGTTGAAATGAATGCTCAATCTTTTTGATGTTTCCCTGTGACGACGCCGCCGGCGGCGCGGGGTAGCGTCTCCGCCATGCCGAGCCGGCGCCGCCGGCTCACACATCACGTAACATGAAACGGCAAACTCAAATAGTTATAGTTACCTAGATAGATCAAGACTCGAGAATAAGATGAACTTGACCCCAGAATTATGTTCTCCAAAATACGGTATAGCCACCTAAAATTGTCCAACTTTTTCATAACCTAACATAATAACTTTCTAAAAGTAGGTGCCTAGCTTATGTACTAAGTAGTTTATAATAATAATTTTACGCTTGCAGATAACGCTATTTTGTTAGAGGCATTAGCCTCCCTTACATCCGAAGATATTAAGGAACTTACTCCCAAAGTTGGGCTTAGGATTCTTTTTCTCTGTTGTTGGAGAAGATAATGGAGAAACAGCCAACAGAATTGGAAACAAGTAGTTTGTTGGTAAGTTCCATCACTATCTTTTATTAAGTACCTATAGGTTAAATCTTTGGTTAAGGTGTAAGTTTTGAGTAGATAAAGTTTGAATTGATTGATCTAAGTTGACGACCTAGGTGGCTCAGCTGGCGAAGGTCCGCCTGCGACACGCTGGAAGTCCGCTGGTTAAATTCCCGCCTCGGGACCATTATTTCTAGTTAGTTAGTTTAGTTTGTATTATCTGCAGATATATGATCAGGGTGTTCTGAATGTTATCCGTGTATTATAAAAAATGTATTCTATTATATTAAATATATCAGTCGTCTAGTAACCAAAACAAGAGCTCTGCTAAGCTTCGGGCTAGATGATGTTGTGTGAATTGTCCAGCATTGTTTTAAGATTTTATTATTAGGTAATAAGTACCTACCAAGGTTTTAGAGTGAGAATGATATTGATTTACCTTAGTTTCTGTGTTAAAATTTGCTTGTTGTGTTTCTAATATGTGCAAAAATGTATAACCATGAACAATTCCCCAGTCTAGTTTTGTCTGTTCTTTCAGAACATTGATCTCTCAGCCACAGCGTTGGAGGTTTTTGATGAACAGGATGGAAGAAGTTGTGATGTTAATGAGGAAGGAAGAATATACAACCTAGTACCTACCAGTGCAATCACAGCCAGACAGTGCAGTAGCTCAGTCAGAAAGTGCACCAGCTCAGGCAGTAAGTCACCTGGCTAATTTATTTAGATTTGTTTTATCACCGGAGGAATGCAAACTATGGTATTCCCAATAAATCATATGATTTGTTGGTGGTTGCATCTGATCACAAATAATTTTCCAATAAATCTCGGATTAATTGCAAACAATAAAAAGTTCAAAAGAATTCCATGGACACGTTTGTTAATTTGAAAGTGCTGCCTTACCTATTGGTTTTTTAGTTTAGTGATAACATCTTGTTGTTTGGCTTGGCAAGTTGGCCCTGATTTCAAAAAATATAATCTAACCCATAGACTTAGGTTTTTAATTTTTTTCAAAAACAACTTAGCTTAATATTACCTAGAATCACTGTTTTACGGGTTATAATCCATGTTATGAAGCTCTCTGTATATGTCATCTACCTGTCACATGGATCTGTAATGGTAAGAGAGAGCAAACTATTTCTAATATTTAAACCTAATGCTGATAGTGTTGTACTTTTTCTTTGCAGTTGGAGTTAGATTTTAAAGCAGCCTATCCAGAACACACAGAAAAGTTGTATCGAAACTTCCCACAGACAAATCTTCAAAAATCAATTTGTCAAGGACATAGTTGAGCTTGCTGATTGTAAGTAAATAATAATCATCATACTAATATTATGAATCAATGAAAGAACGAAAGTTTGTCAGTGTGTTTGTTACTTCTATACGCTAAAACGGCTGAACAGATTCGGCTGAAACTTGGAATATACATAGTCTATGACCTGGACTACTTTTTATCCCCAATAAAATTAATATTGCCATGGAATAGCATGTTAATTACCCGCGTTTATATTTTTTTAGAAAGATTTTATTTGGCTTAACTTGTTTAATAATAGTATATTATTATGTTTCATTCAATCTCATCTCACTAAGATTATAAATGCGAAAGTTAGATGTATGGATGTTTGTTAATTTTTCACCCCAAAACCCTCCAGTTTTGAAGGAGGCTCTGTCAAACAGTTAGTACCTATGGTTTGTAAGATTTTATTTTTTTCTTTTTCAGCTCCCAATGAAGAAGTCACAAATATCGTAGCCTTTACGGCTATACCGCTCCTTCTTCGGTCAACTGTGAGTCAAACTGATAAAAAGAAGCTAGCTGGAAGCCAACAAAAGTGGAGTCATGCGACGCCTTCATAACCCATATAAGGAGTTACACGGAAATTCATGCAATAATGATTGGAAAAATAAAACATGATCGTATGCTGTATATTTTTTTTAATTTTGAGATTTCCCTTGTTTTTGTGAACAATATTGTCATTACCTAATGGAATAGTTAGTATACCTAGTAACTTTAATCAAGTAGCTTGTTTGCCCTAATATACTTAGTAACTGTAATCAAGTAGCTTGTTTGCCTAATAAAGTATACATAGTAACTTTAATCAAGTAGCTTGTTTGCCCATTTATTTTGTCATGAAAATATTCTCAAATCACATAGGCTAACTCCACATCCGGTATTTTTTACCCGAAAGGCAAGTTTATTCGAGCCTAGTGACTGGTCTACTGGGCTCGTATTGTCATGCCTTTGTTGTGAAAAATACCAAATAATGGAGAAAGCCTATGTGATTTGAGAATATTTCCATTAATGACAAAATAAATGGCAAACAAGCTACTTGATTAAAGTTACTATGTATACTTTATTAGGGTAAACAAGCTACTTGATTAAAGTTACTAAGTAAACTTTATTAGGGCAAACAAGCTACTTGATTAAAGTTACTAGGTATACTTTATTAGGGCAAACAAGCTACTTGATTAAAGTTACTAAGTATACTTTATTAGGGCAAACAAGCTACTTGATTAAAGTTACTAGGTAAACTTTATTAGGGCAAACAAGCTACTTGATTAAAGTTACTATGTATACTTTATTAGGGTAAACAAGCTACTTGATTAAAGTTACTAAGTAAACTTTATTAGGGCAAACAAGCTACTTGATTAAAGTTACAAGCTACTTGATTAAAGTTACTATGTATACTTTATTAGGGTAAACAAGCTACTTGATTAAAGTTACTAAGTAAACTTTATTAGGGCAAACAAGCTACTTGATTAAAGTTACTAGGTAAACTTTATTAGGGCAAACAAGCTACTTGATTAAAGTTACTAGGTAAACTTTATTAGGGCAAACAAGCTACTTGATTAAAGTTACTAGGTAAACTTTATTAGGGCAAACAAGCTACTTGTTTAACCCAAACAAGGAACTTTATAAAACTCATCACATAATCTTGTTTATGGTAATCAAATTATTGTGCATGTGTGCGTATTTATGAAATGGACCATCTTGTTTGGAGCAACTAAGTTGAGACTTGATGGGCACAAACAAGTTTTGTGATTGATGCAATAAAGTTCCCGTTATCAAATAAGGTTTGTTGCTGCAATCATTGTGCTTGATAGGCTCTGGTGCAAACAAGTTACATGTTTACCTTTAACAAGATCTTGTTTGCCACAATCACTTTTTTTTTTCAGTGTATTATACGTATAAACCTTCCTCTTGAATCACTCTATCTATTAAAAAACCGCATCAAAATCCGTTGCGTAGTTTTAAAGATTTAAGCGTTCAAAGGGACACGATGACATAGGGACAGCGAAAGCGACTTTATTTTATACTATGTAGTGATGTAGTGATTCTGTATTCAATTAGGTGCAGTCGTTGTGAAGATATGCGCGTAAAAGATTTCGAAGATTCAATATTATTGTTTTATACAACATTATAGATTTATGAAGTTTTATTAAAAACGAAAATTACAAGCAAAGGAATAGAAAAATTACAACTAGTATTTACAATTGAAACCATTGAGCTAACTGCAGACGGTTGCAAACAGTCTAAAGGTAGCTCAATTGATCCATGTCAATACCAGTCGGAAGCGTCCCCAAGACACTGGCTGCATTACCACGCTGTATGACAATGCTGATGCGCTGAGCCAGATATTCATCAGCTGTCGGGTCACGCGTCGCATCGACCAGACACTCAGATAATTTTTTAATTTTTTTTTATGAAGTTGAAAAATATTTAATTTTTTCAATTATAATGCTTTTTTAATTTGACTAGACGTGCAACTCTTTTTTTACATCAGGGGGTACAAACATTTGAACACTTGCTTTGTTCAGCGATTTTGTCGCGACGTTAATTCTTGACGCGATAACAGATAACCGTGTTATCGTAATCAGGTTACGATTCGCGATCATTCATCAAGCAGATTCTGTGATTAAACGACTGAGATATGAAATACAGTAGTGTCTTGATTTATTTTTATTTTTATTTATTTGGAAGACAGACAGTACATAGAAATATAAAGTTATACAATAAGAATAAAGCCCTGGAATAACACATAGGCTATTTTTCATCACATAAATCAGTTCTCATTGGATAGAAATAGACGTTTCCATAGCAACATCACGCGCGATGCTGCGGTAACTACTAAATTCTGAATGAAACCATAAGAAAACGTACCTACAAACGCATGACAAAAATATGAGTGATGCATTTTTTTTTTTTATGTTATACAAATAAGCACTTATTTTATTCGAAAGCTTAATTAAAACCGTGATTCGGTTTGTCTGAAAGCCTCTTAGACCAGTGTTCACCAAAGGACTGGATATAACTAGGTACATACATCTAAACCAACCTGCCTATATCCTATTTAATTACTTCCCAGGCCCTTTGTTGTCCAGTAGTGGATTTATTATGAACGTCCCAAGCTGCGTATTATGACATTGAACTTGGCCTTGTTAAGACCTTCATTCAGTCAGACGTTTGTAACGTCATAGCTATGCCGGTTTTCATCAAACTCTAAGCCTGGTATTCATCAAAAGACAACCGGTTAATTTGGCAGCTTTGTCTGACAACTTTGACGTGTATGTAATGTATAAAAAATCAGTAAACCATCCACAGAATTATGAATAGTTATAATTATTCTGATTTCTGTAAAACCATCTCAGTTTAATTACCTGATCATCTTTTTGAAGAATTAATACCTAAGACTGGAGTTACCAACAGATATTTACAGGTTTTTAAAGGTTTACAGGGTCTAAGAAGAATTATTTTAACTGACTAAATGAATGAATTTGAGAACAGTGATTAATTTATTAATTTGGAGTCATTGACGTAAGTACCATAATTGCGTGCAATAAATATTTCATTTCAATTGAAAGTTAACCGACGAATTTCCCTAATTGTCCGATTAACTTTTGGTGAACACTAGTTTAAGAAGAAGTCAGACGTACTTTAATCAATGCGTTAGGCGCACGATTAGCATGAAACAAACTCCTGCTTATTTGATTCTAGTTCTTTTTAACCGCATTTTATTTAATGATTATGGCTCAAAGTTAACCATCGCCTACAAAACAATATAAAAATAATTATGTGCTGTCAAATTTAATTAGTAGAATCGAATCCATTAACAAACAATACAATGCGACGGAAAACAATGAAGTCTTGAACCCATAATAATATTTTAAACGCGAATCTTTAGATGGATGAATGGCTGTTACTTTTACGCTTAAACCACGTACCTACCTAGTTTTGAGGTCCTATTCAACATTTAAAACCACTTTTTTACTATTCAACTATTATACATGTATAGGTATTATAGACAGATACCGTCATATAATGGCAGAGACTGTCAATTCAACTGTGGTTTTATGTTTGTCATATTTTTTCTGGGTAGGCGATTTCGATGAAAGTAGTTTCATATACTTACATTTGATCTAAGTCTGACCATTATTTTTAGTTATACAGCCTTCACCTTCAGAGAGTTTACTTGTAGTAGGTACGTACAAACACGGACTATTCGCACAATAACTTTAGAGGTAAAAGAGAAAAAACACACCGTCTTGCATTCTACCCTAAGCCTGTCTCGTCATTATTGTCCGTGCGCTCACGGCTAACGCACAAGTGCACACACCAAAAATAAAAAAAGTTCCATTACATTCGATTACATGATGAAGAAACAAAAGAAGATAGATGGGAAAGGAAGAAGAGGAAGTACGAGGATACATTGATAAAGAAACGGATTGGCTATCGTCGAATAATATATTCGGAAGAAGACGAAGGTATGAAATTATTTATTTTCACCCTACGATCGATGGCACCTAACTTAAAATTATTTCTATGTATCCGTTGAATTCTTCGGATGTCCTCGATGCATTCATCGAGCAGTGTACGATCTAAAAGAAAGGAAAAGGCTATCGTCGAATAATATATTCGGATGAAGACGAAGGTATGAAATTATTTATTTTCACCTATGATCGATGGCACGGCACCTAACCTGAAATTATTTCTATGTATCCGTTGAATTCTTCGGATATCCTCGATGCATTCATCGAGCTGTGCACGATATTTCCAAATTTTGAAAAACAATAAACCGAGACATCTGTGGCCCACATTTTATTTCGTTGCATTCATCGAAATTGTTTTGTTACCTAGCGAAATACTGACCTATTTTTTATCCATGTTCGTTGCATTCATCGAATTATGGGATGAATGACCGCTACAAGTTGTAAATTTCAATTACCTACCTTTTCAAAGGTCATTGGTCTTCATTGGATAGATCATCAAGAAAATGTCGTACTTAGTTGAAAATATCGAGATAATTATAGAAACTAAGTGTCGATTTTAAACCCCGCGGCCGAGCAGGTTCAGACAGGCGCGGGCGAGCCTAGTTTTCCACCGCCCGCGGCGGAGGTTACCGAAGTTGATTCTTTCGACCCGATGTTACTCGAAGCACTCGGCGAGTTTGAACTCGAATCTGTGGATTTTCTTGAGGATGTTCAGACTGATTTGGCATTGAGAATTCTTCTAGAAATTCTTCTTAGCGGGCTAAATTATGAAGCAATAGAAGAAATACTTATTAAAGAAATACTTATTTCCAAAAAATTTAGCTTTAGCTAAAAGGTCCTACTCTAAACGTGGGAGTGGGTGGGAGCAATGCTAGCAGAGTCATGCATGATACGGGACAGGCACCTATTTGGTAAACAAGATCAGCTAAGTAAAGCCTTTTCAGCTTTAGCAATAGCTATGACAGAACTCAAATATTCCGAATATTAATGACGCCGCAGATTGTTAGCGGACTGTCACTTCGCTGAATATCAGTTTCAAGGCGTTCGGTGATCATCCCGCTGATTGACAAGTCTCTAATGGAACCTTTCAAAGACAGAAAAAGGGATAGTCTCTTATTCAGCAAAACTTAGGAGATCTAATAACAGACTCGAGAGGTGCTTATAAAGAAAAATGTGAGCTGATACAAGCATCGAGCTCATCGGCCCATTTAGACCGGAAAGGCTCATCGGCGCGCGGAGAGAAGAACCAGCAGCAAGAACCAGCAGCGAGGCGGTGGTGGGTCGAGATTGATGACGTCATACCCGTGTCAGCGCCGCCGGCTGCATCTCAACCACCGCTGCAGGCGGCGCGGCTTCCCGGCGCCCCGCCGTCGCCAGTACTCGAGGCCGGCAGCGCCCCGCTACGCCAGTCAGTACACAGCGCAGGGTGTAGACCCAAATGCACAGGTACATGCAGGTCGTCTAAAATATTTTACAAATGAATGGCGATCTATTTCAGACGATGATTTTATCCTTGGTAATTTATCTGGTTATAAAATACCATTCGTAGAGATTTCTAACCAAAGTCCAGAAAGCCCACATCGCAGGTTTTTTCTAAAACAGTCATCAGCAATAATTGAGAATCTAAGTCACTTATCGAATATTGGCGTTCTATGGAAATGTGATAATGCCGTGGGACAATTCATATTGGATATATTTTTGATTCCTAAAATTGACAGGACTAACCGATTTATTTAAGCTTAAGAAAGTTAAATACATAAATACATTCATACGGATGGAAGATACGCACTGCTACCAAATTTTTAACCGGGGTTGTCACATGGTTAATATTGATACCAGAGACGATTATTTTGTTCTTTTTTGTTTTTTAAATCCTATCATATTTGAGATTTTATTTTAAAAGTAAATTATGGGAGTTTTAGCCTTTGGCCTATGTTCCGTGCTATGTTGGCCTATGTATTTACAAAAATACTACAACCAATCATGTCTAATTTACGGTCTCGAAGATTACTCTGTAAGATATTTAGACGATATTCTTTCAATCTAGTAATTGTCTACATAATGCGAATCTCAAGCGCTTTTGGTTTTGTAATAAACTATAAGAAGAGTATTTAAATTCCAAAGAAGTCGTGTAAATTTTCATGAAAATCCTGAATTCAGAGACGATAATGCAAATGATATTTTGCTCGTTATTTAGGCTCCCTAACTAACTCCTAACAGCTTGTCCGGCTATTGGAAGGCTTTAAACGAAATCTCTAGAGAGAAAAATAATATTTAGCTATTCTTAAACACAGTGATAACGCTGTTATGACGCTGTTATGAAGGTGCCCAATAAGTTACATGAATACTTATTTACATTGGTGGAATAAAAGAATTTATGAAAAATTTTAAGAAAGATTTTAATCTTATTCGTCAACGTAAATACGAACTAGAAATATTCACCGATGCCTCAGCCACTGGTTGGGGCGTGGCTTGTGGTTCTGAAAGAAATGGTGGTCACTGGACAACCACCGAATGCGCTAATCACATGTTGAGTTGAGTTGTTGGCCATTTATTTCGCAATAAAATCAATAGCGGATGAAAAACTGATTAAGATGCTATTTCCTACGTAAATACCATTCACAGCTATAATTTCCTACGTAAATAGGCTGGGTGGGGTCCAGTACCCTCACTTGAATAAAATTTCTAGTAACATTTGGAAACGGTGCAAGGAGAGGAACATATTCATTTTCGCATCGTATATTCCCTCATACCAAAACATAATTGCAAATGCAGAATCTAGGAAACTTACTAGAGAAAGAATTTACAAAATTAGTTCATTACTTTGATAAAGCCAGATATAGATTTATTTGCAACTCGCGTAAATGCAAAATGTCCAGTAAAAATTTCAAAAAATAAAATAAAAATGATCTTTTGCTCAAAACATTGACGCTTTTACCATAAAATGGTCTCAATTTAATTTTTATGCGTTCTCACCGTTCGCTTTAATTTTGAAGACCCTAAAAAAGATCGTATCCGATGAGGCAACTGGTATTGTATTTTATGGACCATTATGGACTTCCCAGCCGTGGTGTCCCTTATTTATGTCGCTTTGCATAAGAGGTATATATTCCTTCAAAGTATGCATCTCTTGCTTCATCCTTTCAGGTCAATTCACCCGCTCGACCGCCACCTTTCCCTGGCGGCGAGTGTGTTATCAGGGAAGGCTTCCTGCGTCTAATGCTTTCATCTATTACACATATTAACACTAGATCTCAGTATAATAGAAGCTAAAAGCAATGATGGGAATAATTGTGATTTATTCCAAGTCGAAATACCATCTTTTTGAATTCCCTCACAGTGTCATTCAACATAGGCTCTTCCTACGGTACCTTAAATAGTCATAGGTCAGCTATACCTCTCTTATCTTCAAATAAGATCGGGAGGACATCACACTCTCCAATTTTTAGGGATTTTAAAATTAAAGTCAACGTTCCCCAGATATACATTAACGTGGAATCCAGGTATTGTTTTGGATTATTTAGAAAAAATACCACATGATTCCCGCAATTTAGAAAAGGTAATAAAAAAAAAAAAAAATCTATTAGCGTTATCAACTGATCAACGAATACAGACTGTGTCACTAATTAAGACATCCAATATTAATTTATTGAATAATAAATTTCCATTACTGATTTCTGGAATAGGTAGAAATGAACCAGTAGTATCTTACCATACTTTAATTAGCGACTTGGAGTTAGGCCCGGCGGCATCAGTTTAGTTTTTAGAAATATCTGTTAGTAACTGCTACTATCAGACCCGATTCTGTTGATCGACTTATTCTTACTTTTAAAAAGCCTCATAAAGTTGCTACTTCCCAATAGTCTATTGGTCGCTGGTTGAAGCAGACTCTAGGGGACAGTGGTATAGATATCTCTATATTCGGCGCACACAGCACGAGGCATGCCTCCACTCCGCTTGTCGCGCGCCCCGGTATTAGTATCGATGCGATCAGGGTATCGATGAATTCGTAAGGTTGGTCTGCATAATCTGCAGTATTTAAAATTTTTTAAAACAGGCCTATTGTTGACTCCACCAATAGTTTGGTAGTCTTTATAGTATAAGATTGATTATTTATGTGGACATGTTTTGTTTCGTTATTAGGTTACCATATTGATTCTGTGAACTGTTCTTTTGTTGTTATTTCATTAAATAATAAACATTAAGAAATTTTATAAAATCTCAATGTTTATTTTTATTTTACTACTCTTCGCAACATAGATCAGTCTCTAAACATCTACAAGTAAACTCTCTGAAGGTGAAGGCTGTATAATTTAATGATCAAGCGAGCTTTCCTGAAGCGAAGCTCGATCTTGATTATACAGCCTTCACCGAAGAGAGCCTGGGTCCCTCCCTACCCTTACCTACCTAGGTACCTACCTAGCTATCCCTGGTAGATCAATGTTGCTGATGTTGATTACTCTGAAGATAATGACGAGACAGGCTTAGGGTAGAATGCAAGACGGTGTGTTTTTTCTCTTTTACCTCTAAAGTTATTGTGCGAATAGTCCGTGTTTGTACGTACCTACTACAAGTAAACTCTCTTCGGTGAAGGCTGTATAATCAAGATCGAGCTTCGCTTCAGGAAAGCTCGCTTGATCATTAAATTATCCTCAATAATGTGTTTTAAAAATAAAATCTTTATTAACAACGAAAATTACAAGCAAGGTATAGAAAAATTACAACTAGTATTTACAATTGAAACCATTGAGCTAACTGCAGACCGTTGTGTGTTCAATGTGTATAATATGTTCAATTCGAAGTTAGTTTTTAATTGTCTGAACGTCTGGTCGACACGTGACCCTCTAGCTGGTGAATATCTGGCGCAGCGCATCAGCATTGCCATACAGCGTGGTAATGCAGCCAGTGTCTTGGGGACGCAGCGATCAGTATTGATAAGGATTAGTTGAGCTACCCCTAGATTGTTAGCAACAGTCTGCAGTTACCTCAATTGAATCAATTTTAAATACAAGCTTTATTTTTTTAAATTATTTTATGCGCATTTTCTTTATCAGTAAACTAGTGACCCACCCCGGCTTTGCACCGTTTTATTATACGTTAAACCTTACTCTTGAATCACTCTATCTATTAAAAAAAAACCGCATCAAAATCCGTTGCTAGTTTTAAAGATTTAAGCATACAAAGGGACATAGGGACAGAGAGAGCGACTTTGTTTTATACTATGTAGTGATAATCGTAAAGGTAGATATTCATACAAAACTGTTAATCTTTTAGTTGAAGGCTGGATGGAAATGGAAACTGGGTTCCTGTATGGGCCAACGGCCTTGAGGATTCGGGCGGAGTCTAAAATTTGCCCCGCGCCAACCGCGTATTCCCGCTACATTTTTACGCACGCAGAGTGCGGTCTGCACTCATGGCATGCGGTCGCTTTTAGTTTTGGGTCGGGTGCTGTGTTTCCTCGTGTAGGTCTTTTTTTTACTAGGTAGGTAATGTATCACCTGGTAAAAAAATACCTGAGAACACTGCTCATAATAATATAATTTATTCAGCGTGTAGGTTCACAAGATGGTTTTATGATAACTTACCTAAAAATATACTTACTGACCTACGTACAAAAATACCTACTTAGTTATATTATTTTCTCTACTTATCTACATAATAATAAGGTAAGTATAGGAAAGATAGGCCGGGTTGGATAGGTATCTACACTATCTACATAAAAATGAAACTACAGTTTCATGGTTATCTTTTTGTAATTATAGTATAATTATTCATAGGTATTATGATATAATTCTTACTAGGTTGATAGCTTTATAATTTTATGTCTACTCATGTAGAATTCATCCCGTTCCCGTGGGAATTCCGGGATAAAATATAGCTTATGTGTTATTCCATAATCTATCTCTGTGCCCAATTTCATCCATATCCGTTCAGTAGTTTTTGCGTATAATATTAGTAGGACTAGGCATTATTTTATTGCAGTCAAAGCCATTCAAGATCATTTCTACAGTTGTTCTGATAAGTAAGTAACTCTACATGCAGATGATTTTCAGCATCTTTCTCCATCTCCGGGCATCTAAAAAAAGAAGATGTCAAATTCAAAGCATAAAAATACACAGTAGAGGCGCTGCAATTAGAGGATACGATCCAGGTCTTTTTTTCAATCCCGGGATTTCGTGATTTGTGAAAGGCGATCCCGGGATCCCGGGATAATCCCGGGATCGTTGACAGGTAAATAAAATCGAATCGAATCGAATCGAATATATTCGTCGATGGATATTTCGATTGGCGTAAAGGACAAAACCCAACTTTTCAGGAGAGCCAAAAAACACTTTTTTTAAATAATTTTTAACTTTATATATATTGTACTTACAAAAAACATTTCTAAAGGAACTATATTTTATCTGACAAGCTCTTCGATGATAATTTATTAAAATTACTCCACATGCTATATTTAAAAAGTTTTTGTCCTTTATGACGTAGCAATTTTGGTAGTTTTTAGTTTTGGACATAAGCGGTCTATTTTTACTAACGTAACTAAACATTTTTGTCGTTCAGACATTCTAGTAATAATATACCTGAATTTGTGTCTTAACTCGATAATTTACTCATAAAAATTAGCTGTAAAGGACAAAATTTTGGTTTCAAACCTTTGTGTTTCAATAAAATTAATAAAATTAAGATATTTTCCACGTAAAAGTAAATAAAATAACATCTGATATAAACCTCTGTTATTGGTAATTTTTGTGAAATTTTTTGGTTTTTCTCGCACTTTTACTACAATGACAAGTGTTCCTACAATTGAATCATACACAGAAACAACTAATTAATCATTACATAGTATAAAACAAAGTCGCTTTTCTGTCCCTATGTCCCTTTATCACTATGTCCCTTTGAATACTTAAATATTTAAAACTACGCAACGGATTTTGATGCGGTTTTTTTTAATAGATAGAGTGATTCAAGAGGAAATCATACACAGAAACAACTAATTAATCACTACATAGTATAAAACAAAGTCGCTTTTTCTGTCCCTATGTCCCTTTGAATACTTAAATATTTAAAACTACGCAACGGATTTTGATGCGGTTTTTTTTCATAGATAGAGTTATTCAAGAGGAAGGTTTATACGTATAATAAAACCGTGCGAAGCCGGGGCGGGTCACTAGTATAGAATAAATTATGTATCTAACTTTCAACAATATAAACTCTATAACAAACATAAAATCCACACCGCTCTTTAATCGTTTTAAGATTATTATTAATTATAATTGTTTTAATCAGACTTCTGGTTTTATTTGGACTTTCATTAGCAATGAATTATACTTACATACTACTTAGTACGTTATTGTAACTGTCCTGCGTTTAAGTTTAGTTCAGTTAACAACCACTTTTTATTATAGAATAAATTTACCTTTACTTTTATTAATAACAACTCTAATCCAGACTTCTATTGTTATCGTTTCAAGATTATACTCATAATAATAATTGTTTTAATCAGACTTCGTTTTACTTGCACTTTTATAAGAATTAAATTATATTGTGTAGGTACTCTACTCTGACCGTAGCACCGTTCCTTCGTCGAATCATGCACACTTACTACCATTAGTTAGTATAGAGTAAATGTACCTTAACTTTTATTTATTTACACTCTTCAACAAACATAAAGCAGCCTTTGTTTCTCATGAGTAAATATGACTAATTGTATATTCTTTGAATCCTTGATGTCGTCTTCGTCGGTTTCTAAAAGTTCATCTGCAACAGCAAGTGGTTACTTACTCTTTCGTATGATGAGAGAATGATTACTTTCAAAACTCTCCTAATGTTTGTATTTTTCAAAAAAAAATATGACTTTCATTAATTCACTAATTCTTCTTTTTTTTTTCAACTTTATGTAGGGATGGTAATGTGATAGATACTCTTTGTGAAAGCGCTTTGGAATAGTATTATTGTCACAAACCTTTTCCAAGTCTTTATTTAGTTATAGATATGAGCAATCGGTCTTGGTATGCAGGTTTTAGGTCGTATGTCAGTGTATCACATTCTTCCGATTTTTTTCAAGCAATAACTGAAACGAATATACGCTAAAGCTTGTTTAATTTCTAATTAGTTATTTGAGTCGTATAGGCCATCACAAAAAAAAAGTTGTATACGACCATCCCTTTTCGTAGTGATGTTCTGTCATAAGAATAAATAATAACTAGAAGCGACTCTTCTTTGATCTAGTCCCAAACGCCGACATTTATATACCTACTTCCCCCTTCACCTTGTTACGCCCCTCTGTCGTCCAGGCGTTTTTCCAGGGTTGCTACTGCACTGTACCGCCGCGCCCCGCCGCCATCGCGTCGCAAGGCGAAGCGAGTGAGAAAAGGTCAACGACCGATGTTCACGTTCCTTTGATTAGGTACCTACCTAATTAGTTAGATAGGAACCTACAAAAACAATAATATTTAGAAAATATTACTTACATACATAGGGTATGTATTATCATTATCTTTTAGCAATCTAAAAAAACTTAAGTTTTTGAGTTATTGTCACACCACAATAACTTGATCGTGACGCCATATTATAGAGGTACCTAACTTACATAAATATTAAAATCCGCGTGCGGCTTCGCCGGCTGTGACAGCCCTACTGAATGGGCCCGCCCACTGCACGTTTAACGTGCAGAATCGCGTAGGCTAATATCGTGACCTTGAGCGCGTTCGGAGCGAAGTTTCCATTCTACTCTGTTATTGTCTATTCTTATGGTTCTGTACACCCATATTAAAAAAAATGCAAAACTTTACACCACTAAAAGTATTTTCTCTCACCAAAATATGCAATAAAATGCTTGGACGTAAAGGTCATAAACATTGGAATTTAGAAACTTTGACTATGCCATTTGATAGATCTCGGCGAGCTGATTACGGCAATATATTTAGCTCAATATCGCCATTTTGTCCTTTACGCCAATTGAAATTTTCATCGACGAATTGTGAAAATTTTCAACTTTTATTTACTTAAAAAAACAAAGTAAAAATCAATAAAAACCACAACGACTTCTTTTTTCAATTAATTAATACTACAAATAAATATAAAAAATCAACTTCGTTATTAAAATTTAATGATGGTTAAACGTATTGTTTTACAAGGCATGTGGTGACACAGTTTAGCTTATAGTACGCGGCGCAAACGCGTTTCGTTAATTCCCGGGATGCCGGGATTCGGGAGCTTATACTGATAATAAAATTTAGGAATAATCATTCCAGTTTTTTTAATTATAATTTAAAAAGAAAACTAAAAACCGATGTTTACTGAAATGATCAGTTGTTCCTTTTTGTTATTTTTAATGTTTCATATGAGAAATTGGTTAAATTTTTATTTTGTAATTTGTTTTATTACATTTACGTGCTTAATTTTTTGTTATTTTTAACAATTTTTCTCCATCACGAAAATCCCGGGATTAGGAAAAAATTACCCCGAAATTTTCGGGACCTAAAATCGACCGGGATCCCGAATCCCGGGATCCCGGGATCGAATCCTCTAGCTGCAATGCATGGCGCTGAATGTATGTAAAAAGACGAAAACTTTTTTCGTAATAGTAAACGACTGGTACTAAGGGCTCTGATCACTAATGCTAATTTAAAATTATATATGGAGTTCGTGTTCAAAAACTTTAGTTGCTGACTTTGAATGACACGGAGGCGATCCGCGGACCGCGGAGGTGCGATGACTCTGCGGTCATTAGCCGGATCCACACTGGACGATCCAAAGCGCTCCGATCGCGCGCGGCATGGAGCGCGCTCCACGGAGCGTGAAGTGTAGACGTGCCGCGCGCGATCCATGTGCGCGGCGGAGAGCGCACGTTGCTCGCCGCGTGCGATCCATTTGTTGTCGGTTTTTTGGTCACGCACAAAGGGGCCTCAGACGCTTGGCGCGCGCGGCGGTCGCGTGATCCGCCATATAGATAATTCAACTGATTCAGTATGGATCGGCAGGAGCGCGTTGGAGCAGCCAGTCAGGATCGCAAAAGATTGCTGTTAGATCGACCTACAACGATCCACGCTTCACGCATCACGATCCTGGATCGCGGATCGCGGGATCACCGATCCATTTTGGATCGTCCGGTGTGGATCCGGCTAATGACCTTTAGCGCCTAAGCGCGTATAGAATGATAAATGCTACTACTAAATGGATACTACTTACTCGATATTATTATGTGTTGGTAGTGGTACTTACGTACTACGGCTGTAATACTTTGTGCTCGAAGATCTTCGTTCCTCAACATTCTAAAATAAATTATGCAGAAATATTTGTCATTGAAACGTAGCTAAGTTAGTAGTTAGGTATGTACCCTATGTACCTACTACTTACATATTGAATTTACTTACTCGAAACATTTCGGTTTAGATAGGTACTTCTACAGCTGTTTTATTTCCTTGCTCTGGATTCTCTTTCTTTGATTCTCTAAAATACAAAACCATAAGTCAGAAAAATAAGACATCGAAAGGTAGACCGGTACCTACCTATAATAAAAAACGATATCCACAAAAAGTACCTAGGTACTTTACTACCATCATTCAACATTCATCATAATTATATCATGGTATCAATCAGCCTACAAGACGTCCACAGCTGGACATTGGCTATCCCAACCACATAGTAAGCCGCCTCTACTCCATTCATCGATTCCCAGGTATTGTCCAATATTGTACCAATCTGAGACTACGTCAAGCTGGTGAGTTATAGTATTTTGTGTGGTTTGTTTACAAACTTCTACATCAAGTTTGGCTAGTGCGAGGAATAGTTGTTCCTAAATACCTACTACTTACCTAGTGTATAATAAACTTACCTACCTTTAAACTAATCCTCGTTAGTTAGGTATCAGATAGATAGGTAGATACTTGGATGCAAGTTGGTAGGTACTTACAAGACTTCGTGCATTTTAGCAGCTTTCGTAGCTCTCATTTTCTTTATATTACTTTTCCTCTCCATTTTTTTATTTCACACTAGCTGCGCCCCGCAGCGTCGCCCGCGGGTAAATTTATTTATTTGTCAAATATCATATTTTTAAACATAATATGCTATTCCCGACGAAGACAAATCCAAAAACTTAAAAATCATAAAAATCGGTCCAGCCGTTCTCGAGTTATACAGCTTGGCAAAAAAGTCTTGAAACGGAACTAATTTTTTTGTTTAATGGCAACATTCTTAAAACAATGACGTTTGATGTAAAATTGTAAACAAAGATTACGAATTCTCGGATTTTTTACTTGGATCGGTCAAGCGGTGGTGATAAAGTGACGAAAAGTGAAAAATAATGAATAAAACAGTTAGAAGTGCTGCCAGGGAGGTTATTTATAAGGTATACAGGCGATGTCTGGCAGAATTTGAGGCCAGAACTATTCTTTCAGATCTCAACAATGTTTTTCAAAGAACCGCTGATATGACAGGTTTGTGAGAGTTTGTTTTGTAATTTTAAGTTGAATCAAAGGTAACTTGATGGTCCTAAAGCAGGATTAAATTAAAGTTCCACGGAACAAGTGAAATATTCAACAATAAACATCGGGCAGTTAGGTTATGTTTACGTTTGTTCTGCGTACTCTGCTATAGCGCGGGCATAGAATTTGATACTTGAGCTAGACTAGCTAATATGTAAATCTATTTCTACATAATTTAAATGTTGTGTTATTTCTTTGTAATAAAGTTACTATAGCGTTTGTATTTTAAATGGTCTAGAAATTTGGTGCCTAAATAATAAACTGAAAAAGGTAAGATAAAGGTATCATAAAAAGTTTCTTCTTTATAGGAAGCAGCTGAGCGTGCTAAAACGGAACGGTTCCAAGCTATTACGGAGGAGGATTGGAAGAACTCGTGCCAGCACGTAATAACAATAGAAAAGGAATACTGTGAGAGAGAACTTACAATGTATTAATAACAATGTATTAAATTTTTATTTACTTTATATTTTTTTCTTTATATACTTACATAACGAGAACCTTGCTCAATTAAACAATATTTACTGATACTATTAGACTATGTGTGGATGTAAATGTACTTAAAACAGAAATATACACCTAAGTATCAAGACTAGCTTGGTGCGCTATAGGTGTTGCCATAAGGACCTACAGTGGCGCCCCCATTATTTTCTACTCTTTTTTGCCAAGCTATAAGTGTTGTAACAAACACGACTTTCTTTTATATATATATAGATTACAGTTCACTCAATAAAAAACGGACCTTACTAAACTAGTTCAACGAATCATATACCTAAACAAGAGTCCGAGCTCAAACCAAACTAGGAATAAAAACCTATTACTAAAGCGTCAATGCGCAAACAATAATGTTTATTTCAAATATCGGAATTATATCAAAAATAGCAACGAGTGACACAACCTCCACGTCGGACAGTCCGAGCCACACTGCCGCCCGTCGCCCGCGCACAGACCCGCTTGTTCTATTTCATAGTGGAAACACAAAATAATTAATTGCAGCCGTATAAATAATTTGTTTTATTCGTCATATGTACAATTTGTGCAAAATACTTTGACAAATATTTGAGTGAAAGAAATATACTCAAAATCAACACCGTTTAGAAGAAATATCCAAATTTAGAACAAAAAATGCTTTACTTTGGATATTTTTTTTATATAGTAATAATATGAATTCAATCATTTCGTATGTACAACTTATAAATAAAAGTCTTGTTTGCAACATATATTTTTTTCATACATTTTCATCCACTCATCAAGGAGAAATATCATTTTGAAAAAGGCGCTTTAGCCCATACAACAGCCTTAAAATGGTTTAATTCCACGACCTTCGATATATTAACAATATTCACTTCCTCTAAGATTGTTTGTTTTGTAACTGAGTACTATAACTAACAATAGTCATATTTATCTGCAAACACTTGACAGGTAATAGATAATAATTGAGTACATAACGGTAGGTACATTATCTTGTTTCGTATGTGCATGATTTCTATAAATATATGTGCAATTTTATTGATTTCATTACCTGAAAACATGTTATTAATTCATTTCTTTTAATATCAGTCTTCATAAAATATTCGTCAAATTATAATTTATTACGTATGAATTGTAAATTTAATTACCTTTTAAATCGGTTACAAATAATTTAAAATGAATAAGAAGGAAAGCG
Source organism: Eupithecia centaureata (assembly GCA_944547425.1). Classification (NCBI taxonomy): domain Eukaryota; kingdom Metazoa; phylum Arthropoda; class Insecta; order Lepidoptera; family Geometridae; genus Eupithecia; species Eupithecia centaureata. The sequence continues at coordinate 1,277,235 of OX155699.1, read as the reverse complement.
GCAAAAAAGATAAGAAAAAGGATAGGTAAATTGAAATACCTACCTATACAACGGTGAAATCTACGAATTCCAAAAAAATATCAGTTTTGTGATTTTTCCCCGAAAATGTTCCTTTGCGCAAAATCAGTCTCTGATTACGTCTTTCACGGAAATTTACACCGTCAATATGATATCAAGAGGAAATGAATAATGCAAGAAAACGTTATCCTAACGATTTATTGATATCGTAGATATTAATGATAGGGCATATAGGAAGGTCCTATTTATTACACCAGCTCACACTGTGTGTGTACCATCATACATAACACACTGCCGGCATGTGTTTAGGTATTACTAGCGTCCCGTCCCGGCTTCGCACGGGTGGACATATATTCTTCATAATTTTGGGCTTAACGTAGAGTCACAGAATTACAATAGTTCAGGTAAGATAAAGAAAGTTCAGATAAGTTAATGCACCAGTTTAAAAATCGATCACTCTGTTCTTGTTTATAAATGTATACCTATCTATTGAAATAGAAGGCAAAGAAAACGTAGAAATGTTTAAAATTTAAAGTATAGTAAAAGTAAAAAGTATTTATTCTTTCTTTCTTCTTTAAAATATAAAAAGGTTTCGCTCGTTAGGAATGCTGACAACAAACACTTTTACTTATAACCTTATTGACTTACTAGCGACCCGCCCCGGCTTCGCACGGTTTTTTTCGGGAGTAAATTTATTGGTAGTTATTTTAAATATTGGGGTAAGCGGTAAAAATCAGCTAAATAAATATTTGGGCAGCTTAATAAATTTTGGTCGGATGTAAAATAAAAACGACCTGCAATACTTGGCTGACAAATATAAAATTTTTGGTAAGTGAATAAATAGCGGTATGGTCTATGAAATTAATACTTTTGGGCAACTGAATAAAAAAATAATGGGCAGTAATAAATCATTATTTTGTTACAGCAAGTAATTAAATTTTTGAGGTGCATAATAAATGTTATGGGCAAAAGAATTGTAAAAAAGTAAAACAGAAAAAAGCGAAAATAAGCCGTAATCACTGGTACTGCGTTTGAAATCTTACTATTTTAGGTAGATACTATTATTGAAAGTCTGTGTAAATGTTGGTAATAAATAATCTCAGTAGATACCTACTTAGGTGATTGAGATCAAATTTGGTGGTGGTATGTAGATACTTAGTTATATAGATGAAATTTGGTATGTAAGTAAATACTATGTATGTTAGTAAATACTAAGCATTGTTTAAAATCTTTTGGGCTTTCCTACAGATAATCTCTATCTCTCAATCTTGGGAATTAAGAAATAAAGTTATATCCCAAAATGTGCTGCATAGAGTGCACTTACTGTCATAAACATTCATATTTTTTCATTGTTTTATTTATTTTCCCAATTAAAATAGTAGGAACTGTTTCACCCGCGAAATTACCGGAATTTTCCGTGCGAAATCTGGATAAAATATAGCGTATGTGTTATTCCAGACTATACTTAATCTATCTCTGTATCAGATTTCATCCAGATCCGTTCAGTAGTTTTTGTGTGAAAGAGTAACAAACATCCATCCATTCATACTTACAAACTTTCGCGTTTATAATATAAGAAGAGGTGGCGACAAGCGTTTCGGAGGCAGGTACCTAATTACCTATGTAATCAATCAGAGAAATAACTTTTCTAGTGCTAGGATTTCTGTGGTTAGGAACCTTATTTACAAGCAAGCACACAAAAAGTAAGGCTCAAAGTTGATTGGTGAAATCAAGTACCGCCGCGCGCCCCGCCACGCGCCTCGCCGCGTCACGCCGCCCGGCCACAGCTCTAAATGCAAAAACCTGAATTTTCTTTTGCGATCCAAAACGTGGCCTCCCATCTCATCACAAAATCAAACGTGTTATTCTCAGTCTTCGATATCCATAATGTTCTCCAATTGAAAAATAAATTTACACGTGGGTGAAGCCGCGGGGCACAACTAATTTCAAATAAGTAGGTAAGTATGTCATTGCTTATCCTACAGCTTGACATGTAGGTACCTAGATAAGTAGGACATAGGGTTGTGACATAGGTATAGGTAGGTACTTAGGTAAAGTTTATATTCTTTGCCTACGTACCTAGGTACCTATGTCTACCTACGTACTGCATAGTTCATTTGAAAAGGCGATGATTATCTAGCAACGGGGCGGCGGCGGGCGAGGCGGGACGGCGCCGCATGCACGGCAACTGTGACGAACGGTCGGTCGCATCGTGTATTTTCCTAACCTACCTACCTACCTACCCACCTACCCCCGGCCTACCTACTAACTACGGTATGTATAACTATGTATGTATGTATGAGGTGTGTACATGTGCAGGGCAGCGAAAATGACTAAAAATCGGAATTTTCCCTCACTAACCCCTCCCCTTTCTACTTTTCACCAAAATTACATACTGACCTACGCTCCACTATCAAGGAGAAAAACAGAAAAACAGCTTAAAAGTACCTTTACCTACTATAATATCATAAAAAGGAAAAATTAATATTATATAAAAAAAACTTCATATTAAAAATTGCTACAATACCTTTACATATAACTTTTTCAATTATTCAATTCGAACATTCCATTCGAAAGATATCACGAGTTTAAAAATGTAAAGTGTCTCATACGGGTCATACAGTTGAAAATATTACTAGTATTAAGTTCTTAGGTATTTACATAGATTATTTATGTTCTTGGAAACAGCATGTAGATCATATTTTTAATAGATTAAATCGTTTTGTATAACCCTTTAAGACGTATCGCTCAGACAGTATCCAAAGAGTCTGCTATTACAGCTTACTATGGATATGTAAACTCTCTTCTCTGCTACGAAATATTGATTTGGGGTCGATGTGTAAACATAGAACAGGTTTTTAAAATGCAGAAGCGATGTATTAGATCTATTTTTGGATTAAAAATGACAGACTCTTGCAGGCCCTACTTTAGACAATTTAAAATCTTAACGCTGACTAGCTTATACATACTAGATATAAGTGTATTTGTTTTTAAGAATAAAAACATATTTCAATTAGCTAATCCAATGAGTAATTATAGCGTCCGATCAAAATACAAAAATAAATTATTTAGACCACAAATTAGATTAACATTATCCCTTAATAACAGTTATATGATGGCGATTAAAATTTATAATAAAATTCCTGACGCTTTTAAAGAAATGACATTATTTACAAAATTTAAATTTAATTTGACTACATGGCTCTCTGAAAAATGTTTTTATAGTATAAATGAATTCTTTGAATATAAATTGTAATTATTTTATCAATAGACATTGCATGATTTGGTTTGACATGATTTTCTTTTTAGTTAATATTGTATGTGATTATTTAATTTTGTCAAAATCAATAACTTAAATTTTATATATTCATACGTCTGCAAAGACAGGTTTTGGTGGTAATATAGGAATAATTTAAGATCATTGTATAACCTGAAATCTAATGAATAAATGATATGAAATATGAAATGAAATAAAGTAATATTACAATTAGAGTGAGTGGGGGCAAGATCGAACGGTTTTTTGATGAGATGATCAGTGTTGTTTTTGAATCCTTGTAGAAGAATAGATATTGACTTTAGCTAAAAGTAAATTAGACATAATTAAAGGGTAAGGACTAGATTTTTATAATATGTCAATAACAGCCTAGAAAAGCTGTCCAAAAAGTAGAAAACTGTTATTAAAAATATATTTTTTACTTAATTGAAACAGGGGGAAGATGAAAAGGTGACGGGGTAAGATCGAATAAAAATCTAAAATCGTTAAAACGTGTCTTAGGCAGGTCTTAGGCAAAGTTTATGGTCCTTAGTCTATAGTGTTAAGTAATTTAAAAAGCTGTAACTGACTGTAGTGCCAAAATACCTATTTTTAACAAAGATATAGCAAATTTTAAAAAATATATATTCCGAACTTACCCCACTGGGGGAAGATTGAAGCAGAGATTCTCAAACTTTGCAGCCAATTTGCATAAGATTTGACTGAAGAAAAAAATATTATCTTGTAATGAAAAATCAAATAAAAACTGAAAACTTTTTTTATTTCACATGAAACCTATATGAATATTATTTTTCATCACCATAAAATAATTGTTTATTTTTTACTTTTGTAATTTTTAACGTAAGTATTTTCTTTTTCTATTGGATTTCTATTTTTATTTCACATTTTTTAGCATACCTATTCTTGTTTTTTTTTATTTTACTACTTTCAGCATTTTTTGTTTATTTCTTATTTTTCTTGCTGAAACCTACACAAAGATACAGTTTGAGGACCTCTGGCTTTTAGTATGAAACCTGAAAAAGGGTCAATAAGAAAACTTTGATATGTTCGTCTTACCCCGTTAAATCTAAATGGGGAAAGATAAAAAGTTGAAATAAATTCTAAAATACGAGAAATAGAATATTTAGAAGTAATTACATAAATGTCTACGAAAAATAATACGCAGATGTTTCAATTAAACTCTCGTACCTGCCTTGTAATTCAATTTACAAGACACGGGGCAAGATGAAATCACTTTTGTGAATCCTGAAAAATACACTGTCTTAGAAAATTGCACTTTACACACAACCAGGCGTTCTCATCGGCAACCGCTGACTGAGGTGTGTAACGTATTGAATTTGTGGCCCTAGCGATGTAGCCAGCACTCCAATAAGTACTATAAATCTGGTGTTATGGAAGACTTTTTGTCTTACCCCTTTTTTCATCTTCCCCCCACTCACTCTATAATATTTATAAAAAAATTAAAAGTCTGTGTGAATGTTTGTTATAAGTAATATTTACTTAGGTGAAATTTGGTAAGTAGATAGTTTAGAACCTAGAATAGGTCATAGGCATAGACATAAAATTTTCAAAAATTAACTTCTGAGGGGTTAACGTTTGTATGGAAAATTATTTTTCCTTGATTCGATGTACATACTCAAAACTCAGTATAAATCAACAATTTTAAAATAAATAATTTGACATGTATTTTTTATTTTAACAAAATAACGCCTAGGGATTGTGTTATAAATTTCTGAAATTTGTATAAAAAACTCTGGAACGCGGGCGAAGCCGCGGGGTGCATCTAGTAGTATAATAAAAAAAGTTTAAAAAAAATAAAAGTTACCTATGCGATGTAGGGCATCACTGGGGTACTGTGGGGAGTCAGAGTCAATGCTTGAAATCGTCTGCGTGAGTGTGTATACTAGGTAGGAGCATGTTAAAATTTATAAATTATATGAAATTTTCGTTAAATACCTACCTGTGCCCTGTGCGACGACGACGGGACGGGCTGCTTAGGTATATATATATTACTAGCAGTGCCTCGCGGTTTCCCCGCGCTAATTCCCGTTCTCGTTGGAATTCCGGGATAAAATATAGCCTATGTGTTATTCCAGATTATAATCTATCTCTGTGCCAAATTTCTTCCATATCCGTTCAGTAGTTTTTTCGTAAAAGAGTAACAAACATCCATCCATACTTACAAACTTTCGCGTTTATAATATTAGTAGGATAACGCAGTTCATGACACGGGCTTTTTTAATTTAGGTTCATTCCTGCTTTTCCCTGATAGTCAAATAAAAGAACATGGATGTAGGTTGTAAGACAAATTAATTGTAAATTATATAAATATTTAACCGTAGGTGGGAATCAAACCCGCAACCCGCTGCCCCGCCATGCCACGCGCGCCGCCACATCGATCGTCAAATTAGCAAACCAAAATTAATTAGCGAGCTTCCAAACACTGAATTAAATCCGATCCACGGTCTGCTGATCATTTTTGATAGTTGGTTGCTCCATTTTTAGTTTTACAGCAGGCCAAAATTTCAATAAATGCTAATCATGATTTGCTGATGCATGAAAAATAATTTACTGCCCAAATATTTTTTAAATAGCCCGTTGTTATTTTTCTTGTTGCCCAATTTTTATTTTTTTGCAGGCCATTTGTCGCAGCCCAGTTTTATTTATTCAGCTTACCGAATTAATTTTTTTGTTCACCAAAATCTGTTTAATTCACTGACCGATTAAATGATACCCGTTTTTTTCTACGTTCTTCCTCTTGAATCACTCTATCTATTAAAAAAAATCGCATCAAAATCCGTTGCGTAGTTTTAAAGATTTAAGCGTTCAAAGGGACATAATGACATAGGGACAGAGAAAGCGACTTTATTTTATACTATGTAGTGATTACCCTTCAACTTTCTCCCTCGGGTCATGTCACCCACCGCATGTATATTGCATTTCTTAAATGAGATAAGTTAATAAATAATAAAAAAACTGACAAGTAGTTACCTAAGTAAGCCTTAAGTTCAACAGCCTTGTACTTATCTAAGTAGTCACTTGAAATGTAGGTTGTTCTAATCTTAAGGCTTCATTTACATACAATAGCTGAGATATACTTATTGATCTACTTCAATCTAGCACAAGGAGCCTTGGATTCAAAACTATAATGTTGCTTGTTGCAATATTTATCGTATATTTACTATTATATTATACAAGATGAGCCCCACGGCTTCACCCGCATGGAAATTAATTTGTTAAAGTTCAGAAATTTATTGCGCGCCGCCTAGGGTAGTTTCGTAAAAAAATCGTGTTTAATTATTTACTTTGCAGTTTATTTACTTATACCAAGTTTTGAGTGAATCAAACCAAGGTTACTTATAATAATTTTCCATATAAACTTTACAAAATTTTAATAACATAAGTAGTTACGGAGATTCACACAGACTTTCCCATTTATTTTAATAGTTTAGCTACCTAACTGAAAAAAAGATATGATATGTCAATACATATAGAGATTTTAAATATTTTTAATTCTTTAAATCTAGAATTTAAATCTATTTTTAACTAAAATACCCAAACCTATATAACAGTATAATAATTTAACAGGTAATGCAGTTCTTGGGGTTCAGGTCTTGGGGACGCTTCCAACCATAGACTTAAAAAAACCTTATGACTGATATTGTATGGATGTGTTAAGCTATCTCTAGACTGTTTGCAACCATCTGCAGTTAGCCTAATTGTTTCAATTGTATATCCTACCAACTAGTTTAATTTGTTTCTATTGCATGATTCTAATTTTAATTGGTAATAAAATATTACAAGCGTAATTATTACTTACTGTAAGTGGCAACAAACCTAAGAACTGTTGGAAAAACTTGACACCTCAACCTATCCTTTATTTTGAAAATATCCTTAGTTTCGAAAAAGCCTTTAATACGTGTACATTTATATTCATCAAGATATAAATAAAGGGATCGTTGTGCTTTTTTATCCTGTCTGATTGTTTTGTAGGCTTAGCTCAGGTGTGATTTTTGTCGTGTTTTCCATAGTTTCCTAATACAGCAAATACTTCGTTCTTTTTGCTATCTCAAATCTAACAGCTAGCTATGGTCATTTAAATAGTTTCAATTATAAAAAATATAGCTTGGGATTTTCGTCCCTTGTTTGCCAAAACGATTGTATCTGGGAGGTGGGCTTATTACTACATAGTGTTAAACAATGTCGCTTTGTCTGTCCCTATTTAAAACTACGCAACGGATTTTGATGCGATCTGATGTTAGATAGAGTGATTCAAAAGGAAGGTCTAAACGTATAATAAAACCGTGCGAAGCCGGGCGGGTCACTAGTTAACGTTAGATTTACAAAATACCTACAAATTAGTCTCTATTTGCACGACGCATTGTAATAGAATCTAATAACTATCAAAACAAACTAAAATAAACATTGAATTGATAGTGTTTGTTTATTGATACTTAGGTTTTGTTTTCACACCTTGATGACCTAGTGGTACAATGTGAACTGTAGTTCAACAACAGTAAGACAAAAGATTGTTTGTCAACCCGAATTTCGTTAGGAAGGTACCTATAATATGTAGACTGTAGAATTTCTCGTGGGCAGGGTTGTTTTATTTTATTATGGAAATAAACAGTAGGTACCTTCTTAAAATAACAAATCTTAGAATAAACATAAAACATTAATAAACATTAAATTAACATTAGGCGCTCATTAGGCCTATGTCCAGCAGTGGACTAATATAGGCTGGTGATGATGATGATGATGAAACATTAAACACTACATAGTATAAAACAAAGATACTTTCTCTGTCCCTATATCCTATGTCCTTTTGTATGCTTATATCTTTAAAACTACGCAACGGATTTTTATGCGGTTTTTTTATCAGATAGAGTGATTCAAGAGGAAGGTTTATACGTATAATAAAACAGTGCGAAGCCGGGGCGAGGCGCTAGTATGTGATAAAAAAATAATTGATAAATATAATTGCAGTTTTTACTTTCAACTAATAATCAATAAAAATATAGATGTATGGATGGATGGATGTTTAATCGTCTTTCCCACAAAAACTACTGAACGGATCGGGGTAAATGATTTGAATAGACATGGTTTTAGCCCTGGCATAACACATAGGATACTTTCTTATTAATTAGTTCCCACGGGGTAGAAATAGCCTAGAGACGTTTCTATAGAAACATCGCGTGCGAAACCGCTTGGCAGATGCTAGTATTTAATAGTTAAATAGTGTTTTACCTGTGGACATAGAATATATGTATCTATTCACTGAAAAAAATTTTTTGTTATTCGTAACACAAACTTTGGTAACTAGCAACCTAAAAAAAGTGACTACATAACTAAGTGCTACAAGCAACATAACCTAGTTTTGTAAAATAAGTTATGTTACTAGTTGGCTTCTGATGTTTGTTATAAATAAACAAATGCTTATCTAATTATTACTAAACAATTTGGATAATATGTACCAAGCCACTCATAGTTATGTACCATGTAATCTTCTGTTTTTATTAAAAATTAACAAACAAATTAGATACAAATAAGCAAACCTTTATTGGCAAATAGATAACTGACAGTTTGTGAGTAGCATATTAGTTTTTTAAATTCTAATCAAACTTTTTGGTTACAGTTTGTGAGTAGCATATTAGTTTTGTAAATTCTAATCAAACTTTTTGGTTACAGTTTGTGAGTAGCATATTAGTTTTGTAACTTCTAATCAAACTTTTTGGTTACTACTAGACATCAACTCAATAGTTTTTGGTTATTAATAACAGAGCTATGCTGTTACCTCTAACTAGACTGATTGCAGCTTCTCAGTTTGATTTCTTCTAGCTTGTAATTTGAGCGAGTTCTCGGCTTTTTTTTTAAGGGTCGACGCTGACCTGACTCGGTAGGTCTCAAAACTGTAACACTCTCGAAACACTTGGAATTGTTTATTAGGCAAACATTTGAACAAGGTTGAGTGTGTGAATGTAAAGCCAAAGCAGGGTTCGAACGTCTTTCAGAACCCTGCGTTCTCGTCAGCGCGATCTAGCGCTGGGCCATTTTTACTAGCGACATCTAGTTAACTTTTTAGTCAATACTTTGCCTTTAGACAATGTTTTCGCATGGTCTGCTAATGTGGAAAATTAAACAAAAACGATCATTTAGTTAGCAACAATATATATTTTAATATTAAAAAATTATGTACCAGTTTGCAGAAATTGTTTCCTAGTTTTTTGTCAACAAACACTGCTGCTTCGATGGACGCCATTGTCGTTTTTATTGCGTTCTTTGTTGAAGTGACATTTGAAATAGTCGTAACGTTACACGCAACAAAACCTTTGATTCGATTTAAACAAATGGTTTTGTAATTTTACTCAAACTCATCAAAGCCATAACTAAATAGTTTTGTTATTGATTACACTCAGATTGGCTGCAGTAACCAAACAAGCTTTGTGTTGCCATTAACATAAAATATGCTAAATAATAACTAAACACAATTTAGCAAAATCAGTTATGTACGATTTAATTGAAGTAGATGGTTATGTTTAATCAAACTTTGTTTGCTAGTTATCAAAGTTCATCTTACAAAACTAGTTTAGCTAATTAGTTTTTTCAGTGTTTTTTCACTACCTATCCTAAAAGCCTATGGTTTAACCAGAATGACCTCTAATTTATGGCTAAAATCATTGAATATGGGATATTTACCACGATTGATTGATGATTTCTTTTGAGTTTTACGATATTAAGGCTGTGTCCCCAGTAGGCAAACGGTGAGCAGCCGACTGAGTTTTGCGGCGTATCAGTTCAGTACGCCCTTCCTTTTTATATTTTAAATTGAGTGTTCACAGTTTGCTAGTTTGCGCTCACTGTACGCAGTTAGCACGCAGTTTGCAGCGATACGTGCGCCGACTGTCTCAGATAGCGGCGACTCGCGGGTTCCAATGCTTGCGATACGCACGCAAACTGATCCGAGTTTGTAACTGTTCGCCACAAATTTGCGGCTCACTCAGTCTCGGCCGCTCACAGTTTGCCTACTGGGGACACAGCCTTAGGGTGACAAATCTAAATCGAGCTGTGCTGCGCTGTACTGCGCTGTGCTGTGTCAACGTCAACTCGCTCGTCTAATATTTTAATGAGGATACAAACAAACCATGCTGTGCTGCGCTGTGCTGTGCTGCGTCAATGAGTTGACCAAACATAGCACAGCGCAGTACAGCGCAGCACAGCTCGATTTAGTTTTGTCACCCTTAGGCTCCGTTTCAAGCGCCATGATCACGAAAGAACTTAAATGAACTAATCTTATTTATGGTTTTTGTTTCAGAACGCCTCCATCAGCGTAAAGTGAGCGGGCTGATGAAGACGCTCAGATCATCACCATTATCAGCAGCGCTATGCGAACTACTCAAGATGTTGCTAAAATTGTGCAAATCATGCCAGTAGTGAGTAACTGCTTGTTATTATTTCATAAAGACTTTAACTTCTTTTGTATAGGGCTTGTTTGCCAACAACTCTGCTAGTATACATGTTACGAGTGTTATTAGTACACAAAACGTTAGTAGGTATATCACTACATAGTATAAACCAAAGTCGCTTTCTCTGTCCCTATGTCCCTTTGTATTCTTAAATCTTTAAAACTACGCAATGGATTTTGATGCGGTTTTTTTAATAGATAGAGTGATGTTTATACGTATAATAAAACCGTGCGAAGCCGGGACGGGTAGCAAAATAAAGGAAATTATTGGTGGGTAGAATTTATATCCGATTTATATCGTCCGTACTAAATAAAAACCAGGGTAAAATATGACTATTAGATACGCTAATTACCTACCCAATCTACAGCCGATCCTATGTCATCATCATCAACGTATATTAATCCACTGCTGGACATAAGTCTCCCCTAATCCTAATCCAGATTTTACGATAGATTTATTTTAACAATTACTTCTCCAAAATTACGAATAGCATTTTCTTTTTTTACCTTTAGCTTATTTACTTCCTTCCTGCAAAATTTTCATTCGTCTACCTACAGATAAGGTACATTCATGGGCAAAAAAGGTGAGATAACATGACAATGTACTTTGGTATTTGCAAAATTTCCTTTCAATCATGGAGATAAATGTGCCAGCAGTCTTCAAGATAAAGATAATATATTTTCCAGTTTCTAACGAAAGACTCGGGGAATCAAACGTTCGCGATGTGAAATAATAATGTAGACAGATTTTTGTATCTTTTTTGTGTTGTTAAGTGAAACAAATTCTAGAGCTGGAATATTTTAAGGTTGGTAGAGTTTAGTGTGAGATATTGAGTGTGGGAAGAAAACTCGCTCGATGGACTGAGGACATACAGGTAGATGTTGATGATGATGAGAGTTTACTTGTTTCTATGAAAATAAGTCAATTTTCCACTGTAGGAGTTATAAGAAGAGGCAGAGTGAAATTAGGAGAAATAAATAAGACCACTAAACTTTAACTTGCACATAGTTACGATTTTAGACAGTTTAGGGTAAAAGCGGGTAATGCCGGTCAGTTGGCAATACCGGTCACCTTACTTTTTCACCAAATACTGCGTTTATGCGCACTCACTCATGCAAAGAGTGTGGCGTGTCCATTCCCTACCCCGCCGCACCAACCCCATCTTACTTCCGACGATTCGTCACTGCGTTAAAGACTTGTGTGTGTTTTGCGCCAAATTGTTATAACTTTCTGGCCTTAGAAAATAAGAGGTGAGTACTGTAATTTTTATATTTCATTGATTGTCTATAATAATTATTGCGTGTCAGTTATCTAACTATTCGTGAGATTGTGAATTTCAAGCAATAAGCAATGCATTTTTTTTTTATTATTTTTAACTCCAAAAGTGAAAAAGCGGGTAATGCCGGTCACGTTGACCGGCATTACCCGCCGCAAGTCTCAGATACAAATAGATGATATTTTGTAAAGCAATAAAATTGTTTCTGTTCTATGATCGTAGAGTTGTCTTTATACCTTATTTATTTTACTAAACCACCTTATAAAAGGAGGTGGTTCTTTGTTTGAGTGTTTGTATTTTTTATTGTTACTGATTTTTCTGCCAATTAAGGACGAATCTTGATGACCCCATTTCATATTTTTTTTATTCAAACTGGTCTGTAATTGTTCATACTCATGCATACATTTTTAATTTTAGCATATCGAAACAACGGACTAGGAGCCGAGGGCTAAAGGTGAAATGGAGACTATTTAACCAGGGCATTCAAACTTGTTGAAGATGGGGCTTTAATAAGAGAAGCAGCGTGATCTAAAGGTATCCCCTTTCAACCCTCCAAGAAAAGCTGAAAAATAAGAACCCTGAACGATTCCCCTGAAGACTATATTTGCGATTAATGCCGTTGAAATAAATGACCGGTATTGCCAACCAGCTGACCGGCATTGCCCGCCATGTCGGGCAATACCGGTCAAAGCTATATTTTTTTAAAAAGTCTATTGTGCCAAGTTTTTTGTAGAAAACAGATCTCAATATTATTTATTAAGAAAGAATTATAATTAAATTTAAGTATTCCAAATAGATTTTAAATAAAAAGTAGCTTTTTTGTAATTTATGTTTAATTTTTCTTAGGTGACCGGCATTACCCGATATTACCCTATATGGCGATGGACATACCTACTAAAATAAATAAAAGAGGAATGAAAAAAATTTATTTAAACGTTTGCCAAGTAAATAATAAAGAAGAAAGTATTTATAACCAGGCATATATTTAAAGTAGACATATATTTATATTTATGTAGACCAGTTGCTGTTTCCATTTTCTAAGATTGAAGTGAACAAAAATCAATTTGAGCACTTTACTTCCTTTTCGTTTAACTTTATACATAACCTCAGTAAAAAGCTTGAGATAGGTATCTATCAAAGATCGATACAAAAGATAGGTTACAAGTTTACCTTACTGAACTCTGACCGTTTCGAATGAGTACCTACTTAATGTGAGGACTAAATCAATAACAATGTTGTTTCAGCTGCCTGGAAACGATGTACTGGTCATGCTGCGAGGAAAAGTTCTGCTTCGACAAGAAAATAGCAACTTATAAGTGAGTTTTTTGCTTAGCTTGGCTCATCATCATCATCAGCAGCCCTACTTCACCCACTGCTGGGTATAGGCCTCACTTTTGTGCCACTCCACACGGTTGGCTACCCGGCTTTATTTACCCTGTGGAATAATTTTGCTTGGCTTTATGATCGACTTAAAAGCCAAGCAGTAGCACGTCAGTGGTCGGCTGGATCAACGTAGTTCTACTTGATCTTAGGCTGGATCTAAAATTTAGTCGCTATAGTCAGGCAAGCGCGTAGACCTAGAATTTTTTCTCTACGCCCTACGTTCAAAAGACCTACAAATCGTGGTGGGAGGGAGCGAAAAGTTTTTGACAAAAACACACACATTTTTTTTTGTCACCGCGCCCTTCATCTGTCACTGTTGGTCTTGTACATCCTAAGCTTATGGGCCAGAGTAAATTTTGGCAGTTTCTTTAAACGCCCAAGGAGAATATAAATAAAACGTACGTAGGGTACGGGTACCTCTTACTCAATTTTGTACACATTTTGCTATAAATCAGAACGCAATAGGTAGGTACCTATATATTTACTTCTTTAGTTTGCAAAATAAACACTAAGACAGTGGTAGGTTGAAGTAGACAAACCTGCGTTTACCTACCATTGCAATTTATCCCTTGCAGTATGCAGTTTACTAAACTTACATTACTTACGAAACCATTCAGCTTTGTATCCGCACATAATCATATTTGCTCACTTCATAAAGAACAAACAGTCCGTTGTTTGTTCGTCGTGTCTCGTGTCGTGACGAAATGATGTTCTAAAGAAACATGTTTCCCAGACAATAAATAAATCTGAAGCATAACGATGATAGTAAAGCTATAAACAAATAAAATACAACACATTGTAAACGGAGAGCAATCTTTTGTTTATACTGTGTGTTCATAATGATTTTGCTACTTTAGTAGGTATAAACTAACTTCTAACTACTGCCTCACTCATCCACAATACTTTTTTTACTATAGAATATACAAAAATATTACAAAACTATTAACATCAAAACGGTGGATCTCCGGCCGCGAAGCTAGGCTCAAGGCTGCTTGAGCAGCCGGTGACTAGGGTTGCAGAGAGAGGAACTTACTGACGATACGCGCAGAGTCCAGGAGAACCGCTTTTTGGATCTGGCCCTTGATCTAACTTCCTAGCGAGTCTTTTGAGATGTGTATCGAGACTTCAATATTACCTAACCCGTTAAATGAAACATATCGAAAATTGATTGAAAAATATCGGGACGATGGTCGCTGAATTAACAACCCACATGCTGACAACCTCATTAGCCAAGATATTATCTTTCTCAGCTTTAACAAGGTTAATATCATGTGGTATGGTGACATCAGCAATCACCACCCATCTTTCTTACTGATCTATCATCAGTACAATTCCAGGCTTAGTCGCAAGAATAGTTCTATCTTCTGTTACTACAAGCATTATAGAACATTATAGAAGTTATCTATCTTTTCATTAGAATTATTACACTTCATTTATTTTCGTTATCGTCAAAAATAAATTTATTACAAGAAAAAAAAAATTATAGAACTATCGAGCACCGAAGCTAGGCTCAAGCAACCGCGGCAGCCACCTAACCGGTGACTAGGGTTGCAGACAGAGGAACTTCCAGACAATACGCGCGAGTCCAGGAGAACCGCTCTTTGGATCTGGCCCTGACCAACTTAATAACTATTATTTTTTATAAACCTATTGTCACTTTCTTCTCAGACTAGAGGAAGACGCCTACGTAAATGGATACAGCAACATGGGCGCGAGCGTGGACAGCGTGGTGACGGCGCAACCTCTCAACAACAACCATCTACCCGCGCGCGCCGTCGCGGGCCGGGAGGTCAACGAACTGCCTCTGCATGCTGACAAATTGTATGAGGTAAGGGAAAGAGAAGAGAATAGGTTTATTTGTTCGCTACATACTTGAGACTGTTAATCCTTAATCACTACATAGTATAAAACAAAGTCGCTTTCTCTGTGTCTCTGTCCCTATGTATGCTTAATTCTTTAAAACTACGCAACGGATTTTGATGCGGTTTTTTTAATAGATAGTGATTCAAGAGGAAGATTTATAAGTATAATAAAACCGTGCGAAGCTAGGGCGGGTCGCTAGTATTTTATAAACGTGAAAAATTCTATGAATGTATCGATGTTTGTTCCTCTTTCACGCAAAAGCTACTGAACGGATCAAACTGAAAGAAGACGAAGTTCTAGCCCTCGAACAACACATAAGCTACCTTTTGTCCCATTAATCAGTTCTCATGGGATAAAAATAGCCTTGAGACGTTTCCATAGAAACAACGCGTGCGAAACCGCAGGCGGAGATAGTAAAATCAATATAATTTAAGGTATTACCCCGAGGTCTATTTCATTTTATTAAATTAAACGAAAGAATTTTCAAAATATTATAAATATGTAATATTTTTATTTTTTATTTGGCATTAACCTAAAACTTTAAATTTTACTTCCAGGTATTTTCCAAATCTCTCATCTTCAGAGACGAACACGAGCTGAAATCCCAAAGCCATGACTCCTTAGACGAGCTCGAAACCAAGTCAGAACCTGACTACCTGTCCGACAAACCTAACAGAACCAAAGTCTACTTCGAAGACGAAGTCGATTCACCCGTTACAGACTTCGAAATCATGTTCAAAGACGAGCTACTGGCTGGCCATGACATGTTCAACATTGAAGAAGAGGAAGAGGATAGAAGAAGCGACGATACAGAAGATGGATTAACTATGAACGTATCCATCAAGAAACAGGACGTTATCAAACCCTCCACAGTTACAATTAAAGATGAATCGAAGATCACTATTCCTAACCCGACTTACAACTACGATCCTATTTCAGTTGTTGCTTTACCTTCTACCTTATCGTTGCCAAGAGTCGAAAGCGTCAAAGGTATTCTTAGACAGAAGCATGACCTCCCAAGAAGCAATAGCGCTAGGGCCTTAGAACGAATAGACAGCAGTAGTAGACTTAAACCGACGCTTAGCAGAGTAGAAAGCCTCAAAAACATAGACCCGAACAAAATAAACAAAGTTTTGGCTCGAATGCCTCACAGAAGCGCATCATTCCTGAACATTCCAGAGCATTTGGTCCCCGAGAAACCTCCGCTATTGAAAAGCTTGTCAATGGTAGGCGGTATGTCGGAGCAAATCAAACTTAGCCAACTGCCAGATACTCCAATCATCAAGAGTAATAACCTCCCAAGATTCTTCACAGACAAGCCTTTGGTAACCGCTGATTACAACAGGGAAACACTTGAGAGTATAAAGCAAAAATCTGCAAGAATGTATCAACAGAATGATTTTAGTATGCCGAGGTATTACGGTACAGTTTCCAAAAGCACAGAGAATTTGTCTTCCTTGAATGAGAGTAAATCAATGCCAGATTTAAGAGTTCCCACTTCCACCGGAAAAGCTAGCAAGAGAATGGTGAAATTGAGGGGACGATTGAAACCTTTAGTTATTAGGAAAAGCTCGGACGAAAAGTTGTAATTAGTATTTTCGATTTCCAAGTTACGTAGATGTACCTAATTAAGTTTATAAATACGAAATAAAGAACTTAAACTAAGTATTTAGGAGTTTATGTGATTACATTATAAAAGAATTTATCAGTATTCTTTGCTCAAATAAGATTTGACATGCGTTTTAAATGTTTAACTATAAATTAATATTGAACGAACCGTTTTTACTTAATTAATTTTATGATTAAGTTCTTTTTTTTTTTTTTGAATATAAAAACATCTTTATTAACAACGAAAATTACAAGCAAAGGAATAGAAAAATTACAACTAGTATTTACAATTGAAACCATTGAGCTAACCGCAGACGGTTGCAAACAGTCTAAAGGTAGCTCAATTGATCCATGTCAATACCAGTCGGAAGCGTCCCCAAGACACTGGCTGCATTACCACGCTGTATGGCAATGCTGATGCGCTGAGCCAGATATTCACCAGCTCTCGGGTCACGCGTCGCATCGACCAGACGCTCAGATAATTTTTTAAAAACCCGGAGAGCCTCGGTACCCCACGGACCTAGGGTCTCGAATCCAAGGGGAGCAAATGCGTAGGTTCTGTCGAGACCTGCATATTTGCGCCTCTTGAGATCCTCGGCCAGATCTGCCGCCGCACCAGCCCTAGTGGATGTCCTTGAAAGATGGGAAGGTGCAAGTGTGTCGACGCATGTAGCGTCCCACACAATGGGCCTCCCCAACTCCCATGGGACTAGTGTCATACCGTCGGGCCTCTTGCCATCGTCACGGAACAGACCATTCGGTTCGAGAATAGCTGGTACGTTAGCGCTGACAAAGGCCCGCCGGATGATGTCATTAAGGCTGGCATGACGAGATATCCGACCAGCGGCCCTAGTACACGATAATCCGTGATGACCAAGCTGTTCGACTGCAGTACCGCACTGGCATTGATGAGGCGCACAACACCTTGCACCCAACCGAATACATGTTGCGATACGGAAAGTAGCGGGATCCAATAAAGTGCCAGTGTTATAAGAAGGAAGTGCTTGCAGCCAATGTCCTGACTCCCATTTAGAAACGGCTAGGAGACGGGCACGATCTGCCGAGCTGGAGCACGTTTGTAACAAACAATTCCGTGTCAACTCACACAAAGGCCCGTCCCATTGCCGTTGGGACGAAAGAGATTTTGGAGGAGCAGCATCGGGGCAAGCACTATGCCAAGCCGTTCTAGCTTCGTCTAAATATGAAATTTTGAAAGAAATTTGTGATCGGACCAAATCAGACGTGTTTAAAATTTTTTCAACTAAAGAACTAGTGCTGTAGACGGAAGATAGGAACGCTGGTAGGGCTACACTGGAAATTTTGCGAATACCTAAGCCTCCCAATTTGACAGGTAGGGAGGCCTGCGACCACGCCTTGTCATCCAAATCAATATTCAAAACCGATGATAAAGTATAATATAAGTATATAAGTTCTTAATTTTAATAAGTTTAATAGTAACACTTAAAATTAAAGTATTAAAAATAAGCCTCTGAAAATTGTTCTTTCTAGTCATTTTGACATCACATGAAAATGATGCAGTTGAACAAAATAATAATCAATAAGATCTGTTTCATAAAAGTATAAAAAACGTAACTACTATTAAAGAAGTGAATAAAGTTTTTCGTGATTTTAATTTGTATTTTTCTTTCAAACTTTCACACTACCACCTATAAGTATGTGTTATTTAAATTTACTTTTTTCCGCCGAGCATTTAAGATACTCGTAACTTAGTAAGTAAACTTACTCTAACTTTTGATTTAGTAAGTAACGAAGCAAATAAGCTGATTTTGGTTTTATAAATTGTGTGGGTGCTCTATTGCATTGGGTCTGCCTGTCAAGATGGAGTACTGAGTTTTGTTAAATAAAAAATAAAACTTAGGATGGGATAAGAAAAAGGCAATTTAAAAAGCGTACATTTTATTACAGTTCCTATCATAACTCCGTACACTTTCAAAGTTTGGTACATTTTCTGGAAATGAATAACACAATATACCTAACAAATTATCATCTAAATTCGCTAGGAACAGTTACTATAAATTCTTGTAGATATCTTTAAACTTATGAATTTTCGGTTATTTTTGCCACTTGCCAAGTCAACAATTTTTTAAATAATTAAAAAATTGAATTCAAGACTTGTTTAAATTAAAAGTGTTAGATAAATTGTTTCATAGATCAAGCAGGGATAAATAAACTTTTTTTAAAACTGTAAATATTTATAATATTATAACGAACTTATTAGTTTCCGTAGATTTCTACAAGATTTTATAATAGAAGTACTTACAACATTTATAGATTTGTATAATAACTATTCATTAGTAATGTTATTTAACATTATTTACTATAATTTACTTAGAATATTTAAATAAAATAGATTTTTGGACTACACACTATTATGAGTTAAATTTTATTTTAAATAGGAAATGGGATTAAAAGTACATTAATTTCAAATAAAGCTGTATAGGGTATTTAATAAAGTATATAACAGTTTTATTTCGTCTGTTTATAAGAATTTTAGTTTATCATTTTACAAAAACACTTAGGTTCTAGGAATCTCTAGCATTAATTTTAACAATAAATTTAGTAAAAAAATTTGGTTATCTATAGGATTACGAAGCACCAAAATGAAAATGTTTATCGCATACTTTTAATATGTTAAAATTGCATTAGTATTGTGATTTTACCTTTCACATATTTACGCATTTATTCAATAAAACATTGTTTATTTGTAATAGTCCGCTAAAAATCGGGGCCTTTCCTATTTCTACAAATTCCAAATATCTAAATTATATTTTTCTGATAAGAAAAACATCAATATACACTTTACAATTATTTAGAATAGTTCTACGCAATCTGCATCTTATTTTTAATCTTAAAATTCACTAAAAAATACTATGTGAGTTATTATTATTTTCTCTGCTACTTTGCTACTGATTTAAAATTGGTGTTTTGTTGTTGTGGTGTTTTGCTAATGATAAATCATTCTAGAAATCATCTGATTATATTAACAAAATAAATACTACGGTGTTTCTTATCTATTTATATTTGGAACTAACCTTTTACTTTTGATTTTAAATAACTTTTACATGATTAATAAATTTGGATGGCTCGATTTATGGTGGCGCAAAAACCAATCTTTTTTACCAGTTTCCATCAATAATACATTATTTTATACAGGATTGTATTCGATACCTATATATTAGATTTTTGATAAATTTTATATAATAAAAATACATAATGTCAATAACGCTACTCTAATGAAGATCTTACTACAAAACAACCATGGTTCGTAGTAAACCCGCCCAGCTGGTCGATTCAGATGTTTTTTATTGGTAATATAAATGCAGCCAAGCATCGATGAGTAATATTATACACTCAAAAATAATTCCGAGTAGACCATCTAGTATAAAATGAAAAATATATACTTCTATAACACTCAGAAGACTTATAAAATATGTTTTCTGAAACAATTAAAAGTATCTTGAAACTATCGTGGGTCAAACACTGAGATAGAACGAAGAATGCTAAATTATCAGCTTTAAGCGATGTTATAACTAAAAAATGCTATGAACAGAAGTGATGAAGATATTCTACAAAAAGCTTAACATATTTTAGTGAAGAAAATCTCATATAACTAGGAGTATATACAAAAGACTAGCCTTTTAAATCTAACTACTTAAATAGATTATATCATTACAGTACCTATGTAATTCCGCTCTGTAAAATTTGACACTAGTTATTTTCAAACAATTTCGAAACAATTTGAAAATTTCTACTTTTATATAATAAAATTAATAAAAAGGTACGTATACTAACTTAATATTTAAGTTATGGTTGTTTTGAAAAGCGAGTTAAATAAATACTTTAATAAATCACACATATTTTAAAAATAACTTAAACTAGAATAGTAAACTAAAACTAAACTGTTGTACTAAAACACGCACTTCGCTAACAAGTTGGCTATAGTTATTCAACTAAAATACTGAAAACATTAACTATACTAAACTACAACCAAGGGTTATATCGGCCAATGTTTTATTAATATGCATAAACTTGACACTGTTTGGGTTAACTGAAAAATAATATCCAAAAAAAAAAAAAAAATGCTTGATCGTTGATTTTGAACATGACTGATCATTATTAAAAGCAGTTATTAAAAAAACTTAGAAAGTTAATTTTTGACTCGTTTCTAGTTTTTTTTATTTATTTTTTGCTATTTTTATATAAATATTCTTGTAAATGAGAAAAGTTTTATTTGACGAAGCCCTACAAAATGTAGCTAAGAACTTAATTGGAGACCAGAAGTGTAAGAGTAAAAGGGTAATAAGTTAACAATCAAATTGTATTAACAACTCATATTTTATCAAAATTGCTTTAGCCTTTTTACTGCTTGAAGGTAAAAAAGTCCGAAAAACGCTTAGAAACACTCGAATAACAAAATAGGTAAGAAACCCAAACAGTGTTAAACGAAATCTCATTTACCTAATGTACAATTGTTTATATTTGTTTATGATTTTAAAATGTATATCAATCACGAATGAAGATCTCAAATACTGCATCAAACCAAATGAGAAAAGTCAACTGACTAATTTCTTCTTTCTGGATATTCTAAGAGCCAACTTCTACCAAAGCGGATCGGCTGCGATTACATAGAAAAAATAAGTCAAACTTTATTTCTTTAGGCTTGCAAAAATACATGTCAAATTATAATTATTTATAAATAGAAACGATAAATGTACTTGTTTCTTATATGGACCACCATTGGTCTGAAATAAAGGATTTTATATTGATTTTACTTATTAGCGTGTGGTTAAAGATGTCGTAAGATCTCAACAATTCAGCCTGCGGATATCTTACAGAGCCGATTAATGGAACAACCAAAAAGGCTCAATTGACACCTTCACTGCGATAATTTATCCGCAATCCAAGCTTGGTGATTATGGCAGAAGCTTTGCTGTTTTTGTCTTACTCAGTTGGAATACGGTTAGAGCGGGAGAGCATGAGAGATGATGTCACCATCACGAAATATATTCAGGATACTATTGGTTGTTTTTATACAAAACCCTCCTTTCCGCTTTGATGGAATGTTGACTTTAAATTGATACATATAGTTACGTATTTACTTTGGCAATGCGAATGTGAAAATCAAGGTAGGTAGAAAAAAGGTGAATTATTTTATTGTCTAGTCACTTAGGATTTTTAGTTCTAATAGTAGGACTAATAAAATTTGGCTTAGAATTTTAGGTGTTATAAATTTCGAAATAGCTATAAACAATTTAGATTAGAAAAGGTTTTAGTATTGTATTATATTATTCAATTCTACATACCTACCTACCAGAAATATGTAATTTTAAGATACTTATTTTTTCTTTTAAAGGTATAATTTTCAGAAGAGTCCAACGAAATATAATAGTGTTTCCTTAACATTATGTGGCTCATTTAAACTATGAACTGAAATATCATGTGACTTATTATAACAATACTTTATTCAGATCTGGTCTATTAAAAATAATATAAACAAAATCTATCAGTGATTCCATATCGTATTTAATATTTTAAGAAATTTTAGTCAAATTCGCTTCACACCACATAAATAATTTTTCTGGAGAATATTTTTAATGAAAGCGGATTTGGACAAAAGATTATATTAAATATTAAATTCTAGCCGGATTAGAAAGGGTACTTAATTAATATATAAATTAGGAGTGAAAAGGTTAAAATCACTCTAAAAGGGTAGAATCACTGTCACTCTTTCTTATCTAATAGGGGTTAGAATCACTGTCACCTTACTTATTAGCCTACCCCTAATTAGAGGAGATAGGTAATATATACTTTCTTGTTTTACTTTGACTCTAATCTACCAGGTTTCACCATAAGGCAATTCGTAGATCAAATAACCCCTAACTGAGAAAAGCGATAAGAATTACTATCACTCTAAGTTAGCAAGTAAGAATCAGTATCACTCTACCTAACCGGCCAATTTCAGCCTGTTAATTATCCTCACAGGTCTATAAGGTAGAATCACTGTCACTCTAAAAGAAGCTAGAATCACTGTCACCCTATCTCACAGGCTTGAACCGTTTCACCTTAACCGCTACCTTATTCCCGCAGAGCTTGAACGCAGTGGCTGCAGTGATCAAGTCAGCTGATGAAAGGTCTTTTCCGTCTACTGAGACCAAAATGTCACCCTTTTGGAGACGACCGTCCAGTTCCGCCGGGGAACCCGGTAGCTGGAAACAAACAGGGTATTTAAAGAACATAATCTTCGTCTTCCTTATACTAAGCTAAGGGTTATACAAACTACACGGATGATTCTCTCAAAAAGGTGCCGCAGCCATCAAACTACACGGGACGCGGTTTATCGCCGTCTTTTTTCTTTTCAACATGGATTTTGAATGATGAAGTGGATTGTGTTTGTGTGATGCAAATTGCTGGGTGTTTACTGCCTAAACGGGGTTGTCCGCCAATGATAATAATCCCACGTAGAATAACGTACTACTCGGAAACCACCCGTGTGGCTTAAAGCGTCCGTTATCAGCGGAATACCTCCACGTTAACTCACCATGTCCCCGAGATAGACCCCGGGCGCGCTGACCGGGGCGAGGCACGTGATCCCGATCGGCTTGCCGGCCTTGCGAGACAGCTCCACCTCTACCATCGTGAACTTGTGGGGGTCCGGACGGTGCACCAACATCCTTAGCTGGAATGGAAATGGTACCATTTTATCATTAATTCACTTTTTGAAAAATCCTTTGTCAACAACGAAAAATACAATCAAGGAATAGAAACAAATGAAAAGTAAATACAATTGAAACAATTGAGCTAACTGCAGGGTTCAATCTATACTAGTCTGTGCGTTCCCAAGACACTGGCTGCATTACCACGCTGTATGACAATGCTGATGCACTACGAGTCATAGCACATTCATTCAGATGCAGCCTTCCTTGTACATATCCAGGATTATTGAAGTCTTACCTTGGCAGTCTTCTGCCTTGGCGATGCAGCCTTCCTTGTACATGTCCAGGATTATTGAAGTCTTACCTTGGCAGTCTTCTGCCTTGGCGATACAGCCTTCCTTGTACATATCCAGGATTATTGAAGTCTTACCTTGGCAGTCTTCTGCCTTGGCGATGCAGCCTTCCTTGTACATGTCAAGGATTATTGAAGTCTTACCTTGGCAGTCTTCTACCTTGGCGATGCAGCCTTCCTTGTATATGTCCAGGATTATTGAAGTCTTACCTTGGCCGTCTTCTGCCTTGGTGATGCAGCCTTCCTTGTAGATATCCAGGATTATTGAAGTCTTAACTTGGCAGTCTTCTGCCTTGGAGATGCAGCCTTCCTTGTACATGTCCAGGATTATTGAAGTCTTACCTTGGCAGTCTTCTACCTTGGCGATGCAGCCTTCCTTGTATATGTCCAGGATTATTGAAGTCTTACCTTGGCCGTCTTCTGCCTTGGTGATGCAGCCTTCCTTGTAGATATCCAGGATTATTGAAGTCTTAACTTGGCAGTCTTCTGCCTTGGAGATGCAGCCTTCCTTGTACATGTCCAGGATTATTGAAGTCTTACCTTGGCAGTCTTCTGCTTGATGGTGAGGCAGACCCGCTCGTGCGCCATCTCCTTGGTGATGGGGACTCCGTTGCAGTCCAGGATCTGGTCTCCGGCCTGCAGCCGACCGTCCTTGGCGATGCAGCCTTCCTTGTATATGTCCAGGATTATTGCTGCTGCACCCTGAACAACACAAATAATAATGAAAGACTCTTAGAAACGACACAAAGAGTACCTACCTACTCAGCAAGTTACAGCTTTTCTAAATATTCATTCTTTTTTTTTTAGGAACCTTTTAAATTCCTTCTGGGAAAGAATGCTCCATCTTAGACCATATTTAACTGACGTAAGTGAGATAGTCGCCAAGCGCTCGACCATTTAAAATTGAAAAAAAATTTGGAGATTATAAATAAGCTATAGGTACTTACTGAGCAACATTTTTAGACGTTGATCAACGTAAAGGTTTATATATCACGACTTTGTTCCATAGTTCTAGGTGTTTTCTATTTAACATAAAAAAAAATGTGCTACCTTTCTATGTAATGTATTGTATTAAGAATTTCAGTAATAACACAAGCTCTGCTTAGCTTGAGGCTAGATGACGCTGTGTGGATTATCCAGCATTATTCCTTCACATGTGTAAAGTGACTCACATTACAAAGTGTATCGCTTCCACCCAGCAGTACAATGCCCAGCGTGGAGTTAGCAGAGTTGATCTCTATCGTCATGTCAGTGTTGGGGACAATGGCGGCTATGGACGGGTCGGGAGGGGGCTCCACTGAAAACAAACAAGGTAGAATCAGCTTGAAGTATTCTATGAGTAGACGTCTCCCTGAGATCGAGATATATGGGTAAATCAGAAGTTAGAGCCACAATTTTTTTACGTAGAAAATTACATTCAAAAGAAAACAATAGAACTAGTAAGTATTTTTTTTAAAGAGCTTTATTTAATCACTCGGTGATTATGTCGCTCTCATTATTTAACAAAATAAAAACAAAAAACCATACAATTATATAAAACTAATCAGAAACAAATGCCTTTCAAAATAAGTAAAAACATTAAAGTCAGCCCCGATCATCAGTCTGATCACAATTGAGACAATATGGTAGATGCCTGGGCAAGAAAAATGTTTTTCTATTTAGTCCGTGAGTTAGATAATTTGTCATTCTATAAAATGTCACAAGGCGTGACATCACGAGTCCCACTTCTCAACTTTAATGCGTTTTATGTTGGTCATTTTTAGTTTTTTTACAATAGAAAAAAATGTGCCCAATGGTTTTCGAAAATCTAACTGACACGACGGACTAATTCGATTTTTAGGCATCTAGCCTATTGAGATAACTGTAGACTGTTCTAGACTGCAAATAATCTAAATGTTGTTAATGCTGATCCAAATCAATGCTAGTTAGAAAAATGCCTGAGAAACTGGCCCATCGAGTCGCGGGCAAAAGTCTTGTAGCTACTTCTTGTAGGTTACTACTTAGTTCTCTCTAACCTTTAACAGGAGAAGGCGCCGGTCTCGGCGTGACGGGACGCGACGCACCGGCCGGCGCGTTCGGGTCGGGGGTTTGATTCCTCGACGGACCACCTGGAAAACAAAACCAATTAACTATGAAATAATTACTTTGAGATTATTACAGCGCTTGGCAAATCCAGAAACAATGTTAAAAAAGTAAGATTTGTTTTTCGAATGAACTTTATGCTGTTGACCGCAGATGGCCATGACAGCGTTACCGGACTATTGGCAGGCGCAAAGGGCGCCGCACCACGTAAAATTTGATCATCCAAAACGAATCCATTCGTCGCTTTTCGTATTAAAATTAACATTAAATATTTCGTTAAATTACAGTCCACATAAAACAAATATTAAACTCTCCATACTGAGTTATCGAACTTTTGGTACACACACATGGACCACCACTTAGGTGCGAACCTCGGCTTGGGCTGTTGCCAAATGCTACAAGAAGGCAAGGAGGGTTTCCTCCTTTATTTTTTCCAGATTTATATTTTTTATGAGCTTAGGCCACTTTTTTCCGCCGCCCTATGTACAGAGCCATTCATTATTAGCCACCGGGGGGGGGGGAGGCCCGTAGGCAATCCTGCAATTGGCAATAACATCTTTTATGCTTTATCAAAGCATAACGAACCCAAAAATTAAATAATGGCAATTAAAATTGCAAAATCGCTCCAATTCAAACCAGAGAACGTGTTTGACTTTTATCGTCTGCAATCGAGTGACCGTCCTCTGAAATCTGCCGCCCCTAGGCCGCGGCCTATACGGCCTATTTATAAATCCAGGACTGGGTGCACGAATGCACCCATGGGCGGAAGCGGGGAATTCTTCCAACCCGCATACGGGGGGTCGGTTTTTGGAAGATTGAGTAGTGTGCGGAAGCGAATGGGTTGCCGTTACCTCCGGGTTAGCGGCGGTGATTGGGTCAACGGGGTCGCCGAGAACGTGTCTCGGACTACGGAGGAGAGAACTCGTGGGAAGATCCTCTTTGGGATAATCGGGTATATCAGAAATAAAAGGGTTGGGTAAGAAAATAAGAGCACGAGCTCTAGCTTTTTTATACATGTTATGAGCGAGGAACTCACTAGCTAGCTTGGTCTTTAAGTGGATCTTCATTCAACCATACCTTTTTTATAATTAATTATGTACTAGTTTAAAATGTGTATTTTATACAATCAAATACTGAAAACCTACCAGACTTCAAGCCTACCTACCTACATACAAGTGTTATAAGGAGGTGCGGCCAAAACATTTGATTAAGTTTGACTAACTTAAGGTGCTCAGATTTTTTTCATTCTATACAATAAAATGTCCCTTACAAAGAACCGAGTCGATTGGCAGCAAAAAATAACCAACTTGATTTATTTAAAGGCGCTACTCACGCTTAACCAAAAACTAATTAAAACAATATCTTTATTTCTTTATGCTTACAAAATAAGCACTTAGACAAGTCAAATTTAAAACTATAGGTAGGCATTTAATTAACAAAATAATATAAGAAATAAAGTGATAATTGATTTTCCCTTCGCTTCAAAGTAAAGTAAATAAATAGCACTCACCAGCGCCATCCTCCGGATCCTTCATATTGGGGCTGCATACCGTGAGTATCACCACGCCTTCCGTTTGCTTCAGCTTGGCTGCAGCCTGGAAATGGATTGGTTTACTGTGAACTTGGCCAACGAAATAACGTCTTGTAAGAATAGGCTAGTTATCTACAAAAATCTAATTAGTCCGTCTTTAGGTTTACGAAGAATATTGGATATTGGATAAAGTTTAGGAGTCCTCCTAAAAAGTCACATGGTTTGTGACGTCACACGAAACTTTGACGGGCGATATCTTTATCTTTTTTATGTCTATTTGACGAAATAAAAATACGTATCCAATATTTTTCAAAAATCTAAATGACGGACTAACAAGATTTTTTTAGGTAACTATGATATTCTACAAATATCTAGGCCAAAACACATTGCGACGTTCAAGTGCTATTCGTCATTTTAATCATAGTGTTGTGCTGTTAAACCACGAAGTTCTAAAATCTTTTTGGGAACACGAATTTATACTTGTCATTTATTTTACTGTCATGATCTGATACGGCCTTGGCAGTTAATTAAAGCCCTGTTTAAGGTATGCTTATACTAGGTAGTGATAACTTACGTCACTAGGTAGTGATAACTTACAGCAGTAGGTATAACTAGGTAGTGATAACTTACGGCATCGTAGCTGCAGTTGAGTAAGGAATCTCGGTTCACAGCCAGCAACATGTCTCCTATCTGAAGACCAGCCTGAAATACAAACAAAACGACTATTAACATCGTTTATAGGTGATTTTTTTTAAATTGTTAATGGTGAGCGTTTGGCTATTGTCTCACTTATGTAAGTGAAATTAAGGCGCAAACAGCAAATACACTTGCGCTATCAGTTATTTTAACATACAGGTAGAATATAACAAAGGAATTTCCAAAAATCACATATATTCAGTTTGTTAAACCTATCATAAGCTTTTTTAAAGCATCTTTACTCTGTAGTTTAATTTTATCTATTATAGGACGAGATACGAAAACAGAGTTTGGTGGCCACCAAAAGCAAATTCGTATATCTGCCTTAAATAGACAATATAAAACTACTACAGATGCTTAAATTAAACGTAATTTTAATTGCACGTAATTTTCAGTCGCGTAGCGCGCTGAACAAAATGTCGCATTCTGAGCGTTTGGTTTGTCAATATTACGACCGAAACTTCAGTTGCTGAACTTTCTACGCCATACCTTCTGATATGACGCTACGCTAAAACTAACATTGCTTGATTACATAGTAGTAGTGTGTATTTTGTCTACCACTTATTATCTTCCCTACTTTCTTTTACTATCTGTGAAAACTTGTAATCAACCTTCCATATATTTACACTTTTCTTTTCCACTTTTTACCTGTAAGTTTTACAACAACAACTAAATAAAGCGGTTCTTTCTGTACTATTAGAGATTAACAAATCTGAGCCAAGGAGATTGAAAAAAATGTATTTTGTACATAAAATACCACTACCTCATATATCAATCTGTGAATTGCGTTGTGGGCTGCATTATTTTCTAGGTTTATCTTAGTAATCTAGTTATTTACAACTATATATTTTGTAGCCGTTTGCTTTTCCTGAATAAATAATTAAATAATATTATAGAAAAAAACAATTAGCTTCAGTCTGGGATAGTAAAGTAAAAAGCCGACCTGTTCCGCAGCGCTGCCCTCCTGAAGGTCGCTGACGAAGATGCCTCGCCCCGCTTCAGTGTGCCGTCCCTCTATTATCATGATGCCGAGGCCGGACGGACCCTGGAAATAACAAATTATATTGATTAGGGTTTCATCATCATCATCCGCAGCCTGACTTCACCAACCGCTGGGTATAGGCCTCCAAAATTTTGTGCCACTCCACACGGTATAGGTTTAAACATGTTTATTCTCACAAAAACAAAAAAAGTCCTTTTATAACTACGGACCCTGGAAATTAACAAATCTATATCTTACTAGCTGTTATGTGTTTTCAAAGTTGAATTGATTTTTTTTTTATAATTTTCTTTTATAGCGATTTACGTTAGAACGATTGCGGGGCGAAAGTCGCCCCGTGACCAATATTTCAGTAATGTGATGGAAAAGCAAGGAAAATAATGAAAAAATATGCGATAAATATCCTATACTTAAATAATAATTATTAAGTACGTTAAAAATCACGAAAATTAAAAGAAAAACATTATTTGATATTTTTTACCAGGACAATAACTAACCCTTGTTACTTTCCATCCTTTTAACTAACTCTTTTTCAAAAATCAAGTCTTTTGGTTGCTTGAAGGACGGAGTCCTTCACGACCCTAACAAAGTTTTCAATTTAAAGTTAAGAACGAAATGTTATCTGATGTATCTACTCACCTTTTTGACAGTGATGTCTCTTACGCCCTTGTATCCGGCAAAACGGTCTTCCGACTGGAAAGAAATAAAAACATATAAGTTAACAAAAGACATTACAATATCAACTAAACAAAGAAAAGAAAACCTCCGACTTTATAACTCCGAAATTCTATTCTTGGAATCGAGACCCTATGTCCGTGAGGTGCCGATGCACTCCAGGTTTAAAAAAAAATATAATCTGAGCGATGCGTGACCTGAGACCTGGTGAGTATCTGGCTCAGCGCATCAGCATTGTCGACCTTATAACATCTATCTAGTACTTATTATACAAAATGAAAGCCTGAATTAACTTGAAAGAATTTCGTCTTAACAATGAATATATTTTATTCATTTTTTTACGATTTTCATCCATGAATCCCGACAAAAATTACGTACAAACATATTTTTAGATTGTCTCGCTACGCTCGCCACTGAAACCTGCGGTATCGCTTCGCTCTTCGTCTTACCTTCTTTCTTTTGAAGGACAGCGTCCGTTTCCATAGCGACCGGAAGATGAATCTCGATTTACAGTCCACGGGGCGCGGCCGCGCCTCCGTCATAACAGTCATCACAACCACATCACGTTTGGTTCAGCTTTATAATATCACTATAAGTTATGAATAAGATTCAAATTGTTTCGTAAATTCCATAGATATGTCTATAACCACTTTTGTCTTTTACGTTCGATTTACACGTAGTTTTTTTATGTTTATTTCAATCTTATTTTTGGGTTCAGCACAATAAGTAATTCACTAGGTAGGTATGTATAGTTTCAGAACTGAAATCATTTTCCGATCATAATGACATGTATTTTTAAATGCACATAATAGGTATAGACATACGGAGGTAATTTATTTAAAATGTGGTTTCTGATAACAATAAAACTGTAAAAATTAAATAATCATTTTTTTCACGATAATTAATACAATTAGGTCCCTATTGTATTTAAATGATTTAAAAAAAGAAATTCTTATCTCAATTGTATTTTTAAATGCGGTTTGTTTTCATTTTGAAAACGTTTTCATTTATTCGCGAGAATGTACCTACTATCGATTATTGGAAATAAAAACACAACGTCCGCAATAAATTTCAGATAGGTAGGTAATCATTATTTTTCATAAATTGATGGATTTTGATATGATTATTTGGTTGACATTTGATTTAACAAACGAGACGATGATTTTATTTTTACAGTGTTTGAATGTGGATGAATTGTGGTGAATAACGAATAGGTACTCTTGGTAACCGCGAATTATGAAAATGGCTAAAGCTATTTTGATCATTATTGTATCAGAATACTTACACGTTCTTAGATTCATTATTAGGTTATTTGACCAAAAAGTGAGAATCGAATCCAACTTTTTTGTTTACTTAGGTATATACAGTTTTCAATAAATCAGTCGTTATTTCAAAGATTGCACGTACAATATCTACATTATTAAACTGAGATTTAATAAACACGTTTCAGTATTCATTAACAAATGGCTAATTATATTTTTAATTAAATCGCTATCTAATTCAACTTCCGCAGTTAATGTTACCGACCACCTACTCCACTGCATTTGCGATAACTGATAACGAGAATACCTATCTGTATATATATAACACCCAGTTATATTTGACTGTCTGTCATTTTGCACTATGATATTTAAGAAAAGACAATGGTATCAAAATTGTTCGCTTAGAACCAGTGTTCCAGTGTGATTTCGAAAAAAGTTTTCGATAGTTCGACACTTTATCTAATATCTGGCTTGTACTTACAAAAAAAGAATGAGACAAATACACTATTCGTGAAAATAGCGATTCAAGTCGTACCATTCGAAAACTAAAATAAATTAAACTATACAAAGTCACGAGCTAACTGCTAGTTACGCTGTTATAGGATTACTGTGAATGTTTGCATAAAAAGCTTTTATTTGACCCGCTTGGTGTTCAGCTGATAACGCATTGATAAGGTGTTTTCTCTATTTATAGTGTTATCGTAACCTAAACCACCTAAACCTACATTACCTATGGAGAATACCGTTATAAACCAACAATCTATCACTTTCTCTCTTAAGATTTCTTAACCTCTCACTACTCTACCATAGCCTTTCTAATCAAGAAAAGATTGTGGTTTTTTTGTTTTTTATTTTTATAAGTACAGGAGTTTTGTCAAACTGACAATGTCACTCCCATATATATGGACTAAATTTTGATAACGTCCTATAATAATGAGAAATCATTAAGACATTAATTCTTCAGCTTAGTTTTAGTGATATTATGCAAAGTTTTTAAAATGACACGGAAACGATGGACTATTTCATTTCAGTTTTAACCTTTCTGTACAAAAATTCTCAACCAAAGCTTACAAATAAATTACTCGAAAACTACGAAAAATCGGGACATATGGTGTATTTTAGGATACGCCCGAGGGAGGCATTTATTTTTTTACCCCGGTCGGCCTATAGCTTTCTACCTATCCTACAATTAATTCAAGTACATTTTGAAATGAACGACCACGACGTTATTAAAAATTCCCAATAATTCGATCTAATTATTCCAAGAATAGGGACACAAACCTGTGTTTTTCGTACATTAAAGCCGTATTTAGTTCGACAAGCGACATTAAGTTCGAACTCTGCGTACAATAGACTCTAATTAGGAATGATTAGAGTCGATTATATACAGTGTTCGCTTTCCTTTCAAGCTGAATGTAACTTTCTCCCCTGTCTAACCCTAATAGGGGCGAGTTATAGGGGTTGGGGTTTTTCTAATTCTTTGAACTGTCAGTCAATGCTAGCAATGGGAATACAATAGTCTGCCTTGGAATCAATACGTCCATTTTCTTTGAAAGTCGACAGTTGTTGTTAAAAGCTGTTGTCTATTTAGAAAATTATTAGTAAGTATGTAGTCAATCTAAATTCACAAGTTAACTTTTCTAGAGTAAAATGTCGTTCAAAAAAACGTTGGTCGAGTGTGTTTTTGTTATTATTTCGCAAACCAGTACCTACAATAAAATATTATGTGTTGAGTCGCTTAATACAAAAAAATAAAGGAAAAATTTAGGTACATTAAACCAAGATGACACGGTTTTTTTTAAACCGTGATCACTATGATTACAAATCAGATATTACCTCTATTTCTTAAGGCTTACAAAATAAGCACACAAGCCAAATTTTTCGATCTTTTTAATCTAGGCTACTCTTCAAAAAATTTCGCTAATTTTTCGCTCTTTTTACGATTTATTTTTTATATGCTGATAATATCTCCGTCAGTGGTGGATTGAATTTGATGATTCGTTTGCTAATGTATAGAATTATTGAAGATAATCCCGAAATAATCTCATACAATTTTATTCCCTTTAGTATTTTGCCCGGGCAACTAAAAAACCGAGTCAAGCATAGTTAAAGGAAAAAACGTTTAGGAATTCAAAGTCAAAGGGATGTAGTTTTTTTAAAAACAGTCAAATAATTATTTCTCCTACGTATCTACATCGCTAAATCTCAATATTTGAATTGAAACGTTAATATTTCACCCAACCCGTAGTGCATCGGAAGCTGTTATAGACCAGACATGATCGATCGACGTAGATAATGTCTGATAGCTTGTGAAACCCGACACCGAAAGTGTCATGGCGACTGATCGAAGTAACATAAGATAGAGTACACTCAGCGGCATATACACCTGGCTAGTGCCACGGTACAGTCAGTTACACATAGAAGATGGAAAATTACCTTTCATTTTCATCATCATCTAGAGGTATAATAGTCCAAAGCTGAAAGTTTTTTACATTATTATATAAGACCTAACTCTTTTTGCTGAGCGAGGTTATAAAAATGTTTTTTCTTTCGTACCTTTTAAATCCCTCGCTAGCTCATGCCACTCGCTAGGCTTATGACTCTACTTTGGACTGGGATTATAACGTCACGTTCAACAAAAATTAGCCCAGTCCTTGATCAAATAACAAACGGTTGTTGGTTTTTCGTGAGATATTACCGGCCCACTGCTACTTCAGATTATAAATTTTTGTGTCATTAACTATATTTCTCTGTCGGATAGTTTCGTTACGAATCCTGTCCTTCAGAGAACCTCGGCGCTAAGCTCTAGCAAACTCACAGAGCGCTTTTGAACTGGTGGACTAGCTGGACTAGTTATATCGAATTAAAGTTTCCTTGTTCGACGTCAAATCAAGTCAAAGATGGAAACGTAGACCAAAATCTTGTCTGCCATCTTTGACTCGAAAAACCCGTACTAGTAGTTTACGTTGTTTAACGTCAACAAAATGCTCACATCAATCACTTGGATCACAACAACGAAACGAGTTCTGAGTTTCTAATATCCAACACGTGTCTTGTCGATTATACTACCAGATGTAGTTGACTACAAAAGTTTTATGGTCAGCCAGGTTAAGAACATTATAAAGTTTATCCAATTCTTCTTTCATCATCAACAACCTATATTAGTCCACGCCTGGACATAGGCCTCCCCTAATGAGCGCCATAGCGCCCTGTCTTCAGCTTGACGCATCCAGCATTCTTCTTTGCCGAAGATAATTTGAGAGTATCGAAAAACTATAAAGCGAATTCAAAAAAATTAGAACATCATAATAAATGTATTCGAACAATAAAAGTCAGGTCAAAAACTTCTGGTCAGAACTTGATACAATGCATACAATTATCTGAACTTTATTGTGACCTATTTTTAGTATTGTGAGGTTTTAATTAGCATACAATTTTTAAATACCTATCAGACATTATTTAATGAGATAATATAATGCAATTTTAATGATATAAATATTTATTATCTCTATAACTAGTTAATTAGTATTAATTATAATATTCACGTTCCTGTACTCAGGCAAGATATAATGCAGTACGAATGTTTTATTCCACCAATGTATTATTAACCCTGTTTTGTGTGATTAAATATTACTAAATAACTGAATAAAATATATTACAAAATCGGTATACTAGGTTCTAAGGCGGCGTCCTAATTGGGAGCGATCGTACGATGGCGCGATGCGTTTTTCATCTCACGATCAAAGTGGTCGTGCGATGATCTAACAGGTGTCCTAATAGATCGCGCGATGTCCATCGACGATGATGACGCCCCTCGCGCATCAACGCATCGCGTAGGTAACCGATTAGGACACTCAAAAGAGATCTGTTACTTTGATTACATGATCGCACGATCAAAGGCATCGTACGATCATTATTAAGCATTTTATGTGCTCGCACGATTACTTGCGAGGTTCAAATAGGACACTCTGATGAAATCTGTATGTTTGAACTCATCGCACGAGACGAGAACGCGTCGTGTCAACGTACGATCGCTCCCAATTAGGACGACGCCTAACACATAAAAAAATAGACGCGTTTGTTGACGCTTATTGGAAATTCGCAATTTCTAACTTTTTTGATTCGTTTGATAAGCAAAAGTTATTCTGTCTTTTAAGTAACTTTTCAAAAGTAATTGGGTGAACGGATGGTAATGAGGTTTTGCAGTCAGGTAGACAGTATATCAAATAATAAAATAAGCTGCTTATTTAATCGCAAAGCCGCTAGCTGAAGTTAATTAAAAATATATATTTAACTAGCAGCGCCTCGCGGTTTCACCCACACCACTTTTCATTTCAAACTGTTTGACGACGTTTGCCGTGATCGGATGCACCGTGACCAGTTTTAGCGTGACCGGGTATAAACAACCCGGAATTTGGGGATAAAATATAGCCTATGTGTTATTCTAGACTTTAATCTATCTCTGTGCCAAATTTCATCCATATGCGTTCAGTATTTTGCGTGAAAGAGTAACAAACATCCATCCATCCATACTTCGAAACTTTCACGTTTAAAATATTAGAAGGAATCATATCAATGACATAACATAATTAATTTTTATGACTTATAATAAGTGAAATTCTTGTTCCAACTATTAAGTAACCTCAGTTGCCTCAAATAGACTAAAAAGTCGCAGCTTCATCTCCTGGTTTCTAGTATGGTAATACATAAATAAGTGAAAAGACGATTCAGTTTGTTTCTAAAGAATTGAAATCAGTTTACTTTTTATCGGCTGACACAGTTGTAAAAGGTTAGTAGATTTTCACAAATTAGGTATTGATCAAATACAATCAATGCCAAAACCTTGACCGGAATACCATTTATTTAATACTAGCGACCAACCCCGGCTTCGCACGGTTTTATTGTACGTATAAACCTTCCTCTTGAATCACTCTATCTATTAAAAAAAACGTATCAAAATACGTTGCGTAGTTAAAGATTTAAGCATATACATGGTGTAACAATATACATGTACTAAGCGAAAAGCTGGGTATTTCTACCCCCCCGGGGAACAACTTTTGTTCAACGACTTTTCTAATTTCGATTGGTATCTCTGAAAAAACTAAAACAAAGTTTTCACATGGCCAGCTGATTTTTTACGAAGTGACAACCCTAAAATCTGCTGTTTCTTATACTTGCGACGATGACCTCAGTATGGTCACAGAATAGATGTAGAAAAGAGTGACAGATTCATATTCTTGAAATAGAAAAACGCCTACAGCATCATTGAGGCAAATTGTCGTAAGTCATGGCTAAAATCACATTTCAATTTGAAGGTTGAGTTACGTGTAGTTAAACATACGAACTAAACTACGCTAACACAGTTATGTCTTTTTCTAACTGTTTGTTCTTTCTTGTGTGTTGATCTAATCATAATAACCTACTGACTGAATACACATTGATGTCCACTACTGAAAAGAGCTGTGAATCTGGCGGGTATTGCCATAATCACTTGGCTGGGGATTGCTGATCAAAGAAACGGTATAAGTAATTCACACAATAAAAATGCTGCCTTTCATTTGGCGAAGCCCCTGGGTCGACTTTTACGACATCCGACATACGACGAGCTGAGTCGCATGGGTCGGTTAACTTAATTAAAAACTTTACCAAATGACTCTTTCCGTCATTATGTAGTTTATCTGTCCGTTCTGTACCTACATTAATCTTTGACACTTGTATTTCCACAAAGGAACGCGACTAAATTTTATTGGCTGTAGCACTATGCAAAACCATGGCAACCAGCCAACCGCCAATCATAGACAAGTTAGAGAACCATTCATTCATTCATTGACTGTCGGCATCTATCAACATGCGATACACCCAGTGATGCCAGATCTACCGATTTAGCAGTAGATCTACCTGCTTTTTTAGGCGTCTACCGATCTACTGATTTATTTCAAAAATTTAGTGAAACCTACCTGCTACCTGATGTCCCGAGCGCCTTCTAAAATTTCGTGAAATCTACCTGATTTTCCCGCGCCTATAGCTCCGTGACTAAATAACCACTTGGCGACCTTTTTTGTCTGCAAAAATGCAAAGAATCGCTTCCTTTTTACGAATGCACCTAAAAAAAAAAAAAGGTCGCCAGCCAAAATGCGAGTCAAAATACTCGCGAAACACAAATACATATGGTACCTCTAGAATTTTCAGTCGTTAATTTCTACCTACTGATTTTTATTCCAATCTACTGATTTTTTACTGAACTTTCTACTGTTTTTTTCAAATTCCATCTGGCAACACTGGATACACCACATGGCGGTGCTGTATTTGCCAAGCGGGCCGAAATATTTTTTAATACGGGTTCCGTAATTTTTTTAATACCAAAATTTAAAGAAGTTCGTTTGTTTAAAATCATAAAATCAAAAAAAAAAAAGCTTAAATCCGTTTTCTACGGGATTTTGTATTAGGTATACCAACTATCAGAATTCACGCAATGTGTATGTGTGTGTAGCAGGTAGGTACCTACATTGTGAAATACCTATGTAAAATAAGACCAGTACCTACCTACGTATTCATACAATTTTCTACCACATACCTATTATTTCACGACTGTGATCCTAATACCTCCTACTTATGTTGCCAACTAGGGATTTATTAAAATTGAAAATGAACCCTAAAAATTATCCATCTTTTCGGCGAACGAAATCAAAAGAATGAATGATGAACTATTTTAGTGTGACCTTCGTCGCGGTGCCGTGTAGTGCTATAATTACAATTTTTATCTTTCGTGCCTAAAAAACAAGTAACTAGGACTTAAGAATACCTTAAGGGTGTGGTGTATGCATCGGAGTGTCACAGAGCTGAAGAGATGAAGAGGCGTGTGCTTACTTCCATAAAATGTGTGTTGTTTGGAAGAAGGGAGGCATATCGAACCTTACTTACATGCATAGGTATCGATACCTACGTCATGCATGTGTAACTAACTAACCTAACTAGTGCTAAAGTGAGTGAGACATGTTAATGCCTAAAAAGAAACCTACCTTGTGCTGAAGTGTGTGAATTGTCTGTGACTGTGTACCTACAAGTGACCTACCAAAACATACATAAATCCCTTCGTAAGAAGCCATCTAGACAGCTGACAAGCGAGAAAATATGAGGTTAGTAACTTGTACCTACACTTACAACTTTCCTAACTCAGCATTTTAAGATTTTCTCAACACTACCTAGGAACCTACATACTAGCATCTTATTATTATCACGAATTTATTAGGTCGTCTAGTAATCTCCCGCCATAGCTGAAATCTACGAAGATAAATACCTACCTACATACCTGTAAAGTTAGTAGGTAAGTACAGGTTGCGCGAATAGGGTTGTCACTTTATTTTGGCACTAGGAAATGAAAACTTTTTGTATGGGAAACTGAAAATAGGAATTTTTAATTATCTCCCCCCCACAACTGATCACCATGGGTTCCTGAACCCCCCCCCTTCGGCTTAGTAGGGGTAATATGTTATACCTTGTATAGGGACAGAGAAAGCGACTTTGTTTTATACTATGTAGTGACTATCACAGAAAATTATGATAAGATAGAAAGTAACTTTTTCAAATCATTTTTATTTGTTTTAATTTTAATCTTCCAAATACGCACCTTCTAATATTATTATAGTAACTGTATATTACGGAAGAGCGGAACCCTCTAACCGCGGCTCCACATTTGTGCCGTGAATTAACGCGTGAATTCTCGCCGTGAATTCACGGCACAA
This sequence comes from Eupithecia centaureata, assembly GCA_944547425.1. Taxonomy (NCBI): domain Eukaryota; kingdom Metazoa; phylum Arthropoda; class Insecta; order Lepidoptera; family Geometridae; genus Eupithecia; species Eupithecia centaureata. The sequence goes on along the minus strand of OX155699.1, from coordinate 1,238,336 downwards.
GTTGTACCCTCCACATTCACGGAATGCTCACAATCGTTCGTGAAACCCGCCGCGAAATGGACGTATGTAGGAGCTGCTGCTGCTATAACTTTGCTGTAGCTTTGTTTGCTGTGGCAACATATCACTACTTAAACGTCCAAAACAAGAAAGTTTTTGGATAAAATGTAGCCTAAGTCAGACTATAATCTATCTCTGTGCCAAATTTCATCCTCATCATCGTGCAGCCGTTCAGGCGTGATTGAGCAATAAACATCCATCTATCAATCCATCCATAAAAATTTTCACATTTATAATACTTGTGGCCCACCCCGTCGTCGCACGAGTAAATCATAAGTAGCCTATGTGCTATTCCAGACTATACCTTTGCGCTATCTATCTCACTTCCAAATTACATCCCGATCCGTTCAGCCGATCTGGCGTGATTGAGTAACAAACATCCAGCTTCCTAAATGTGATTACACCCTTCCGATTTAGGAGTCGATGTAGATTTAGAGCGTTGGAAGCCATTCTTCTTCCTAAATCGTTTCCTAAATCGGATGCTACCTTCCTAAATGCTATTAAACTATTCTGAATTTAGGAACGACTAAATTTAGTCTCCGATATTTAGGAAGGTTTAATACCCCTTTAACCGATCAAGGTATGTTTGTTGTTCACGCTCGACTCCATAGCGCGCGCGCAGCGATTGCACACGTCCGTACGCCCTTGTAGTCTGGAGTAAACTGGCACGGGGCCGTGAATGTGGATGTGTACGCGTGAACGCCGCGCGAAAGGGGCGCGAACCCTTTGTCGCGGGATAAAATACCGACACTGATCGGGGAACAGGCGTGAAAACGCGTGAACCCCGCGAAAACCATCCACATTTACGTTCACGCCTGTTAACGGAGCTTCACGGCACAAATGTGGAGCCGCGGTAACATAGGTATTTCTTTACTTAAAATAGGGTTCCAAACTCAAGCTATGTTAACTAATTTAAGTTTACTGTAATAAATATTTTGTATTTTTTTGTATTTGTATTGTATAACATTTAAAGATATGTCAAAAGATGTGTTTCTTGTTAAAAAATGTTAAAATTATCCTCACACTGAAAAGAGGGCTTTCGATCATAATCAATCTAACATCAGGCCGTTGTTACATCATAAAATATTATTCTACAATTATTTGGTTTTCATAATAATTATTACCTGGCTGGAGGATGTCCTACGTTTGCTCAGACGCGGTCTCCACTCAGCAACACGTTAACACCATTTGTTACGTAGTTAGACATGCATGACATCAAATTAACATAATTTCCTAGTCGTGTGAAAGTTACAACGCCGTCTATTTTGTTATCAAGTTATTATAGTATGTATGAATAAACTACCAGGTAAATAAAATTAATCTCGTGTTTTTTTAATTTTACAAAACTACCCCTAGTGGAGGGACGTGTAGTGAATTTCTGAAATTATATTTGATTCTGATTTTGATAGATTCTGAATAAATATCCGCACGGGCGAATCCACGGGGCGCAGCTAGTATTTACTAAACCATAGAATGTTAAAACTTTCAGATATAATTTAAAAATCCACTTCAAGCTTTGTCGAGTCTAGTTTGGAATGTTGATTTGTGAATTTATCCCTCAAGACAAGTTTGCTCGAGCTAACCTTGAAATGACGTATTTTTTCGCAGGAAGTAATGTAACCATGTTAAGTATTTAAACTAACTAAAATATTACTCGTATTTCAGGTTGAATTAAATCTTCTGTTTAAAAATATTTTAGGATGTTGTAGGTAATTAGGTATTATTGATCTCTTAATAATGTAAAACACGTTCAACAAACAAGTGTTCTCATTAAGTACATTATAATAAATCCGTACATAATGAGCTATTTGACTAATTAATCGGTTATCTGATATCACGTTTACTTGCATATGCATCAAGCACACGACAAGACAAAAAACTGAATCATTTTATAACAACTACAATAAACACTGTTTATTATGGGCCGTGTTTTTTTCTTCAGGGTTGACTATACCTATAGTTGTTAGCAGGACCGAAAATCGGGACGTAAAATGTTTTTTTTAACGATAAAATTGTACTATTTTAAGTTAAATACCGTTTAGTACCTTTACTTATGTTAAATATTTTTTGTTCTAAGCGGTAACTAATCCTATTTCAGTAATTAAGAGATTTCAAAGAAAAATCAAAGTATGAGATTCGTTAATTAGGTCCATATTTAAATGTCGGTAACTTTTTAATATAGGATGATTATGATCTGAAATTTACAGTAGGTATTTATGCGTTTATTACTAAAACAAAATATTTATAGTTCTATGAGATTGAAGAGCAGGACAAACCGTTTAATCTACGCGAGCGAAGCCACCGTCGGAAAGCTAGTTTATCATAAACCATCAGAATTATGAAATTAATTGTGAGATAGCATGTATATTTTAGTAAAGTCTAGGTAAATATGTGCAATTTGTATGAAGCCTAACTCTAAAAAAATATGAGATTAGTTTTTGAAACAACTATTCTTATATTACCTGTGTCTTTTCCTTACGATTGTTTAAGAATTCAGGTGTAAGTTAATTACAAACACTTAAGATTTTAACAAATTTTCAAATACAGAGGCTTACAGACATTTCAGGTTATTCAATACTTATTTTTAACTTTTCCCTATACACGCAGTAGCGGTAGGGAAGTATATTGTATTTAAAACAAAGCCCATACGAGTTATTTTCATTCCGTCAATAACAAAACACAACTGTTTCTGAAACGTTTTACGGAGAAGACTAGAACTACTAAAATGAAACGATGATGTGGTAAAATGAATAATTCATATATGATATGATTCCTAACAGGGCGCTATGGCGCTCATTAGGGGAGGCCTATGTCCGGCAGTGGACTAATATAAGCTGATGATGATGATGATTCCTAACTTATAATGAAAAACGCATAGCTATTCGCAGCTATGCGATCCGAGTTTTTAATATTTGCCTTTTCTAGGCCTAAACGGCTGAACTGAACTTATTCAAACATAGATTTTGTAGAAATGACGGTGTGTATGTCGCATTTAATGCACAGAATCAGAATCTGGGTCCTATTTTGGTATAGGACTAATAATATTGACAAGACCAGTGATAATAAGTAACATTTGTATTAAAATCATTATAAAAGTCGTGTTAGTTACCTACACCATCTATAACTCGAGAACGGCTTGACCGATTTTTATGATTTTTGTGGTTTTGAATTTGTCTTCGACGGGAATAGGTTAATAAGTATAAAAATACGATATTTGACAAATAAATAAATTTCCACGCAGGCGACGCTGCGGGACGCAGCTAGTCACTACATAGTATAAAACAAAGTCGCTTTCTCTGTCCCTATGTCATTATGTCCCTTTGACTGCTTAAATCTTTAAAACTACGCAACGGATTTTGATGCGATTTTTTTTATAGATAGAGTAATTCAAGAGGAAGGTTTATATACTTATAATAAAACCGTGCAAAGCCTGGGCGGGTCGCTAGTTATATAAATAAAACGTATTCGTAAAAACTCTGAAAAGCCGAGGCCAAATTATTATTCACATCTCATTCGTTTTCAGAAGTTTCCATTGATTATAATAAATTTGTACTGCACTGACAGATTGAAGAAGATACAACGTGTGCGCAAAAACAAAATATATAATGTAGCGTTTACCCCAAGACACAAGTTTTTATAAAAATATTAGATTTGGTATGCATGTTTGTGGTTCGTAACCAAACTTAGCCTAAGTTATGACAAGCAATCATTGAGAGGCGCCTTGTGTACCTACTTAAATACCTAAGTGTGCAAACATTTTTATTTTTAACATAACTCTACATAACTTTACGGTAGGTACTAGAAATAGGCTAGCTCAAAAAAAAACACGATTTTTTGTTGAGACAAACATACGTTAATTGACCAGAAACCACATTTTTACCTCAGTCAGAAAATAGGTATAAGTTATTTTGATTTGAGATTCAGTCCTAAGTCTTGAAATAAATAAGAGTAACTTTTAAATCAACAGGTTTGTTTTGTTTGCACTTTACATACCAATATTATATGCAGAAGTAAGAAGCTAAAGCCATAAAATTAAAACATGGTAACAGAAGCAAGATCCGGTTGTAGCACATTTAGGCGCAAAAAATGATTTGTAACTTAAAAACAACACTGTTTTGCTCGCCGCAAATCTATTCCCGTTCTTCACAGTCACACCTCACATTTAACTCATGTAATCTCATTTAAAAACATGTATTTTCAACTGATTTTTGTACAACACCGCCCGGCAAAGAACACGAATTGAAACTAAACACAAAAACTCAGTGTTTGCAATATGACATTGCTAAAATGTAAGATAACACAATCGAAAAATATACGACGTTTTACTACCTAAATCACAAACACAACCACTCAAAACTAATCTTAACTACACGGCAATAAAACTCAGAATCATCGTCCACTTAAAACAAATATACGTCCTTACAAAGTTGATGCGTAAGATAAACACTGAAAACCATGGCATCTGCTCGAAAACAAACTGTATTCTCTGATCCTAAAGTCGCTATTTGCATGTTAATGAGGTCGGTAGGAAAACTGTGAGGAAATCCGTAGATATTGACACAGGCGAGTGTGAGCGAGACAGCTAAGACAAGGTCAGACTTAATAAACATACACAATACATTAATATTAGACTTATAATAATTTTCTCACCGGGTTAGCGTTATGTGGTTTTGAATGTCAATGACTTTTGACGCGTCAAGTAAATTTGCAACCGACTGCTCGGTGATCGGCCAGTAAGCAGGTAGGCCTTGTAGGTAATTTGAGGTTAAAAGAACCATTGAGGAAAAGGTCAAATTTCTTATAATTCATACGAAAATTAAAGATTGGATGGTATTGAGGTCTATACAAACGTTCTACTACCTGTACTTTACTAGGTATTATACACAGCATAAGTACATATATTTGACATCTCAGACATGTTTTCTTTGAAGAGATAATCGTTCGTACATTATTTTAACTGAGGATTCGACAGAATTTTATGCCAAAGTTAATTACGAAACTACTAATTGCCCAATTATCATACAAAGACAACAATTTTTGCTTTGGCTTTCAAATTAAATCTGAACTCATGGAAACTACCATGAAAACTTTTTGAACTCGATTAACTATCAGCTGTTGGTTAAATTCTAATGATGAAAGCCAGTTCGTCTTTCAAATCATTGATGGTCAAGGTACAAGGTTACCTAAGTTTGACCAAGGCTCTACATTTCTTTATCTTTTGTTTATTTAGGCACTTTTTTAACAACTCTATCGCTCTATGGGGACCGAAGTTTGAAATTGAATTAAACAAAACAAATTCTGCTTCGTGCACGGTTTCATTCAAAGGAACCATCGATTTTCAGCCATTATCAGCCAGTTTTTCTCTTCATATTTCTTTTATATTATTATTTTTCTTTTCACAATGTAAAGAAAAATAATAATATAATCATTTTCATCATTTTGTTAATACCAGCACAACCTGTATTTATGCTGTAACTACCAGCATATAAATGACCTCATTTTTGTCGCCCGACCCAAATATTGTATCCATTATTTTTATTCTCATTGTTTGTATCAGGATCGACACACGTGCGTTTTTCATTTGTTTTACATTCAAAGTAGCCACAGATACAAAAATAAGGCCGGCTACTGATGAGTTGTACCATAATACTTAGATTCTTTTGTTTTATTATTATTGTTCGTGTTGTTATTCATCCTATTATTTTCTCTTTTTTTTCCCTCATGCTGTAATATATGACGTGTAAAAGGCCAAATAAATGTTTTTTCTTTCTTTCTTCTTCTTTCTTATTATCGTCAGGAATATGATACTTTTAAACTGTTTTTAAAAAGTAAGAATTACAATTTAAAACGCCTTCCTAAAAAACCTATTAATTTAGCCAGCAAATACTAAGCTACGACTCGTTTGTTTTTTCAATTGATAACAATCAGAATGAGAAATACAACTTCTAAACCATCGCCTAAAGTGATAAGTATAAACTTAGTGACGTATAAAGCCTGGATTAAAACCCCCGTACTTAAATGAAGAGGTTTTATTTCAAAGCTAACAAGGTTCACTTTTATCCATCAAAAGGTGTGAAGTGATATAAAGGTACTTACCGACTCTTCCTCGAGAGCCACTGGGAACTGCGTTGCAGTGAGTGGCTTCACAGCTACATCTTCCAATGCTGCCTTTCGTCTGAAATGGATGATTTTGATTATTGAATATTACAAAGAAAGATATTCACATAGAATTGAATGCCTCCTATTTCGTCGATAAGGAAAGGTCTTTAGTTGGAACGTATTGCTAAATTTTTTTAAAAAATACAGTAGGACATTATCACTACATAGTATAAAACAAAGTCGCTTTCTCTGTCTCTGTGTCCCTAGGTATGCTTAAATCTTTAAAACTACGCAACGGATTTTGATGCGGTTTTTTTTAATAGATAGTGATTCAAGAGGAAGGTTTATACGTATAATAAATCGTGCAAAGCCGGGGCGGGTCGCTAGTAAATATATATGTATAACTCTATTCAATAAACTCACTCTCAAACTAGTAAAGCGCTAAAAAAAATCCCGGAAGTTAATTTCGAGCACAACCATAAATTCCCCTAATATTCAGGGTGTAATTGAATTCCCCACGGAAAGGACGGAGAACGGACAGATTGTGACCCTCATTAGCCTTTGACAATAAATAAGCACCGTTTTGTCTCTGCCAGTCCCTTTAAAATCTGGATGTGGCATCTTAACGGCGGTTTCTTACCGCCAACTCAACACAGCACAAGCTTATTAAAACTTTCCCTGTATATTTGTATATGTGAGACAAATCTAGCAACTCAGTTTTAGATCTTCAACCGATTTGTAAATACTCTAGGAAAGTTCGGTGCCATCGGACTGGTCTGTATGATAAATACAATACAACGTAGGATCTTTATTATAAACTAGCAGCGCCTCTCGGTTTCACCCGCGTAATTCCCGTTCCCGTGGAAATTTCGGGATAAAATGTAGCCTATGTGTTATTCCAGATTATAATCGAACTGTGCCAAATTTAATCCAGACCGTTCAGTAGTTTTTGCGTGAAAGAGTAACAAACATCTACAAAGTTTGTAAATGCATTCTTACAAACATGCTTTGGGGGTATTGCATTTAATTACAAAATACCTCCCCTAATACTTCCAATGTCCACGATTCCCGGTCTAACCAACCTACAAGGAATTCCTTATCGTCCCTTCAATACTTCCATTGCAGAGCAAATTAAATCCTAAAGTACTTTTACATAAGACAAAAAATCTACGAAGGGTTAAGCCACAACCTTTGTCCTATAAAAAGACTTAACCATGCGCCCTTTGCCTTATATTTGTAAGGTCCGTACGTGTTTAGAATTGGATGGAACCTTTTCGAACTAAGAGACGCGCTGTCTGGTCAAAGCTGGCAATAAATGACGTTTTTTGATGTCAGTAGAGTGCGTCTAAGCTGGCGAAATTACGTTTTTTGATGTTTTTGTTTTATTTAGAACTTCTTTAATAACGTTAACGATAGGTATTATAAATTTTCTTGCTTCGAATTTTAAAGATAGTTGTGGATTTTGTTCACTTTATTACTTTACTGTTAAGGGCTCCCACACAAAACTGCGATTTGGTGCGATGCGATGCGATGTGATGCGATGTCACACGAACTTGATTTGCGAATTTCTGCGATGCGAATTTGTGCGGCGAACCGTTTTGTAGGGTAACCATACCTTCAAGTTTAGTCAACCGTATTGGACGTGTTTTTAGGAAGCGTAAGATGGATCCCAAAAAGATAATTGAACCGATTTAAGCAAAAATGATCCAACCCACACAAACCTCATTTCGAGATAATCGATATTTAAGTTTGTGGCGGTATTTCTCTAGCTTTGTAATACAAAATGTTGTTATTTTAATTTAATTTAATGCTATGTAAACTCAACTTTTTTGCTATAAATAATATAAAGAATAAATTGTAATAGTTTAGTAGATAATTGGGAAAACTTGCGCCTGGATCATTATTACAAAATTAATTTTGTATTTATTTATTTATTTATTTTAGGGAAACCATCAGCACATTAAACTTAAGTTATCGATACAGTAGAAATTGATAGGCTATTTAAAGGAATCCACTGATAGATTCATAGTAATTTTACTTAAAGGTACTAAATGAAATAAAGAACTTAATGAAACTAGTTATCACTACTTGCTATAAAGTTGTTACGTAATTATCTATTATAGTATATTCTAATCTATTCTAATTACGACGACGCATTATATACAACAAAAAAAGAACTAGAAGACAGTTTATAGAAATCGAGGCAAGATAAGATGACACTCACATTCACATTATGATCCAAAAAGTCAAATAGAAAGAAAATCTATGGAAAGAGCTATGTCATCATCATCATCATCATCAGCCTATATTAGTCCACTGCTGGACATAGGCCTCCCCTAATGAGCGCCATAGCGCCCTGTCTTCAGCTTGACGCATCCAGCATCTGCCAGCAGTCTTTCGCACATCGTCATCCCACCTAGCCAGAGGGCGTCCTACACTACGTTTGCCGAGTCGCGGTCTCCACTCAAGAACACGTTTACCCCAACGGTTGTCGGTTCTTCGCGAGATATGGCCGGCCCACTGCCACTTCAGCTTGCTAATTCTTTGAGCTATGTCGATAACTTTGGTTCTCTGTCGGATGTATTCATTACGTACTATCCTTCAGAGAAACTCCGAGCATAGCTCTTTCCATAGCTCGCTGAGCGACTTTGAACTGGTGGACCAGCCCTACCGTGAGCGTCCACGTCTCAGCTCCGTAGGTCATTACGGGTAGGACGCACTGATTGAAAACTTTCGTTTTCAAACATTGCGGTATGGATGACGAGAAGACTCGACGTAATTTTCCAAACGCTGCCCAGCCCAGCTGGATCCTCCTCTTGGCCTCCTTCTCGAAATTGTTTTTACCCAACTGCATAGTCTGCCCAAGGTAAGTGTACTCGGAAACGATTTCGAGAAGGTGGCCTTCTACGACTACCGGTCCCGGATCAATTTGGCAATTGGTCATGACTTTGGTTTTTTCCAAATTCATGCCAAGACCGATGCGTCGCGAGGCTGATGCTAGGCCGTCCAGCATGTGGGTCAGCTCCTCTAGCGACTCCGCCATTAAGACTATGTCATCAGCGAATCGTAGGTGTGATATGTAATTGCCATTTATGTTTATGCCCTTACCTTTCCAGTCCAGAGTCTTAAACATATCTTCCGATGCGCTCGTGAACAGTTTCGGGGATATGACATCCCCCTGCCTCACTCCTCTGCGCAATTGGATGGGTTTAGACTGCTGGCCCTGTACTTGGACACTCATAGTGGCGGCTTCGTAGAGACACCTCAGCACCTCGATATAACGATAGTCTACTTGGCATCGCTGTAAGGATTCTAGAACAGCCCAGGTTTCGACGGAGTCAAAGGCCTTTTCATAGTCCACAAAAGCGAGACACAGGGGCTGATTATACTCTTCGGACTTCTGTATAATCTGCCGCACTGTGTGAATGTGGTTTATGGTGCCATATCCTCCGCGGAACCCGGCCTGTTCCGGTGGCTGGTGGAAAGAGCTATGTACTCGTAGGGTGCAAAAATTAAAATGCAAAAATGATTCAAAGTGTGATAAAAATTAGTAATCATTTTTGTGTTTTAAAAGAAAAAAAAAACAAAATTGGCCCTATTCCTCGTCCAAATCAGAATAAGGTTCATCACATAAACCATCTTCATTGTCTATTATTGCAGCTTCCCTTCGGTTTCTTAAATTAATCAATGCAATCATCTGGTATCTAATATTAGATCTGCTGGCCCTGTACTTATTTTATTTTATTTATTTATTTTTCGTTAAAGTACAAAACACACAGAAGCCGGAGGCGTGGCGGAGGCGAAGGCGTTTGAGTTGTATTCTATGGAATCCTATGAAAGCCTACACACACACCGCAGGCCGTGGCGAACGCGATGCCATAGGAAAAACCGGCACGCCTTCGCCTCCGCCACGCCTCCGGCTTCTGTGTGTTTTGAACTTTATAGTTTATTTCGTTTACGTCCTTAGATGGAATAGCAATTTCAAATATTAACTTGTCAAAGCTTAACTTGTTTTATATCATCATCATCATAATCAACCTATATTAGTCCACTGCTGGACATAGGCCTCCCTTAATGAGCGCCATATCTCCCTGTCTTCAGCTTGACGCATCCAGCATCTGCCAGTAGTCTTTCGCAGATCGTCATCCCACCTGGCCGGAGGGCGTCCTATACTACGTTTGCCAAGTCTCGGTCTCCACTCAAGAACACGTTTACCCCAACGGTTGTCGGTTCTTCGCGAGATATAGCCGGCCCACTGCCACCACTTCAGCTTGCTAATTATTTGAGCTATGTCGATAACTTTGGTTCTCTTTCGGATGTATTCTTTACGAATCCTATCCTTCAGAGAAACTCCGAGCATAGCTCTTTCTATAGCTTTCTGAGCTCTTTGAACTGATGGACCAGCCTAATATTATAGTTTGAATCATTGTAGCAAAATAGAACGGTTATATGTTAGGGTAACCAAAGCAACACAAAAATGATTCAAGTGGCATGAAACACTTATACATTTATATTAGATATTTCTTATTTAGGTGTTTTATAAAAACAATGTGTTGCTCTGTAAAACAAAGATTTTTATTGAGAGGTGATACAAGAAACGAAACAAATTAACACAAACTTATTAAAAATCTTACCTGTAAAACAAAGAAACGACAATTATGTTCCTTTATTAAACACCTTAAATTATTATATTCTGTACAGCACAAAGATTATTTTCCTTAGCTTCTAATTTTACTTTACAACGTAGATCCGTGGACAAGTGAGAGCGGCCATGTCAGACGTCTCTCTGACATTGACATTTCATACTCTAAACAAAACATCATTATAATAGGTAGAATAGGTATTCTGCCTTTACATCTCCCCCCCTAGAAAAAGATATCAAAAGCTAAACAACTTAAACTAAAACTAACAAAAAATTTACACAGTTATGATTAACTAAAAATCAATCCATTAGAACCGGAATGAGCTTTGTTATGTGGAAAAGATTTGATTCCATTTTCTTGTGGCCGGTATCTATTCTATGGATTAAGTTTGAAATCTTTTCAACAATCTCATATGGTCCAATTTTCAGTTCATCCAATTTCTTTCGATTAAGCTTGTTTCCATTTTCTACAAACACCATGTCTCCTACGTGGAGTTCAAATTGTTTTCGGTGTTTGTCAAATATGTTTTTATTATACTTATGAGATTTTATAGTATTCTCTAATGCTGTTTTTCTGTCTCTGATTAAGATGCTGTTTGATTTTTGTTGCTTTAATTCATTCGGTATAATTGTTATGTCTGTTCCATATAAAAGGTAATGTGGTGCAAAGCCCGTCACTGAATGAATTGTCTCATTATATTTACTGACACATTCTTGAGCTATTGTTGTCCATGATCTTGGTTTTTGTTCCTCATTTATTTTGCATCGGATTTTATTCACTAAAGTTTGATTCAGTCTTTCGTTTAAACCATTTGAAAATGGTGCATTTACTGCTGTGAAAACTATTGGTATCTTCCTATCTTGCAAAAATTTCTTGAATTCCTGTGAATTGATTCCAGGATATTGGTCAGTGAGTATCATACCTATGGCTTCTGATTCTGTAATATTTTTAACCAAGTTAATAAAATCTTGTGCAGTCTGTGTTTTTGAGGTTTTAATGAATGCATATCTAGTAAAATGATCCACCAGCAAATGGAGATATTTTTTTGTTGATCTTGTACTTCCAAATCCACCAATTGTGTCTATGGACATTATTTCAAATGGCTTTGTAGCAGGGCCTAGGTGAGACATGAGGCCATATTTATCTTGTCCTCTTGATTTATTTTTAATACAAATTTCACAGGTTCTACAAACTTTTTTAATGTTTTTTGTCATATTTCTGGCCGTGTAATGTGAGCTTATCATGTTCTGCATTTGTCCGATTCCTATATGGCACATATGCTTATGCACTCGCTTTATAAATTCAATGCTATATTCTTCTGAAAGAATGATTTTTTCTTTATTCTTGTTTTTTTTACAGTATATTTGTAGTCTCTCTATCAAATCCTTTTTTCTATTTTGTATTTCTTGATTTTTCTTCTGGTCGTGTAAAATATCTTCTAGTTTGATTAGATTAACAACTTTCAATTGTTCATCTGTATTGTCATTTGATTCTAACACTGGATTTCTGCTCAAACAATCAGCTTCTAAGTTTTGGTTCCCTGGAGCATATTTAATTGTAAAGTCATATTGTGATAGGTAATATGTTAGGTCACCCAGCTCTTCATCGGTTCTTGACTTAATATTCATATTTTCTAAAGGTTTATGGTCAGAGAAAACTGTAAATGATTTTCCTATTAACCAGTACTGCCAGTATCTCACTGCTTCTTTTATAGCCAAACATTCTAAGTAAATTGCTTTCTTCTTTTTCTGGGCTTCATTTAGTTTTTTTGAAAAATAGGCTACTGGTTTTTCTTTTCCATCACTCTGTGTTTGTTTCAAAATGGCTGCAACACCTTCGATAGAAGCATCTGTATATATATTAATTGGTAAATTTTGATCAAAAATTTCTAGAACAGGTTGGGAACATAGCATGTTTTTCATCATTTCAAATGCATTCTGACATTTTTCAGACCAAACAAACTCTTGATTTTTTCTGAGTAAATTATGTAATGGTTCTAGTATTATTGCACTCTTTGGAATGTACTCATGATAAAAGTTAATTTTCCCTAGAAATTGTCTTACATTCTTTTGTGTTTTTGGAATAGGAAAGTTTCTTATTGAAATTAAATTATCTTTCAATGGCATGATAGAGTTATTTTGGATTACATGACCCAAATACTTTACTTTGTCCGATGCAAATGTGCATTTTGTGAATTTTAATCTAAAACCTTCTGTCTTGATTGCATTAAATAGCCTTGTGAGATGAGTAATATGTTCCTCAAATGTTTTTGAAAATATAAGAATGTCATCAATGTAGTTCACTGCAAAGTCTGATGTTTTGTGCTTTCTTAGTATGTTACTTAGTATTCTTTGAAATATAGCTGGAGATGTTTTTAATCCAAATGGTAAGCAGGTCCACTGATACTGTGAGTCCTGTGTAACAAATCCTGTCTTTTTCCGGTCTTCAACACGTAATGGAATAGACCAAAATGCTGAGTTTATATCCAGCGTTGTAAAAAATCTGCAATTCCGGGTTTTTACCATGAGGTCCTCAATCAATGGAAATGGTTGAGCTTGAGGTACAACTATTTTGTTTAAATCTCTGAAGTCAATGCACAATCTGGACTTCTTGTTATCTTCTTTTTTGAATGCTAGAGTGACCGGAGCCGCGAATGGGCTATAGGATTCTTCTATTAGGTTATTATCTAATAACTTCGCTATCTGTTCTTCTATTTCTTTTTTATCCTCTACAGTGCATCTGTAAGGCCTCTTGCTACAATATTTATCTACTAGCAAGTCTATCCTTGCTTCATATCCATTAACTGTGCCAATATCATATTTATTTTTTGCAAATACTGATTTGTACTTGTCTATCAGTTTGTTTATCTCGCATATTTGATTTTCATTTAAATGATTTATTTTCATATTGAAATCTTCTTTGGTTACATTTTCATTAAAATTTACCATGTTATGTTCCAACGTTTTTTTAGACTCCTTATATTTTTTTATATCTGAAGTATTATCTGTTATTTTATATTTATCATCCGAACATAGTTTCTGTGATATTTGTAAGTTTTCATTTTGTATAAGTTTGAATGATTTTATCATATCTAATCCAATCAAAAAATCATACTTAAAATTCTCTTCATCGATAATATAAATATCAACTTTTTTTTCCATTTCCAATATTTTGATTTTCAAAGTTGTCAAACCACTTGTCTTTTTAACACCATTAATTGTTACTAAATCTGCTTCATTCAAATTACTTCCTTTTCTTTTCAATTTCAATAACTTAGAATTAATTAAAGAAACATTTGATCCTGAATCATATACTCCATATGTCTCCAATGTATCATTCAGTAACAGTTTGACTTTGATTAATGGTGTAGTTATTAGTTTTTTTGATCATTTTCATTTAACTCAGCTTCTATAACCGAGTTGTTGACATGTTTAATGTTATATTTTTTTAAATTTTCGTTCTCCTTTGGTTTGAACCAGCACAACTCTTCAGGGTGGTAGCGAGAGCCTTTATTTAATTTATCACAAATTTTGCATGGGTTATGTTCTTCATTTTTACCACTATTTGTTCTTTCATTTCTATATTTTTTCTTGGCCAAGAAGTTTTTCTTATTCACCATGTGTTCAAGCTTGCTTACTTCATTGAATAAATCCACTGTATCTGATAATGTTTCTCTATTTATCTTGTTTATTATGAATTCTGGTAAACCAGAGGCAATAAGGTCTATCAAAGTACCAGTGTCTATTGACCTTCTCATTTCCAGTAGTAATTTCTCTTTCCTCAAAGCATAGTCCAACAGTGAGCCATCTTTATATTTAAATAATAGTGCATATGTGACTGGATTCCATCCTTTGTTTCCGAATGATTCACAGAATTTACTTTTCCATATTGACCAGTCGGAGTCCATTGTCAGTTTCATTATCATGGAGCTATACCAGTCTGTACATGTTTTATCCATGAAAACTCTGAGTATTTCAATCTTTTTCTCATCTGTGGTCACATCAAATCTTAAGCATTCTTTCTCAAACATTTCTATCCACTCGGACGCATTTGTGTTTTTGGTAGTAAATTTTTCTAGTACAAATTTTTCTGCCACATTTTTAAAGTTTTGTGTTTTATTTTCCATTAATTTTTGAAGTAATTTCTCTAATGTGCTACTGGTATCTCCTTGTAAAGGTAGTGGACTTATTGCTTTCTTTTCTTCAAGATAAACATCATTAAATTGGAGGTTACCATGTTCGTCGATGTAGGTGTTTTTTATATCTGAATTCATTGTGATCCACACTCTTCTTACCTGATGTATTCTATTCAGGCTATTTTTCATCTTTAAGAAGGCAGAAGTTTTAGTCAATTCTTTATGTAGACTCACGGATTGATATTGTTCCGGTATTCCATAAATTTTGTCATCACATGTTGAAAGTGAGGTTAGACATAGAATGTTTGATTTCCCATCGCTTGCTGCCAGCAGAGTGAACTCAAATAAGAGTTTTTCCATTTTAGTTGAACGCCCAAATTGTCGTTTTATATTAGATATTTCTTATTTAGGTGTTTTATAAAAACAATGTGTTGCTCTGTAAAACAAAGATTTTTATTGAGAGGTGATACAAGAAACGAAACAAATTAACACAAACTTATTAAAAATCTTACCTGTAAAACAAAGAAACGACAATTATGTTCCTTTATTAAACACCTTAAATTATTATATTCTGTACAGCACAAAGATTATTTTCCTTAGCTTCTAATTTTACTTTACAACGTAGATCCGTGGACAAGTGAGAGCGGCCATGTCAGACGTCTCTCTGACATTGACATTTCATACTCTAAACAAAACATCATTATAATAGGTAGAATAGGTATTCTGCCTTTACACATTTTAAAAAATGGTCTTCGACATGACAGTTGTGAGTTGGATCATATGGATTTTCCACATTTGTGAACATAGAGGTGTGAGTCTTTGATATGTTAAAATATACCTTATACTGATTACATAGGTTAAAAAAACTCGAAATTGATTAGGTTGTGGGTTGGATCATTTTTGCATAAATCGGTCCAATTGCACTGCTGTTATTGTTAAATAGATATAAAAGAAAAAGAAGATTCTGGATTCATCCATTTAATACGATTATGAACTCTGAAGGGAACTATTTTACTCAAAATTACTATGAGTTGAGAACTGAAGCAGTTTTTTTTTACAACACAAAGAAGGCGGCTCAGGCGCCGCGCATCTTTCGCTAAAGTTGTCTCAGAGCGGACTAAAAGGGGGGTCACCAAGTATGACGTAATATGACAGGAATGCGCGATGCAAATGAGATCGGACGTTATCGTGCGAGCTCGCAGATATTTGCGATGCGATGTGAGCTCGCAGTTTTGTGTTTGAGCCCTAAATATTGATGTTTTAAAATAGTGAACTGTCTAAAATTATTTTAAACAATAAATAAAACATCATTAAACGCTGAAGCTTTCAAATAAAATAGTTAACACACGTAAATTTCTGACTCGTTCAACAGTCTAAGGAAATACCTAAAGCAGTTTTGTGTAGAGTTTTTTTTCGTTTTTCAATATTTACTTAGACGAGGTTCCATCGCATTCAGATTGCGTGCGGATCACACCAACGTAAGACCGTCTGGGTGTATCTAGAATTACTTCATACCCTGTTTTATTTACCTAGGGGTTGACTGAACGGTTTGTATCACTACATAGTATAAAACAAAGTCGCTTTCTGTCCCTATATCCCTATGTACCTATGCTTAAATCTTTAAAACTACGCAACGGATTCTGATGCGTTTTTTAATAGAAATAGTGATTCAAGAGGAAGTTTTATACGTATAAAAAAGTGTGCGAAGCGGGTCGCTAGTACAACTATAATTTAGATTGCGAGATAATTTTTACATTCGTCTTCCATTCATCTCATTTATCTGTGGTTGATAATGTTTCAGCTGTAGTTTATGGAGTTCAAAATTTAGCCTCATTAGTTAAATTTCAGATATCCTGACTTACCTCAAGAGGATTATCTTGAAGATGGGTCCAACCAGGCCCTTGATGATGACGGAGGCGTTGAGGTGGCATCTTCCATGGAGGACTATGCCGTTCACCTGCAGACAAAGGAATTATTTTACTTCTGCACACTTCTAGGCGAAAAACAAGCATACGGGAACACGTTTGCTAAGTGGTACATCCAATGCTTCACACCTGTTTTACACTTCGTTAAGTATCAAGTGTGAACTTGATTGAAATCAGGTATAAAAAAATTGCAGGTCACGCATGCTTGGAGTACGCTTTATGATGCATCGTCGCATCATCTTCATTTAAGACATGATCAGGAATAGATCACTGCTATGTTATTATTTATATACCTACCATAGATACATAAAATTAAGTAAAGTCAAATAATTTTAATACATTAATGCACACACTATTTTTCAGCCCCAGTATAGAGAGAATTTGTGTTATAGGTAACTACGAGCTTTAATTATTTATTTTGCGGAAAATATTTATTAAACCAAGGGCAAATATATTAAAGCATCAACATAGAAAATTTAATATTCTTCTAAATCCCGGAAGTCTTCGCTAACGACTTTATAAAATTAATATCTTAATCCAAAGAATATTATTTATTTTCATTACGTGCGGCTGACAGTTTTATGAGGAATTTCACCTTCGCTTTGATCTAATGAGCTTTGGAGGAATGGGAGAATATTTTGTAGACTGCCTACCTAAAAATACCTACCAATTTTAGCCTGTTAAATAAAAGGCTAAAGGAATTTTTAGTAATTTATTTACTTTTATAGAAAGCAATGTATCTCTGTTCATAGCACAGATGAAATGTGAGTGTTAAAGATGGCCACCGGAAGTGGTCAAAATATAAAGAAAAAATTATTCTAGTGTTGCTATTTACAACAACTTAAAAACTACTATTACATTATATTTATTACTATTTTATGTTTTGTATTAAACATAAGTTGGGGCGGGCAAAGTGCACCAACCATAGGTAACTGGGTTCCTTATTTTTTAAGTTTTAAATTATTTTACAGAAATATTTGTTTGAGATAATACATATAAACTTATAAACATAAATATTTTAAGTTATAATCAACACAGAAGGTGTGACACAATTTTACTATTATAATTTTTTTTTTTAATATCTAACTTATTTTTATATATATCTAAAAAACTTAATTAATATTATCTTGCATGGGCACAGGGCATAATTTGGTATAGGACCTTAAGTAAACATTCTTTTTAGGCCCCATTCTCACTTCTGCTACCCTGACTCTACCATCATAAGTAAGTATTAGCGGGAAAAAACTACGCAACGGACTTTGATGCGGTTTTGGGAATAGAGTGATTCATATGTATAACTAGCGACCAGCCCCGCCTTCGCACGGTTTTATTACGAGTATACGTATAAACCTTCCTCTTGAATCACTCGATCTATTAAAAAACGCATCAAAATCCGTTGCGTAGTTTTAAAGATTTAAATATACATAGGGACAGAGAAAGCGACTTTGTTTTATACTATGTAGTGATGATACAACTGTGTGAATCCGGGATAGGTCGCTAGTATTAAGTTTTCCCCTAGAAACAAAACAAGAAGACACGATTCAACCAACGGTCACGTCTCCAAGTTTCGCCTGCTCTTGTTCCGAAGGCATGCACGCACGTGTCACTCTCTTTTGGTTTATTGATTCAGAACAAGGTTAAGTTGTTTTTGTTCAAAGAAATGTGAGCGAATTCAATTCGACTTTGGTAGTTTTTTGAAGGAACCGTGACTTCAACAACTCCAAGTGACTTCAACTATATTACATCCACGCATTAATTTTCTTTTCGGTCGACACGACAATGGGATTCCCTAATTGCGGACAGGTAACGGTGAGTGAGTGAAGGAAGACTGAATGACAGAATGAAGTCTCACATGGAAACAGGTTCTTTTCAATAGAATTCAAAAATGCGTTTTTTTTTTGTGGGTGTACCGATTTAAACGATTATTTGAAAGCTTATGCTTGCTTTCTGGTTCCATTTCAATTCAAATAAAATCTGACCAGTAGTTTTGAGTTACCCCTAATGCGTAAAATGTTAAGTCGGTTCTTAGTTTTTCAAGAAAAATTATGATAAATATCTAGAGATAGGTACGAGAAATGTAATTTCTTTTCCCAGCAGTGGGACACACCAAGCTAATGGTATTTGTATTAAACAATAGATCTTCGTTCGACCACAATGTTAGTTGTTACCAAGAAAAAGTAACGTATTTATAGAAAGCGTAGTTTGTAGTGGAAGTCGGAAAAGTTAGAGGGATTTATTAATTCAACGTCCAGTAAATAATTGCAGTACAATTTCCCTCAAAGGAACTTCTAAGTACTTAAATCCACTTAGTTAAAAGTAAGTAAATACTTTTGGCTATGTTTAAACTACGTGGAACCATCTTAGTAAGTAAAGCTATCAAATAGAGCTGCATCCAAGTTTAGCACATATAGCACTTATCTTAAAGTTACCTATTTGTTTATTTGCTTTGTTTTTTTCAATCTGTTGACTACTGAGCGGGTCGGGCAAAATTTTTTAATAGACTTACAATACAATACAAAACAAATAGTCTTTATTGCACACCACAGTATAGAAAAAAAAAAAACTTATACAGTTGCATAAT
The DNA here is from genome assembly GCA_944547425.1 of Eupithecia centaureata. Lineage (NCBI taxonomy): Eukaryota > Metazoa > Arthropoda > Insecta > Lepidoptera > Geometridae > Eupithecia > Eupithecia centaureata. Next base: position 1,218,896 of record OX155699.1, on the reverse strand, counting down.
GGGCGGCCTTATCGCTAAAAGCGATTTCATCCAGGCAACCTTTGGATGGACACGTGAGTACTGTACAGGTAGACGGTGGCGTATCATATACTAATTATACTACATAAACAAATAGACGTAGTTCTAGGCCTGGAATAAAACAGAGGAATAAACAACAATTTTTATGCAAGTGAAGCCGCAGGGCGCAGCTAGTAGCTACAAATAAACGAACTGAACTGTAAAACTCTTAGAAGAGTACAATTATGTGGAAGAAATTTAAGAAATAATTAATGGATTTCTGTGTACGGGTCGCTCACGACAGTGCCTTGTGTTACTGAACGATTTCGCATCACTGCTACACGCGTTTAGTTATTTCACAAACAACGCCTACGTTTTTACTTAGAGCAACCCGCGAAACCTACAATAATATTATGATAGGCGCTTTTGTGCTAGAGAACAATATAGCTCCCGAGCCGAGTAGGTACGGTAGGTAAGCTTAAGACAATGCTTTTAATGTCAGACTGGGTTAGCGTCAACGGACTTGGAAATAAGGCGCTTGATTTTTCTTTTTAAATCTACGAGAAAGGGCAAGATTGTTTCTTGCTGGAGATAATAAATAGTTTAAACGGCGAGCGTTTCTTTGTGAACGAGCATTTGATTTTGATGCTAATTGATTTCGGTTCGAAGGTGATTTTTTTCAGAAAGGTTACATAAGAAAACAAGACAAGACCAAGTAACTTACTGTACACACATCAGATCACATCACTTCTACAGTAAAACCGTAAAAAATACTTGAAGTAAGTATACGAAAATGGTTAAGGCGCAAACAACACCTGAATTGGCGCCCTCACTTATTTTCTCATTATAATTCCGTTAAACAAAGGAATTTCCAAAATTCACTCTTACTGTTTGTTAAAACTATCATAAGGTTTTTTTAATGCATCTGTAGTAGTTTTATTTTATTTAGTTTAGGAAGAGACACGAAGTTGCCTTTGGTGGCCACCAAAGTCTGATATCGTATCTCTGCTAAACTGGTTACCTCACTTTTGTTATTTAATTTTTTAGATATTCCCAGAATCTCTTTGATGACTAGTTCTTGTAAAAATTCAATCCCAATCCAGTGTGATGAAAGTCAATATAGTATTCCTTCCAGTGCGGTTGCTATTAATGTCTCAATCGAAGTCAGACTAGAACACCTACACACTGTGGTCTCGATATTGAGCGGAGAATTCGTTTTGATATATCACTATTACATTGTTCTTTTACTCTAGTCTAGTTTGAGCAATGTATTTATTAAGTATATCAGTCATCTATTACCTATCACACAAACTCTGCTTAGCTTGGGGCTAGATGATGCTGTGTGGACTGTCCGGAATTATTTATTATTATTATTTATAATATATTTTAGAGGATTCACCACCGTATACTTTTTAATTGGTAAAACTTTGACCATCAACGCCATTGCTAGGCAAAATCGAAAAACCAAAAATAATTTATCGTCTTTAAGGGGCGCTCATTGGCTAAAATCGCGGCAGAAACTACCAGCAAAGTTGACATGGGCAGCCTAATAGATGGCGCAAACCTACCGTTAATAAATATAAAATAGTTTTTAGAAGAACGCGTTTCTGGTACCTGTGTAGGTAGGGGAAGACCGGGTAATAGGAATCAGCGGGTAATGGTGGTTACCCTCCTATCTCCAAATGTACAACTAATAGAATCGTTTAGAAATTTTTTTCTTCGTAAAATACTTGTGGGTAATGAGAATCGGGTGACCCCCATTACCCGCTAGTGAACACGATGATAAAGTCATAATAATATGTTGATCTTTTTTTAAGTTCATTATAAAAATTTGACAATCGTGTCAAAATTCTTCTTCTTTTTTTTTAATTAAATTATTGATATTTGTGTAATATAAAATACGTATAGTATAGTAGTTAAAATACGGGACTGGCATAGTCTATTAAGCATAAAAGTCCCTAAATATTAAGAATATAATAACTTTTCTATATTATTAAATAGTACTTAAATAACAGTTATAATCTACTATACAGGGTGTTAGTGTGAACACCGTTGTCCTTGAAACCAGAGGTTCAGCATCATGAGTAGAATCCAAAACGGATGAAAAAAAATGATTCTATTTTTTACTCATTTTTTAAAGAAAAGTTTTATAAACACTAAACGTTTGCTCACAAACGCGTGACACAAGTACTTCGACCAGGCGACACGTGGAATGTGCACCTCAGTGTCGGAGAACCTTCTGTGCGAATATCCCGTCTTTTGAAGGGCACAAGTAATGAAGTTACGATCCAAGTAAGGCGCGGGTATAAGTACTTACGTAGGTAGGTACTTAAAGTATGTAGAGTGACTATGGCATCGTGTACGATAGCGAAGACATGAAATATCAAAATCTTGCAAAACTAAAATAGGTGTTGAGCTTTTCTCATCGGTTTTGGATTCTACTCATGATGCTGAACCTCTGGTTTCAAGGACAACGGTGTTCACACTAACACCCTGTATAATATATATAGTTACAATTTAAAGTTTTACAAATCAATCGCTCCTTTTATCCGTCAAATGCGGCTAATGAGAGCTCATTTATTGCTAGAGCAAATATATTTAATTTTTAATAAAAAAATGGCAAAACTAACAGTAACACAAAACATAAAATTTTGAAAATCAAAATTAAACAATTAATTTGCAAACAAAAAGAAGAAATACATATGAAATTATTGATGGAAAACAAAAGATCCAGACTTTATGGATCCAAACAAAATGTACAAAATAAGAATCTGGACTATAACTGCCAGAACACTTTTTAAGGGCCCAGTTTCTACATCATCGGTACCACATATCTCTACTTTATCTACTACTTCTATCTAAACAAATTGCATTATTTATCTTCTTTTTTTATTTTATTTTTCAATTTTACCATATCACTCATTGCCCGGCCGCTTTCATTAGCCTACGTTCCCCTACGCCCGTCATTCTTTAGCATAGAGCTTATGCTAAATAATGACGTAGCTCGGTCACTAGAGTGGATTCGAGTTCAAATTCGATATTTTACAGATTGAGTCTGCAGATAATAGATAAAGATATAAAATAAGGAAATTTCATTTGCACTTTAGGTTATTTCAAGTAAAATAAAACACATTGGGAAATATAACAAATATGAGGTATAAAATCCCGTGATCCTCTATTTTTAATAAAAAGAAAAAAAAAAACAAAATCCAAATTCGTTTATTCCTTATTTTCAAATTTGATGAAAGCTAACTGTCTGCTGCAAAATAAAAAAGCTACTAACGAAACTAACATACCTTATACCGTTAAGGTATGAATATATCCGAAATGCTACAAGATCATGGAATAGATAAAGTTTTGTTTGAGAAATAATGTACAATTACCAGGTTTTGAAATCGTCCAGAAATTTCGGGAAATCCCGGGAAATTTAGAACCTGGAATTCCCGGGAGCAAATCCTAATTTATAGATTTCCATCATAATATTTTTTTGTGCTATCTCTATTACGTACCAGTTCCACTCTATGCAAAACGATATCGTATCTCTGGATGCTAAATGAAATTAAGTTTTGAAAATTTGTGTAGCGTACTGGTATTCTATATTCAAAAATTTGATTTGCCTAAATCCTAATTGTCAATCGAAATGAAACGTAGTCAATCTGTCAGGGAACGCTAGCTAAGAGCCTGTCCAGGTGGAACGTTTTACTGGCGAGTGCTCTCGCGTTTAAACATTCCCGTTCTCCAGATACTAGAGCACTATACCTACATCCCGTCCAGATGCTGGTGCGCGATTCCTCGTCCAGCCAGTGGTACGCGCGACGCGAGTGGACGTATTTCTTATACCGTACATATATGACCGTACTTTTCATAGACGCAATTGAAAAAAGAGTTGCAGTATGGAAAAATTGAATCAATCAGAGATAATCGAATAGAACCATGAAACGTTATAATTAACTAATAACGAAAGAATTAGTAGAATTTGATGTTTGTGAAATCTTTGTAGTGCTTTTTGCTTCCGACGTTTCCAGAACTATTTTATTTGTGTTATATGTTATATGTTTATAATAACTGTCCTCGAGTCCCTCCCTAACGCACCGCGCATAGGAGCGCACGTAAAACGCCCCATCTGGACAGGCTCTAACAGAATATTCACGATAAATATTACGTATGGATTGTCATTGATATCTGAGACGACATCAAGCACACGTCCAGCCTTGACAGAGGTCACGGCGGTACTGATGCATGGGCGGCGGGCTCAGCGCCTGCTGTTAATCGAATAAGTTAAGGTTCCTGTATGGGCCAACAGCCTTGAGGATTCGGGCGGAGTCTAAATTTTCCCCCGCGCCAACCGCGTATTCCTGCTACATTTTTACGCACGCAGAGTGCGGTCTGCACTCATGGCATGCGGTCGCTTAGTTTAGTTTTAGTTTTGGGTTAGGTGCGCTGTTTCCTCGCGTAGGTCATTTTTTACTAGGTAGGTTATGTATCACCTGGTAAAAAATACCTGATTATAATATTATTATGAGACACTGCTCATAATAATATTATAATTTATTCAGCGTGTAGGTTCACAAGACGGTTTTATGATAACTTACCTAAAAATATACTTACTGACCACAAACTACAACGTACAAAATTACCTACTTAGTTACATTATTTTCTCTACTTATCTAAGTACATAATAATAAGGTTATCTTATCTAAGTACATAATAATAAGTATAGGAAAGATAGGCAGGGTTGGATGGATAGGTATCTAGAGGTACATAAAAACGAAACTACAGTTTCATGGTTATCTTTATGCAATTATATTTTTAATTCATAGGTACTATGATATAATTCTTACTAGGTAGATAGCTTTATAATTTTATGTCTACCCATGTAGAACTCAGCCCGTTCCCGTGGGAATTCCGGGATAAAATATAGCTTATGTGTATTCCATAATCTATCGCTGTGCCCAATTTCATCCATATACGTTCAGTAGTTTTTGCGTGAAAGAGTAACAAACATCCATTCTTACAAACTTTCGCGTTTATAATATTAGTAGGACTAGGCATTATTTTATTGCAGCCAAAGCCATTCAAGATCATTTCTACAGAAGTTCTGATAAGTAAGTAACTCTACATGCAGATGATTTTCAGCATCCTTCTCCATCTCCAGGCAACTAAAAAAAGAAGATATCAAATTCAAAGCATAAAAAATACACAGTAGAGGAGCTGCTATCAGAGGATTCGATCCAGGTCTTTTTTTTCAATCCCGGGATTTCGTGATTTGTGAAAGACGATCCCGGGATCCCGGGATCGTAGACAGGTTAATAAAATCGAAGCAATATATTCGTCGATGGAAATTTCAATAGGCGTAAAGGACAAAACCCAACTTTTCAGGAGAGCCAAAAAACACTTTTTTTTTATAAAATAATTTTTAACTTTATGTATATTACTTACAAAAAACATTTCTAAAGGGACTATATTTTATTTGACAAGCTCTTCGTTGATAATTTATTAAAATTACTGCACATGCTATATTTAAAAAGTTTTTGTCCTTTACGACGTAGCAATTTTGGTAATTTTTAGACATACGCGGTCTATTTTTACTAACGAAATTAAACATTTTGGTCGTATCAGACATTCTAGTAATAATATACCTGAATTTGTGTCTTAAGTCCATAATCACTACATAGTATAAAACAAAGTCGCTTTTTCTGTCCCTATGTCATTATGTCCCTTTGAATGCTTAAATCTCTAAAACTACGCAACGGATTTTGATTCGGTTTTTTTAATGGTTAGAGTGATTCAAGAAGAAGGTTTATATACTTATAATAAAACCGTGCGAAGTCGGGGCGGGTCGCTAGTTAACTCATAAAAATTAGCTGTAAAGGACAAAATTTTGGTTTCAAACCTTTGTGTTTCAATAAAATTAAGATATTTTCCACGTAAAAGTAAATAAAATAACATCTGATATAAACCTCTTTTATTGGTAATTTTTGTGAAATTTTTACAGCAATATTTTTGCACTAAAGAAAGGTATTTCATCAAAATAAAGGACATTTGTTTGAAAAAACACTTAACAGAGCTAAGACAACACTGCATTAACATTTATAAATTAATCTAATGCAAACTTAATTAAACTAATTTAATTGAAAGCTCAGGTAAATTATTTTTTCAATGATTTAAATTTAAATTAAAGGAATATAACGAATACTCCCTATATGTTGTGTTTTTGAAATCGTTGGAAAACTGCATATTCCTAAGATTTTAACCTATTCGATGAATTAAGAAACTGTAGAAAATTTGTTTAAATCCTGTCACATATAACAATTGAACCTTAACTATTCTTCAAGGAACATTTTACCAGACTTTTTATTTAATTTGGGTTAAATACCTAGTTTTAATTATTTTAATCTGTCTTCTTTTTCTTCTCCTGTTTTCTTCGGTTTTTCTCGTACTTTTACTACACTGACAAGTGTTCCTACAATTGAATCATACACAGAAACAACTAATTAATCACTACATAGTATAAAACAAAGTCGCTTTTTCTGTCCCTATGTCCCTTTATCACTATGTCCCTTTGAATACTTAAATATTTAAAACTACGCAACGGATTTTGATGCGGTTTTTTTTATAGATAGAGTGATTCAAAAGGAAGGTTTATACGTATAATAAAACCGTGCGAAGCCGGGGCGGGTCGCTAGTATAGAATAAATTATGTTTATATTTTAATGTTTGTATTTTTCAAATTTTTCTATTAGGTACTTTCATTAATTCACTAATTTTTCTTTTTTTTTCAAATTTATGTAGGGATTCAACGTAATGCTAGATACTTGTGGCCTACGGCAGTTATCCTAGCAGGTTCTATCGGTGGATGTTGAATAAAACCGCAGGTTTCACATATAACGTTGTATTGAAGGAAACGAGAGAAGCAAGAAGCGTACAGTAGTGAGAGAAGTAGTTTGGGGACGCGACAGTATATAATGCGAATAGTAGAAGATGGAAATAAACGATAGAGAGAAAGTGAGGTATTAATAATGGGATCGATTTGCGCGGGAACGAGATGGGTCAGCGACATAGGTTCGCGTGGAACAAGCGATAGCGGTCACTGGCGGGTCGCGGCGCAACTGAGCTCCGTCTTGCCTCCGCCCTCCGTGCCTCTCACTCCTCGGGCTGCTATTGCCTGCGCCCGCGCGTGGAGTGAAGTTTCATGCGCCACATACTCATTGTGAAAGCGCTTTGGAATAGTATTATTGTCACAAAGCTTTTCCAAGTCTTTATATTTAGCTATAGATATGGGCAATCGGTCTTGGTATGCAGGTTTTACGTCGTATGTCAGTGTATCACATTCTTCCGGTTTTGCAAAGCTTGTTTAATTTCTATTAGTTATTTGAGTCGTATAGGCCATCACAAAAAAATAAGTTGTATACGACTTTTCGTTGTGATGTTCTGTACACCCATATTAAAAAAAATGCAAAACTTTACACCACAATATGTATTTTCTCTCACCAAAATATGCCATAAAATGCTTGGACGTAAAGGTCATAAACATTGAAATTTAGAAACTTTGACTATACCATTCGATAGATCTCGGCGAGCTGATAACGGCACTATATATACTCAATATCGCCATTTTGTCCTTTACGCCAATTGAAATTTTCATCGACGAATTATGAAAATATTTCAACTTTTATTTACTTTCAAAAACAAAGTAAGAATCAATGTAAACCACAATGACTTCTTTTTTCAATTAATTAATACTTTAAATAAATATAAAAAAATCAACTTTGTTATTAAAATTTAATGATGGTTAAACGTATTGTTTCACAAGGCATGTGGTGACACAGTTTAGCTTTTAGTACGCGGTGCAAACGCGTTTCGCTAATTTCTAAAATCGACCGGGATCCCGAATCCCGGGATCCCGGGATTCAGGATCCCGGTCGATTTTAGGTCCCGAAAATTTCGGGGTTCTTTTTTCCAAATCCCTGGATTTCTGTGATTGAGAAAAATTGTTAAAAATAACAAAAAAATAAGCACGTAAATGTAATAAAACAAATTATAAAATAAAAATTTAACCAATTTCTCATAATATGAAACATTAAAAATAACAACAAGGAACAACTGATCATTTCGGTTAACATCGGTTTTTAGTTTTCTTTTTAAATTTTGTTTAAAAAAACTGGAATGATTATTATGAGAGTAGGAGTTCGTATTCAAAAACTTTAGTTGCTGACTTTGAATGACACGGAGGCGATCCGCGGACCGCGGAGGTGCGATGACTCTGCGGTCATTGGCCGGATCCACACTGGACGATCCAAAGCGCTCCGATCGCGCGCGGCATGGAGCGCGCTCCGATCGCGCGCGGCATGGAGCGCGCTCCACGGAGCGTGAAGAAACGTGCCGCGCGCGATCCATGTGCGCGGCGGAGAGCGGACGTTCCTCGCCGCGTGCGATCCATTTGTTGTCGGTTTTTTGGTCACGCACAAAGGGGCCTCAGTCGCTTGGCGCGCGCGGCGGTCGCGTGATCCACCATATAGATAATTCAACTGATTCAGTATGGATCGGCAGGAGCGCGTTGGAGCAGCCAGTCAGGATCGCAAAAGATTGCTGTTGGATCGACCTACAACGATCCACGCTTCACGCATCACGATCCTGGATCGCGGATCGCGGGATCACCGATCCATTTTGGATCGTCCGGTGTGGATCCGGCTAATGACCTTTAGCACCTAAGCGCGTATAGAATGATAAAGTTGGATACTACTTACTCGATATTATTATGTGTTGGTAGTGGTACTTACGTAATACGGCTGTAATACTTTGTGCTCGAAGATCTTCGTTCCTCAACATTCTAAAATAAATTATGCAGAAATATTTGTCATTGAAACGTAGCTTAGTTAGTAGTTAGGTATGTACCCTATGTACCTACTACCTACATATTGAATTTACTTACTCGAAACATTTCGGTTTAGATAGGTCTTCTACAGCAGTTTTATTTCCTTGCTCTGGATTCTCTTTCTTTGATTCTCTAAAATACAAAACCATAAGTTAGAAAAATAAGGCATCCAAAGGTAGACCGGTACCTACCTATAATAAAAAACCATATTCACAAAAAGTACCTAGGTACTTTACTACCATCATTCAACATTCATCATAATTATATCATGGTATCAATCAGCCTACAAGACGTCCACAGCTGGACATTGGCTATCCCAACCACATAGTAAGCCGCCTCTACTCCATTCATCGATTCCCAGGTATTGTCCAATATTGTACCAATCTGAGACTACGTCAAGCTGGTGAGTTATAGTATTTTGTGTGGTTTGTTTACAAACTTCTACATCAAGTTTGGCTAGTGCGAGGAATAGTTGTTCCTAAATACCTACTACTTACCTAGTGTATAATAAACTTACCTACCTTTAAACTAATCCTCGTTAGTTAGGTATCAGATAGATAGCTAGATACTTGGATGCAAGTTGGTAGGTACTTACAAGACTTCGTGCATTTTAGCAGGTTTCGTAGCTCTCATTTTCTTTATATTACTTTTCCTCCCCATTTTTTATTTCACACTAGCTGCGCCCCGCAGCGTCGCCCGCGGGTAAATTTATGTATTGTTCAAATATCATATTTTTAAACATAATATGCTATTCCCGACGAAGACAAATCCAAAAACTTAAAAATCGGTCCAGCCTTTCTCGAGTTATAAGTGTTGTAACAAACATGACTTTCTTTTATATATATAGATTACAGTTCACTCAATAAAAAAAGGACCTTACTAAACTAGTTCAACGAATCATATACCTAAACAAGAGTCCGAGCTCAAACCAAACTAGGAATACAAACCTATTACTAAAGCGTCAATGCGCAAACAATAATGTTTATTTCAAATATCGGAATTATATCAAAAATAGCAACGAGTGACACAACCTCCCCGTCGGACAGTCCGAGCCACACTGCCGCCCGTCGCCCGCGCACAGACCCGCTTGTTCTATTTCATAGTGGAAACACAAAATAATTAATTGCAGCCGTATAAATAATTTGTTTTATTCGTCATATGTACAATTTGTGCAAAATACTTTGACAAATATTTGAGTGAAAGAAAAATACTCAAAATCAACACCGTTTAGAAGAAATATCCAAATTTAGAACAAAAAATGCTTTACTTTGGATATTTTTTTTATATAGTAATAAAATGAATTCAATCATTTCATATGTACAACTTATAAATAAAAGTCTAGTTTGCAACATATATTTTTTTCATACATTTTCATCCACTCATCAAGGAGAAATATCATTTTGAAAAAGGCGCTTTAGCCCATACAACAGCCTTAATATTTAAATTTAATGAGAATCTTCATCAAAAGACTAAGCTAACCGGATTCTAGATAAAAATGTTAACTAACTTTAACAATAACTCTCCAGTTGATGTATATCGTTGCTATCAATATATTTTGATTTTAAATTCTGAAACGTATCATTTTGAAAACATATATTTATTACGAAAAGTTTCTGCTGTTATGTTTTCGGATTAGCTATTGATCTAGGTATGAACATGAAGTAATAAAGATATACAAATTTGAAATGTAGCTTGCTCAGAAGTATTATCTGTTTCTGCTTAAAAGTGACCAATTGTCGACACACAGGGCCTTAATATTAAATCACTAAGTCGCTGAATCGACATCCCACATGTTGACAACCTCCTACCCAAATCAAGATACCTTTAATTTACCTTTAATATTACTAGATGAACTCCGCGGCTTCGCCCACGATCCAGAGTTTTGTCATACAAATTTCAGCAAAACATTTCAAACCTCCTAGGCATTATTGTGTAAAATTTAAAGACACATGTTTAATTATTCAATCCATAGATAATTTATACCGAGTTTTGAGTGAATCGATACAAGGAATAATTATTTTCCATACAAACTTTACCACCCCATTTAACCCCTTCAGAGGTTGATTTTTCAAATTTTTACCATCCTATATGATATTCCAGGTTCTAATTTATTTACATACCAAATCTCATTTAAATAACTTTAGTAGTTACGGAGATTACCTATAACAATCATTCACATTGACTTTCCCATCACTATAAATAGTATAAAACAAAGTCGCTTTCTCTTTCCCTATGTAGGCTTACATCTTTCAAACTACGCAACAGATTTTGATGCAGTTTTTTTAATAGATAGAGTGATGCAAGAGGAATGCTTATACGTATAAGAAAACCGTACGAAGCCGGGGCGGGTCGCTAGTTAATTATAATAGTAAGATAAGATACTCGTAAGATTAGTTAGAAAGCTGAAGTTAACGTACTAACCAATATTAAACCACCATGATACTCGTAGCGATCACAATAACCGTACCCTTTTGGCCTTCTGCCAACATCCAACACCAAATCAGCTGTTGTAAACTTTGTATACAAATGCTATACCAATCAACTCTGGTATTTGATTGTAGCCAAAAATAGGAATCGATTCATTCTTGCTACTTATATTTTGATGGAGGGTTTTCTGTGTTTTTAGCTGGTACTATCTTAATCAGGCTGGCTAACTCTGGAAAATTCTCGTTTTATTTTATTACTCTGTAGAGCTAAGTTATGCAGTTGAAGTGATTCCTTCCGCTAAGGTTGTATCAACTTAGTTCAAATAAATGGCCAAGGAGACAAGTCAATAGGTATAGAGTTATCTTTCAGCAAAACTAATTGGAAGAGAGAGAAACTAGGTTCGAAAATAGACATTTATATCAATTCATTCACTGTTCTGGGTGAAATTATGACGGAGTGTTCCGCGTGATTTAAGGATTTGTGTAGGTACAATTTTTAATTGAATATCATCTGTGTATCAGTGTTTTGACTTTATTATTTCTGGCTTTGATAATATATTTTTTACCTGCGTATTATGGCATACAAAATAGGGTGTTTGGACAGTTTTCTATGTAGGCACTAATAATATAGTTACTATAATATGGTTACTAATACCTCGAATCAAAAACAGATATTTTTTGTAAACAAAAGAGGTACAAAACCAAAGGAATATGGGTGGTACATATTTTAGGACACTGGTATCATCAGAGCAAGCTGCAGGAGCCCCAAACTATTCGTGGTTTTGATAGTTTTCAGTCATAATTCCATTAGTCTTTTATTGGTTATCGAACCCGAACTTGCATCTTTTTCACTGTCCTTGAGCAATTATTCGTTGTTGAATAACTCGATGGTTGTTGAATATTTTCTTTTGGGTTTTAGTTGCTGGCTTGATGTTACCTTACTATTTTCTGTTACTACTGTAAGTTTTTGTTAAGTTTTCATTCATAAATGTCAATGTTTACAAAAATATCTATGATTATAAATCAGAGTATAGATGATTATTTACATTAAGTATAAATTATACTATATAGTATAACTCAAATAATCATAACAAGCTCTGCTTAGATGATGCTGTGTAAATTGTTCAACATTATTTATGTCTTAAAACTTATTATATTGACATAAGGCCTAGAATAACATCTAAGCAAAAGTCTCACATCAATAGTTCCAGCGTGAAGAGGTAACAAACATACAAACTTTTGCATTTCATATGTCATCCATTTTGGAACTGATCCAAAAACGCACCGCATTTGACCGACTGCGAGATAAGGAGGGTAATGCTCGTATAGCCAGTTTAACTGCCTATTCTGGCAACCCATGCGGGAGATAAAGATAAATACACTTATGGTAATATACAGAGCTTGGAGCTGTAAAACTTAAACGAGACTAGAGTTATGTTGTTCACTGAAAAGATTTTGGAAATACATACGAGTACTTACCTAACTACATAATATCATAAATTATATATTATACTAGCGAACGGCTCCGGCTTCGCACAAAAAATCGCGCATCAAAATCCGTTGTGTAGTTTTAAAGATTTAAGCATACAAAGGGACTTTGTTTTATACTATGTAGTGATATAATAAAGAAACTCTGAAAAATATTACAATGCCAAAAAGCGTAAATTTGTGAAATGAGAGATGTTTGGATCAAGATAACAACTAACCAACCACTGAATGCTTAAAAAATTATCAAAAAATACGTTTGTCTGAAAAAAAAAACATTATTTAGACAACTTTTCCCAGTCATAGCCTCAATAGTCTTGTATTCTTGAGTTCAAGCTACCATCATCATAACACAACACATAACCCGCAACCTTTTGCGTCGCAGGCGGAATTTCGCCCGCCGCGCCACAACAGTCGTCGGTTTATATGCTTTCGAATTTTAGTAAATAAATAGCTTACTCATATTCACTTGGCAGGCTAAAACCTCAAACTACCGCTAAAACGAAAAGCTCATGGCAACTATTTCCCCTCCTAATAAAATTCTTATGTGCTGCTCCAACAAATTACTTACGTATCGTTAATCATTCGAGACTCGACAACATTGAGCATTTCCGTTCACATAGATCTTGCTTTCTTTTGGCGTTCGGCCATCTTGGAACTGACCTTTGGATTTTAAATTTATGAAACTTTTTTAAGTAACTGGCATTTTGCAGTTTTTACGAGCTAAGGCATATTTACGTCAGTGCAGGGGCCTTCCACAAGTCTGTCAAAAATCGGTCAAGACAAAATTATTATAAAGACAAAATTCAGCTTTATCATGCAATAAGAAAACATAATCCAATTTAGTATACCTACTCTACGAAATAACTCGGCAACTTTTGCCTCTACTAACAAAGAATCTGCCGAATCACTCTGTCAATACTGAATCTTTGAATAGAACCAAGGGGCCTACCACAAGATAGATCTTTGAAATAAAATAAATTAATAAATATCGCTGGACACCGCATTAATTAGCCCCAAGCTAAGCAGAGCTTGTGTTATGTGGTACCAGATATTTAACCATCATCCCTCCAAAACTCCCACAAAAATTTACACTACCCTTTAAATACCAACTAAGCTTGATTACCTTTGTGACAGAAATTAAACAGATTATTTTTACTTGTAAGCAATACCATTACTATGGCACTCATAGGGAAGGCCTATGTCTAGCAGTGGACTAATTAGGCTGATGATGATTACTGTTCAAGCTTACCACAGAGTATCGTCCGTTCACTGTTTAAGTATTATTTTATTTAATAATACTGTGGTGACGAACAAGCTAATCATTAATTCCAAAACCCCTAACGACTTCACTTTGAACCATCATTAAGTTTAGTAAAACGGTTCACATTTTCCGTAGGAATTTAAAATAGTTTTTTCTAAGATTCATTTCCACAGACAAAAGACGAAAAAAGCAACCTTTTCCCCTTCTTTTACTACTTTTTTCATCGTTAGAAAGATTATCGACATAATTGCCCAGAGCGAGACAACTCTGAATTTCGAGATTTCGCAAAATGTTCTCTATTTCACAATTCTGTTAATTTTTCAATATTGCTTTGTAGTAGGCCCCTAGTTTTTGTGGAAGTATTTGGAAATATTCCCATAGAGGCCAAGTTAGCGGTAGTTTGGCAAGCGATTGTATGGATAAAAGATTTTCGCTGAATCTCTTGGAGCCACGATAGTATTAGAAAGACAATGAATGATTTATATAGATCTAAGAGGATCAATGAAATAAAACCCCAAAGGGACACAGATACCTACAGTATTTTTACTGAAAAAGAAAATAACAATAAACAGGAGACTTTTCGCTGTGAACTAAGTGCTAAGATTTTGTTTTAGTAGTTGTTTTAGTGGTAATAACACAAATTTGCCCACGATGTGTTTTAGTGAAATAAAATGAAGCCAAAGATCGAAGGCTTCGTGACGTGTTAAAACTCAAAATATTTTTTTTGACGTCCGCGTTGCCATTTGAAATTAAATTTTATCTGCATAAATCTATCGTACAAATTTCCATGGAAAAACAGTGCTTATCACTACATAGTATAAAACAAAGTCGCTTTCTCTGTCCCTATCCTTATGTCCCTATGTACTTAAATCTTTAAAACTACGCAACGGATTTTGACGCGGTTTTTTTTAATAGATAGAGCGATTCAAATGGAAGGTTTATACGTATTATAAAACCGTGTGAAGCCAGGGCGGGTCGCTAGTTATGTATATAAGCACTGTTTAGTTTGGGTGCTTTTGGCGTGCTTAAGCTGAATCTAGGGTATATTTTGATCGATGCTAAATCTCGCCATTTTACCTCCAAAATTTCATCTCCGACTTTGACAGCCGGCGAGGCTTTGGCCGCGGAGCCTGCCGGGTTGAGACCGCAGATGAAGACTGCCATGCGCGAGCGGTCTCTGTGCCCGGCCAGGCTGAGACCGAGACCGGCCTTGGGAGACCGCTCGAGGCGCACCACGACCACGCTGTCGCCGAGCGATGCGTACTTCTTGCGGATCTTATCTGTAACAAGAACGAATAATGTGTAATTAAAGAGTTTCGGTTACTACCAAGTTATGGCTGCTAGAAAACTAATCGGCGGGTAGAACACTGGTTAAACCGACAAGATCTCGAAATCAATGATCAAATCAAAGACTTTTCGTATGGAAAATTATTTTTCCTTGGTTCGATTTACTCAAAATTCGGTATAAGTAAATAAATATTTAAATACGTATTTTTTATTTGTAGAAAATGGAAATTGTGTTATAAATTTCTGAAATTTGTATAAAAACTCTGGTATCTACTGGCGCATCTAGTAGTTAATACATGGTGGTCCTATTATGTAAACACAAAGAATATTAAAGTAGGGACCCATTAGCATATCAAAAACAAATGACAAAATTACAACAAAAATAACTAAAAAAGTTTGAACAAAAAGTACCTATCACAATCAAAGTCTTACATTGCAGAATCAATTTGTTTCTTCAACTCAATTCTCAACTAACCCGATTCCACCCGTCCAGCTCAATTTCTATTACTAGGTACTTGAAACGTAAATCTAAATCCGTTCTCGACTTGTCGACCGTCTCAAATCGAGTTACTGTCGTTCAGAAATCGCCACAAAACGAATCATCCTTTTGTCAGGGTTCGAGGAGAATAGAAAAGTTATTTTAAAACTAAATTATACAGGGCTTCTCGGTTTACACGAGGATTTAGATGGGTTTAGAGATTGCGTTTATCATTTCAGAGCACAGCCTGGAAATGGTTTTGGTTTATAGACCGTGAGATCCAGTTTTTGTAGGAAGCATTTTACTCTTAAGAAATATAGTTTTTATTATAAGTGCACTTTAGCAATATTTTTTTTTGATCTTCTGGCTCATCGATTCAGATGAGTAAGTGAGACAACCAACATTTTTGTCATCTAAGCCCACTTACGTACATTATCTACCTTCTATCTGAAACTAACTTTTAATCTAAATTAAATAAATGAAATGTCTATCAATGTCAATATCAATGTCATATCAATGTCTATTCAATATAATCAATCTATATTAGTCCACAGCTGGACATAGGCCTCCCTTTACGAGCGCTATAACGCCATGTCTCCAGTTTGACGCATCCAGCATCTGCCAGCAGTCTTTCGCAGATCGTCATCCAACCTCGTCGAAGGGCTTCCTACACTTAGTTTGCAGAGTCGAATGTATTGTATTAATTATATTAGTTATCTAGAACCAACCCATAACACAAGCTCTGCTTAGATTGGAGCACGATGATGCTGTATGGATTGTCAATTTTTTTGTTTGTTTTTATGATGATTTCTGATAAATAATTGATGTAAGCGGGCAACTACGGGTATTCGTATCGGAAGCATACTAATATTATGTCCAAGTGTCCTGTAAGGTCTAAAGGAAATGAAGCACTTTGAATTATGAACTTGCAGGAACTACTAGTTTTGAAATAAAACAGTGGTACTTAACATCCCTGGAAGAGACCCTGCTAGATATTTCTTACGAAAGAAAATATAATATCCGTACCCTCTCACCGACAATGAGCACACATGTAGAAGGACAGGAAGCTCACTTGACCTCGCATTGTCAACCTGTCGCTATTCTTGTCTTACTCTATTATAGCGCTAAATAGAGCTACACTAGTGCTGCTGCCCCTTATTATTTCATTTAATTACGTTAAAAAAGGAATTTCCAAAAATCAAACGTTCGGTTTGTTATAATCAGTAAATCAATATCTTTATTTCTTTAGGCTTACATAATAAGCACTAAACAATAAGCACATAGGTACTAATTTCAAAATAATCTAATAAAGTGATAATTGATTTCCCCTTCGCTTCAATTTTTGTCCACTAGTGGAAGAAGCCTATATATTATACCTATCATAATCTTTTTAATGCATTATAATAAAGTTAATATAAGAACATACCTAAAACTACTAGATACTTAAATTAAAGTTTTTATTGAGAAAGCAACTATTAAGTATTTGTCTTTAGAACCAAATACATTTTTATTGATCTATCTTGATAGGATTTTGGTCTTTAGAGATAGTAAATTTAGTCATCATCATCAACTTATCCCGTCCATAGCTGGACATAGGCCTCCCCTAAATCACGCCATAGCGCCCTGTCTTCAGCTTGCCGTATCCAGCATCTGCCAGCATTCCTTCGCAGATTATCACCCCACCTAATCGGAGTAAATTTAGTACCTATCAATAATTATTCCAAGTTAATAAGCTGCAGAAACAATGATGACTACGTAGAAAAACTCAGCAACTAACTAAGAGCACTATTGTACCTACTAGAGTGTGCTCTCAGCCATATATAGCCGTATATAGGTAGTATGTGATCCACTAGAACTACTTGAAGCTATTTACAACTCTTCGGATCGCGATAAAGCACGCCCGTCATAGAATAAAGGTCAGCGATATTTTTATTCCACTTGCTCGGAAATGGATTCATTATTTAAATAAAATACTGTATTGTTATAAATAAAATAAATAAATAATGCTAGACAAATCACACAGCATCATCTAGCCCCAAGCTAAGCAGAGCTTGTGTTATGGGTACTAGATGACTGATAGGCAATACAATAATATACATTACGTAGATAGATATTTTCTTTTATAATACACAGAAACCACCCGGAGCAAATATTTGCAGTTCGTTCAAACATTTGCTCCAAGGCGGGAATCGAACCCGCAACCTCCTCTGTCGCAGGCGGACCTTCGCCTACAGCGTCACATCGGTCGTCAAACAAATAAAACGCTAATCACGAGGAGGTTTGTTTTTGTCTCATAGCTTCATGCTGTCAAATCAAGGAGGATTTTCAATGGACAAACGAGAATAGTCGCCCCTTACGAAGGGGCAACTATTCTCGTGAATCCAGGAGAGCAGGAGGTTGCGGGTCGATCCGGCCTCAGAACAAATTTGTGCACAATCTGCAGGAATTTGTTCTGTTGGTCTGGGTGTTTTCTATGTAATCTAGTCCATAACACAAGCTTTGAGTAGCTTACATTGGGGCTAGATGGTGCTGTGTGGATTGTCCAGCATTATTTATTTGTGAGCCCGTGACTGCGTGTTCGAGCGAGGCGTGCAGCCCCGAGAGAGCTCATAGATCAAAAGGTATATTCCATTTCTACTTAAAGTACGATGCGTGGGAATTAAAGGGAATGCCTTCGAAAAGATTTAAAAGGAGTCTGTTCTATTAATTCGTTTCCGATAATAGCCGATTGATGTATTTTAAAAGTAAGTTTTTCCTCTAAAAAACCGTCATTGATATTGAAGTCAGGCTCACCCAGCCTGAGCGAGGCGGTTCAGAACTAGACGTAAAAATGTGTTGCATTGAAATCACTACAATCATGTAATCGAATGGGGTTTAATAACGAGATCGGTTTTATGATGATGTATTTCCATAAAAAAAACATTGCTATTGCTGTTTTACTAAGAAAATATATCCATAGTGCAATAATACACATACAAATCTTTAGTATTAAATTAATATCTAGCATTTTTAACAAAAACACATTTAGACAAATTTCATCAAAATGATTCATGCCATCTCGATTCAGATTTCGGTCGAAGGGTTGATAGAAATTAGTAGGAAACATTGAATAATTTGCAATATATGGCGGATACACAAATGCTTATTACGTTAAACAAATAGTGACGTTTGTTTTGATTATAAACATAAAGTCTCAATAATAGCTCTGCCTTAAAGACAAAGTGGAAAGGTATCGTACCTTTCCACTTTGTCATAAGTCTTTATCGTATATCGTCACAATATTCAAGTTTTGGCAAAATAAGATTAATACTGCGTTAGGTTTCTTGCCTTCCACATAAGACTTCAAAAGTCACATTAACAAGGAAAATGAAGTTCCAATACTAAGTTTGTTCCTTTTTATACGATTCATCTATCCCCGCCACAGTTCTCGTTATCCAATCAATAACCGAACTTACTGGAACAATTAACACTTGAGAAGGAATTGGCCTGTATTTCGGGTATGAGGAAAGGTATTCAAAAAGACTCTTGGAATTAACACCAACGATGCCCGTGTAGTGAATCACTGGCCCACCAGAATCACCTGGGCCTATTATCGAAAGAGGATTATCACACGAAGAGGTCGCACAAAACGATGGATACATTTTTTCCTCGCATTCAATTATCATCCCATCTGTTACTTGTAAAGGTAAATTCAGATGCAAGGTATCAACGTATCCCCTACTGTAATTTGTGTCGCCATATCCTGTCAAAGTGATCTTCTGTCCGTAGAGCGCCCGGTAGTCCAATGAGCTGATCTTCCCATAGCTTTTCAGGGGAATCGGTTCCGTCGTCACTATCGCAACGTCGTCTAACATTAAAGGATGCTCGTCATTCCGCGCTGAGGGTTGTTTCGTACAATTTAAAATATCACTGAACTTATCGTGGTCTTCCAGTGGCTTGCCGGGTGCTGAGCCGTATCTTACCACGTTTTTCGATGATATCTCATACGTTTCCGCTTTCACGATAGTTTGGAAATGGGTGGGGCAGCAGTGAGCAGCGGTTAGTGTCGCAGTGGGGGTAAGTACGGAGGCTGTACATCTGTGCTCGTATCCTACCCAGACTTGGTCATTTGTTTTTCTAGTGTATTCTTCTTCAAGGCGCACGATGTATGGAAACTCTCCAGGGGTGACGTCACGACCGTTCTTAACTCGTAACATGCCTCGGCGTGCACCGAAAGTGTAACATATAGTTGTCGCGCTGATTGTGAGGAAAATAATAGTTTTTGACGTATTGTACATGACGTCTTAAGTGGCAAATGTAAAGCTAGTGTTTAT
Source organism: Eupithecia centaureata (assembly GCA_944547425.1). Taxonomy (NCBI): domain Eukaryota; kingdom Metazoa; phylum Arthropoda; class Insecta; order Lepidoptera; family Geometridae; genus Eupithecia; species Eupithecia centaureata. The sequence goes on along the minus strand of OX155699.1, from coordinate 1,198,771 downwards.
TGCGTGAACCTATGCAAACATGAAATATTCTATCAAAATGGCAGTAAAGATGAATTGAATTGAAATACGACACAATAATAATAAAATGTTAGCAAGTTGCATAACACATAGATAGTCGAGCTAGAGAATGGCAAAGAACATAGGCGACTTTTTAAATGGGTTTACTTGTTTACTTGTGAAATGGGTTTTTTTTGCGTGAAATAAACAAATTTTATATTAATTTATTTTTTAATGTGAAATAAGGGTTGTAAGTAATTGAAATAGGGGATGAAAGTTTATATAGAAGTTTCGTAATTTTTAAAGCATTCAAAGCTTTTAAAAATTTTAGTTGTAACAAATAAAGTATCATGAACTCTAAACTCATTGCAATAAGATAGCAATGAGATTGCAATGAGTTTACAGTAATATGTGCATGTATATATTTGTGATCAGTCATAAAATCCTTTGCCATGACACGCCGTGCCGGCATTCAGTACCAGCTTTTAGTGTTAGGGCGCGTCACAATTTCAGTTGCCACGTTAACAGACTCGAACGTACCCTAATCGGGAAGATGTCCGGATAACCCGGATGGACCCGTTAACATTTTATAGGTACTTAAAGAGCCGTGATCATGAAATATAGCCCTCAAGCCCTTGGGCAAATAGCTCTCGGACATCAATAACTGATTAAATGGGGCTAATTAAATAGAAATGTCCCATTTTGGGCTATTTATGGCCCTTTTAGGTCGGGTTTCAATGGGATTGGCCTCTGACTGGGAAGTGTTAATCGAGCTCATTGTTACAGTTTGAAGAATAATAAGTCAGTAATGAATTCATAAAACTCACACAGAGCTTGTGTTGTGGGTACTTAATGACTAGTCATACTTTATACAAGACATTACAATGATATATCTTTATTATACACAGAAATCACCTAGAATCCAAAGACAAACTTTTACAGATCGCAGAAACATTTGCCGCAAGGTAGCCGCACCCTGCTGCATCGAAGGCAAACCTTCGCCCGCCACGCCAAATCAGTCCTCACATTTTAGTATTTAAACATATTTTGAACAGTATTTATTAATTTTCTGAACGGTCCATATGGAACTCAAAATAATTTCTCACCGGTGACGATAAGCCTAAATAAACTGCAGCAATAGGTTATAGGTATCTAGTGAACTAATAAAGTTGCTCTGTCTGTTTATGTAGACTTCGGACGTCTGAAAGCAGCCAGTGCCGGCACTGGGGCAACCCGCCAAGTCTATCCAAGTTCCTGCAAGTTTTCTGCGGATTTATAGCATACTATTTGTTTAAGATTTCGCAGATATTCCGATTTTAGGTTGGAGCTATGAATAATAGGTTTAGTTTCTTACATATTGTTTGCTTGTGATACCTACTAATTAAAAAAATCTAAAAGCATCTTTAATCGAAAAAAGGCCAAATAGTGTCGAAGAGTTTTGTAGAACTCGACTACAGTCAAAATCAATTTAACTACAGAGTTAACTGACTCTTAATATCAACTAACCTAGAGTCAAAGATTATTTAACGACGCTAATCTTGACCGAGGTTATGTATTTGAGCCATTTGAGGTGGAAACCCGTGGTTCTTGGGAACACTCAATTTTTAAAGAGTCCATAGGATATCGGAATGCTGGCTTCTATTTCGGTCAACGAATTAGCATTTCCATTCAACGTGGCACTGCCAGCATTCTGGTGACGGCTTAAATTTTTAAGAGTCTGTTATGTAAATCTCTTCTTCTTCTTCTTCCGGGCCTTATCCCACGCTAAGTGGAGTCTGTTATGTAAATACTAGCTGTAAATTAATTAGTCGTTTTCTAATCATTATTTTTATTTTCGTACGTTAGTAAACTTGTCATCCATCTACCATCGGAGCTACATACAGTGCGGTCCGTGGCCTCAGACGTTAGCATAGAATAGAGTGATGGTCAAGCGTTTAAACTAACTGATCTTTACTGCAGTTAAATTGATATTAAGTGCGGCGACTCTGTATCTTCATTGTTGTATACTCTACTGAAACGTGCCTGGATACTTTTGTCATCATTACGTGGCTAAGGATCTCTTTTTTTTAAAAGCAGATCATGAAATGAAATAATAAATTCAGTCGTTACAAAAAATGACATTGGAGAGGATACTTTTCACGTTTGGGTTATCTTAGTTTTCTCTATTACGATGAATTGATAGGAAGGCCTGTTATAAATGAATAAAAGTTGCAAAATTTGCCGAGCTTGTTATTATGGGTGGTATTTACTCTCAATTACCGTTGTAATTAATTTTATAAAACAAATAAACGGGTAAAAAATAGCTGGTCAAGGGACTACCTACTTTCACAAAAACACTATACCTATTACATAGACAATACAAATGCCAGGTTCTTTTGTTACAATGTTCAGTGTAAAAATTTATGTTTTTATAATAAATTTTGAACTCTAGCAAAAAGCAGTGTCCAAAATAAAATACGGTGGTATTGGTTTCTGATTTACGCACAGGCTGGTGTTAAAATCATACTAAAATATGAGTACAGTCGCGTCGAGATGTTCCGGCGATCGATGCTTATCGCGATTCCATTAGTTGATGTACAGCGGTAATGGCAAGGTGAAAAGTGATATAGATCCATTTCAATAATAATGTATTATCAAGCTTTTAAAGTGTAAGTACTTGCTTTGATTTAAGCAAATGGTGGTTGTGTAACACTTTTCAGTGAAATCAACAACTTTCATTTATGGCAAAAAAAGTGATTTCAGAGCTGGTCAAACCACAGTGGCCTTAAGTAGGTATTTGGTTTTTTCATATTTTTCTACTACCAAAACAATAAAACTAATAGTGAGTTGCAAAAATAGACGTTGCATTTATTTACAGATATGTAAATAAATGAATGGAGGCCCTTGCTCAGAAGTGGGACCGTACAGGCTAACAAAATAAAATTCAACGCAGTGTCAAAACTATTCCCTAACAAAAAGGCTTCGTAAGCACTAACTAAACATCAGATTATCTAGCAAGAGGACAAAAAAGCTTGGGATGGGTTTTATTTTATCCTAAAAAGATCGAACAAACCTCAAAACCTTAAAAGAAATCACTTCATTTTCTAGTTTTACTTAAAGTATGCAATTTGATTTTTTTTGACGTTTCAAAGATCTATGTATGTAACGTCTTAAGAAAATAACAAGCATTGTATGTACATATCTCATTTAAAAATATCCTTTTGGTTTTTATGAGAAATAAACATCTTCAAACCGAAAATTCTTTTAATATAAAAATAACGAGTATAATTCTAAAAATATTTTACGTGGACACCTAAATTTGTACAGATTCTGTAAGTATGTATTTATAATAAAACGTTTCTCCCTAATTTTAAACTTTTAATGGTTCCAACAAACGTTTGAACGCAACAATTAATGTTCGACATTGTTTCGGCTTGACCCAAAGTTTTGTTGTTAATCTTATTTAGGTATGTAAGTAGCTTTCGCTTGCTTGTTAGGAAATTGTGATAAATTTTATTTCTGTAAGCTTTGTTTTATTGGCAATGTTTCTGAACTCAACGTTTGATATTTGTTACTCGTTACTCATTTCGTCCAAAGTGTCGATTACTATTGATGCGTTGTATTTACTTTTCAACTGACTGCATAACACCTTTTTTGATCTCGATTCGACTGTTTTTGTGTTATATCATAAAATCATAAAGTTTTTTCTATGGTTGACTAATGTACTTAATCATTTATTGTATAAATTAATGGATAATACTTTTTTACTATTTGAAAGCTAGTGCTGTTCGTGTAGCCCCTAAAGATCCCTAAAGATTTGAACAATATCTGACCAGTATATTTTATGAGTAATCCCACTAATATTATAAACGCGACAGTTTGTAAGTATGGATGGATGGATGGATGTTTATTAATCCTTCACGCAAAAACTACAGAAAGGATATGGATGAAATTTGGCACAGAGATGGATTATAGTCTGGAATAACAAATAGGCTATATTTTATCCCGGAATTCCCACGGGAACGGGAATCACCGCGGGTGAAACCATGAGGCGCTGCTAGTTTTTAATCATGCGAGAAATTTGATGGCTATGTGGCTATACTTTGTTAAACTATTTTTGAAGTACCAAGTGTAATTATTTGATCCTTCAAAAACACTTGTACTTATTTCGAATTTAAAACTAAAAAAAACAAAACACTATTGTTGAGCACTTAATAAACATAATTTTACTAATAACTATCTGCAAAACCGTTTAATGGCACAAGAAAAATAAAATACATTGAGCTTCAAAGTCGGTCAAAGCGATGCTCGATCACCGCAACGAATCGAACCCTTTGTGAAGAGACAATAAAACTTGGAATTGATTTGTGCGCGTCTGTACACCACTACTGTTTATTCTGTGAACGTGAATGCACCGATGCAGCTGACGTTTCTCAAGCGCGGTCTATTAAAATAATCCCCCTGTATGTACTATCGACGTGTTCTTCACGTTGAGTCGTTGAACTTATTGATTTGAAATTGGAATGTTTTCTTGAGTTCGAACTCTGTGCGAATGAAAATGTGAATTGGTTGGTACCAATGTACATAGGTAGTTAAGTACCAAGTTCCGGCATTTGATGCAGCAGTAACAAAACATAGTAAGGTAACTTTTGAACGTAAAAGAAAATATTTATGATCAAACTTCGTATTTATAAAGAAATTTCTGATTTCATCAGTGGACGTGAGTGTGGGGACCAGACCACGACTAGTTTATCGCGGCAATGACGTAGCTAAACGTCATAATTGCACATTTGATTTATATTGGCAGCTCCTTGTTGGCCGAATATCAAAGCCTGTCAGAGAGCAAGGAACACTTTGTGAGGACTGTACATAGAGCAGACTTACGCAGTGTATTAGCCTCGCTATAGGAAAGGTATTGGTTAGAAGTATTTTAAATCTTAAATAAGGTATACCTAGATACTAACTAGGTATATAAGTTTCGGGATTCGATCTTTAGCTTCTTGACGAGTCAACTTCGGGTAAGTGTGCGATAAGTTTATCTTAAAAATATAATAAAATAAACACTTGGTTAAAATTTTAGCTATAACTTAATACTACTAAGGAAATGACGACGGGATGTCAGTTATTTTCTAAACTGAGCAAATTTTGCTATAGCTAAACCCCTATACCAAATAATTCGCTTTCGTATCACCACTAAGTAATTATGGCATGTCTACTTGAAAGTCCTAAGAATTCAAATGATGTAGCGCGAAATGGTTTATTTCATTGGCACTAAAGGCGGTTTAACATTTCACTGACGCCGATTCTGTAGTTTATCAGTGAAACTTCAATGCGGTAAAGAAAATTCACGGACCAATGACGGACCGGCAATATTCTGAACCGAATGTAATTAATTCTTGTCTTTCACTCGTAATTGATGAAAGAAGTATTAATTTTCAGTATTAAAAGTTCGCAAAAGTAAAACAAACAATTTATTTAATTAATTAATAAGGACGGCAATTGAGAACCACTTACATTAAGTAATTAAAATGAATAAATAATAAATGTAGGAAAATCCACACAGCATCATCTAGCCCCAAGCTAAGCAGAGCTTGTGTTATGGGTACAAGATAACTGATATGCTTAATATAATACATTGATATTTTCATTACGTGTAGAAAACACCCAGACCACCGGAACAAATTTCTGCAGATCGTACACAATTTTGTTCCAAGGTGGGAACCGAACCCTCAACCTCCTGAGTCGCAGGCGAACCTTCGCCCACCGAGCCACATCGGTCGTCAAAAATAAATATAAGTAAAGTATAATAGGTGATCAATTGAACTTGCAAAGTGAAGTTCGATCACTATTATATGAGTCACTTCATTCGAAGATATAATTAACCAGGTAGTACTTTAAACCTACTAGGCAGTCGCACGATTTTAAAAGTAAATCGATTTACTCGATTTCATGTTTTTTTTTTTTTTTTTTGAGGGTAGCCATTCCTTAGCTGGCTCTGTCTGCAAGGCGATGTCTTCATTTCTTCAGAGAAAATTTAAAATTTATTGGGTGGGTAGAATCATACCTACTATGGGTGGGTGATTTTATATCTTCGAATGAAGTGACTCATATAATAGTGATCGAACTTCACTTTGCAAGTTCAATTGATCACCTATTGATATTTCGTCACTTCATTCTTCAGATATAATTAACCAGGTAGATGTTTAGAGTATGCATCATTTGCAATCAAATATGCTTTTATAAAATCAAAATAAAATTTAAATTTAGAATTATAATACAAGCTTTACCCAAAATTAGTAGGTAGTTTGTTAGTATTTTTACTAACTATAGGTACCTACTGCAGAAAGACATCCTCAAACATTTTACAATGTAAGTTATGTTATTTTCTATTTGTTTTTATCGTTACCTAATACTTATAATCAAATAAGTAGGTACAAATAGTAATTCGCTATTTTTCATTAATAAAAGATTTTGATTTAGGGAAAAATCCCTTCTTATAGGGTAATTGTAAATCCTAGCAAAGTTTTGTGAGGATCCATGCCATCCGACCGTTTTCTGGAAAAAGTCAAACGAGACCTCAACGGAAGCCGCGGCTAATGCGTGTCTAGCGCTAGAAGTGCTAAATATGGTCATGTCAACTCCATTTTACATCAGCAGGACTCAAGCTTGATGTCATTAATCCAGCGCAGCAGCCGGATAAAGCTTTGAATTTTCTTTGATATATTGCAAGACCTGGTTCACCAGCAGTAGGAGTTTTTTTAAAAGATCAGAAAATTGGATTTGTTACCATTTAGGTATATTTTTGTTTGACACTTTAATGAGCTAAAGTGCTTGAGCCCCTTAAGCAGGTATTACTGTCGTAATGACCGATGTAATGAGCAGCAAAGTCAAGCACTAACCGAGAACCCCAAGTTAAAAAATGTTTTGGAATAGAGGGGTTTTGTTTGTATGTAAATGCCGTTTAGCATACGTCTAACACGATGTCCGATCCAATGTTACCACCCAGAAGCAATGATAGTGCTGACCGTTGCAAATAAAAGATTGATTAGAGTACCTCTGCTGAACTGTTATATTTGGAAAGTGAGTAGGTACATCCATACTGGTTGAGAAGTCAATAAGTCACCAGCAATAATATTTTATATATTCATGGGTATTTACAATAATGTGTTCTGATTACGTCAGTTTAGAAACAATAAACTCCCAAATTTGCTACCACCCGCTGTGGGTGGTACGTTGATACTACTAAAGACGTTGGATAACATTAAGTTTTAGACTAGACTTGCTAGAGGTGGGATGGTTTGCTGTTTAAAAGTAGTCCTGAGCTTCGCGGTTCCCAAGGTAGGACTTCTTTGTTGTGATATTTAGTGGGATTGAAAAAGATATTTTTTTTTTTTTTATAATGTAAATTATTCTAATATAGTATTTCAAAATCTAATACCGTCTTTAGGAAACCAGAAACATGTCCAATTCCAGTTGTTTCATTGCTTAAATTTCTTAAGCACTTTAGGACAACAGAATATGGCGGGAATGCATAGAAGTTGTTTTTCTGCTATCTAATCGTTAACGCGTCTATCGCCAAAGTATCTGGATCTCGTTTGTAGACTGTATAGTCGAACATTTCGTATGGGTGCGGAAAGCAAAATGGTTGAGCTATTGGAAAACTCAATGTAATAGTCCTAACTCGATATTAAGTATAGGTAGATATGTGTCGATATTAATTTAGCGTGATTCCTCACTAGCTACGATGCACTAGCGTAACAATTTAAAACCATTTGTAATGTAGTAAGGAGCTCATAAAAAATCAAGAAGCTTCTATAAAGACTTTTATGGCAAAATATTTTTTTTTTTTTTTTTTATTACTTGTGTAACCTAGACATAGGTAATAGTTCAACTATGTTTACTACATTCTGGTGGTAATAATTGTAAGTTTCCGATACATAAAATGTCACTGAGATAAATATAAAGCGTTAGTATTTTCTAATAGCCTTATTTACCGGTAGAAGCAAATAAGCCTCTTTAAGGAATTAATGAATGAATGAAGGTTTATTGCAGCTAGGGATCCGTGTTTAGTAATCAGTTTAGGCACAATCCTATGATCGGTCATCTTAAAATGAATGAATTTAATGAGAGTTATTAAATTCAACATAAAAGGTTTATCAACTTTAGAATAAGTGGTCACAGTTAGTGAAAATAAAGACTCCTTGAGAGCGACCACAAACTAAAATAGCCCCTATGTATCTAATTCGATTAAATTATTAATCGCTGCTAGCATTTCAGGTTCATCATCGCAAGAAAGATGACTAAGTACCCTTTTCTGTTGTACAGTATAAATAGATAGTTAACTTTTCAACTAACTCACTCTAACTCTACTAGTTAACTTCATAGAATAACTTGAATCCAATCAGTTTTATAATGGTTAGCCGACAATTATAAAAATGTTGGTTATGTTCAGGGTTTACCCAATTTTATAATAGCGGTGCCGGAGCACGTGGCTTGCTCTAGTTTAGAGTCTGAGCTGTCGGCTTCGCTCCTGCCTGAGGCCCCCTGCAACCTGCGGGGTTACCTCCCCCCCCATAGTTCATGTATAACGAGGTATATGTATAAGGAGGGCTGTTCTGTTCCCCACCCGGGGGCGACTGGTCGTCGGTTGGACTGACGCCACTACTGGTGCCTTTGCGGATGCGGTTATTTATTTTTTAAATATCAGTAAATATAGTAATTTGTATAGCCTTTTAATCTTTAAACTAGTCTTAGTGAGAGCTTCTAACCAAATAATTACATCGTGGTCTTCATTCTGGATAAGATTTCATCACGATCCAGACCGGGAGTTACTAAGTTACCCCTTACAATTTTATAACTTATGTATAAGAATTTTATAATAACTTCAATAAGTACCGAGAAGCCCCTATTAATAGCAGTGGTGCCTTAGCTTAACTACTGCTGAGCTGAGTCTGTCCTAGTGGCATCAGATATTGTAGCAGCAATTTTACGTTTTAAATTGAGTGCTTGTAAGAGAGCTCAGTTTTCTGAATTGTAAGTCAAAAAACGGGCAAAGTAAACCAAAACATATAATATATACCAATACTTATCCATCATACTTGGCAATGTCTCTTTGAAACCCACCGAGAGCTTTAAGAATTAATTATAATTTTACCTCCTACGAGCGTAAAAAGTGCACTTAATGCTTAATAGAATTGCCATGTGTTGTTCGACAGACAACCACCAGGCGAACCCAATGACCTACTTAACAAGAGTGATCTATATTGAATCTAATTATATAAATATTAAATTTAATGGTAGGTACTGTGATAACCCACGGTTACCATTTATTCAATAAAAGACCACGTGTTAACTTTCCGTTAACATCAAGGTTCTAATTTGCAAAAATAAGCAACTACCAGACTTTGTTGTAATTTTTATAATATTTCGCTTTGCGAAAACCCACGGATGGATAACCTTTAGCATAGCAGGTTATAATTTGAGAGTATAAATGTCAGCAAGTAAAGCACCAAACGTGGTCCTAACATAGTGTAATTATTGTAATATTTTGCTTTGTGAAGATCTATGATTGACTTCTAGCATATAGCAGCCGTGGTGGTTCTAATTTGCGAACCTAAATGTAAGTCAGTACCATACGTGGTAGTGTAATTGTTCTAATAAAGTGCTTTAGGAAACCCACAGTTAACCTCTAATAACCATTGAGGTTCTAATTTGTGAAAATAAATGCAAGCAAGCATACTTGGTTATGTAATAGTTCCAATATTTGCTTTGTGAAAACCCACGGTTAACCTCTAAGCATAGAACAGTCATCGTTGTTCGAATTAGCGAAAATAAATGTTAGCAAGTTTTTATTCTATTATTTGCTTTGTGATAACCCTCGGTTAACCTCTAAGCATAGAACAGTAATCGTTGTTCGAATTAAATTAGCGAAAATAAATGTTTGTAAGTTTTAGTTCTATTATTTGCTTTGTGATAAGTAGTGATAACCCTTAGAACAGCCATCGTTTTGACCCACAGTCAATCTCCAGGATCTCCAGGCCTAAGTAGATAGTTACCCACCAGAGGTAAAATCTACCTTCTTGCTTTACGTACATTTTGCAAAAGTTAGCATTTCATAAAAGTTTGCAAGTTTTAGTTCTATTGTTTGCTTTGTGATAACCCTCGGTTAACCTCTAGCATAGAACAGCCATCGTTTTGACCCCAGGGTCAATCCCCCAGGCTTAAGTAGGTAGTTACCTACCAGAGGTAAAATCTACCTTCTTGCTTTATGTACGTTTCGCAAAAGTTTGTATTTCGTAAAAGTTTGCAAGTTTTAGTTCTATTATTTGCTTTGTGATAACCCTCGGTTAACCTCCAGCATAGAACAGCCATTGTTTTGACCCCAGGGTCAATCCCACAGGCTTAAGTAGGTAGTTACCTACCAGAGGTAAAATCTACCTTCTTGCTTTATGTACGTTTCGCAAAAGTTTGTATTTCGTAAAAGTTTGCAAGTTTTAGTTCTATTATTTGCTTCGTGATAACACTCGGTTAACCTCCAGCATAGAACAGCCATTGTTTTGACCCCAGGGTCAATCCCACAGGCTTAAGTAGGTAGTTACCTACCAGAGGTAAAATCTACCTTCTTGCTTTACGAACATTTTGCAACAATACTTGAAAAGATAATAGCACTTTGCTTACCTTGTTCACTTAACTCCAAATCTGACGAATACACTATTATTCGTCGGCGTTTTTTATTCTCCTTCTCTTAATTTTATCATTATAACATTAAATCATGTCGAAACTTCACTTCGGCATGAGGAATAAATTTATTTTACAAGAGGGAGCTGTTACGTCCGTACGCTGCCTCGCACGAAAAAAGAATGAAGACATCGCCTTGCAGACAGAGCCAGCTAAGGAATGGCTACCCTCAAAAAAAAAAAAAAAAAAACATGAAATCGAGTAAATCGATTTACTTTTAAAATCGTGCGACTGCCTAGTAGGTTTAAAGTACTACCTGGTTAATTATATCTGAAGAATGAAGTGACGAAATATCAATTATAATAAGTTCTCATAGCAATCATTTCGCCTCTATCCCCGAGTATCGAGCCACGCTCTGCGCCAAGCGCCTGCGCGCATCTCATAAATTACAGAAATAGCCGCTGCCACGTTACACCTGAAGTATGGAGACTTTGACCATGGCGTCATTCAGAGGAATTTTAGGGATTTATACGCAGAGATTAGGAATTATGGTGTATAGTTACTAGCATGCGGCTTCGCACGCGTTACTTCTATGGAAATGTCTAAGGCTATTGTTAACCATGGGAACTGATTTATGGGATGCAAAGTAGCCTATTTGTTATTACAGGGCTAGAACTAGGTCTATTTTAGCCATATCCGTTCAGTAGTTTTTGCGTGAAACAGGAACAAACATCAAAATATAGTATAATAACACACAAAATATAGTGTCTAAAAGTACTTATTTTGTAAACCTAAAGAAATAAAGATATTGATTTACTGATTTATTATTGATAGTAAGGATTATGAAAATTTCTCGGAACTACCTAGTTTCAGCAACCGGCTTTGCACGATTTGTTTCCGGGATTAAATACCTAAACTTAGTCAACAAAGATATTGTTATTAGGAAATTAATAATCTGCTCGAACAAACATTTATCCTACAGTGGAGAAAACATGTACAAAAATAATAAAGGTAACAGTCCACTGCGGCACACGTATACGTACCGAGCTCGAGCTCCGCCTCAGCGTCCTCCGATATAGTTTCCATAGCGCATGGCTCATCGCGCGCGGGCGTGCTACGCGCACGGCGCCGCGCGCACTCCGCGCACACTATAGCCGGCAATTTGACGCACACCGGGTTACTTCACTTAGGTCTCAAGGTAATAACACTTTTACACTGGCTAGAAACGTTCTTTCACTAAAAAAACTCCAAATAAGATTCAAACTGGTCTCTTCTCTTGTGTGTAATGATTATCTAAATACGAGAATAAGAATCGTTTATTTCGTAACCAAAGCTATACACAGGTTAAATATACCTCTACAAAGGATTTCAATATTAGTTTATGGCAACAAAAAAGGCCCATACTCGGCTGGTGCTATGGCAGAAAATATAAATAAATCATGCTAGACAATCCACACAGCACCATCTAGCCCCAAAATAAGCTACCTATTCAAAGCTTATGTTAGATAAAATGTTCCACCATAGCGCTGATCTTCCGTGTTGTCAAAATTTGTATTTTTGTGATAAAACAAAGGTCATTCTATCATTATACAATGTAGTTAATCTACATAAGTGGTATGTACCAATTAATTTTGACACTTTATTTGAGTATAAAAATTATGAATCGCGAAATGGTTGACTGGCGCCTCAATGTAAGTAATAGCTTCATTTCGTAATTGCCAGAAGTATTAATTTCACCACAATTGTGTCGAGCTATCGTTTCAACTTTCAATGAGATCCTAAAAGTAGTAATAATCGTGGAACAGATTACGTGGATATTTAAAATATTTTTTTTTGATATATTTTATGCCTACAAATGGCATGAATGGAAAATTCACAAAAAACTAATAACAGAAATAGCAGAAAACAAAGCATTTAAGTATTTTTCTATCCTCAAAAGGTTCAAATTCGAGTTTAAAACGGACTGTTAACGAATTAAATAATGACTAAAAGATTGAAACGAAACGTGCTACGACCCAAAGTAGGTAAACAAACTCCTTCTAACTTCTATTTGCTCCGATGATAGCAGTGGCATAAAACATATTTCACCAACATTTATTCCACTTTATAATACCTTTGTTTGCAAAAAAACGGATAGAACCAAGTAGGTATACTGGGAGCAGCAATAAGGGAAATCCTATAGCGTTTAAACTGTTAACGAACAAAAAATAGTTTAGATCTTTGTTCTTCTTTGCTGGTTGCTCGCTATAAATAAAACTTGAGACCAGCATCAAATTACGAGTTTATCTTAACAAACTATACAACAAGTTTAAAGTGCAATATGATATTTTTACGAAGAACACCATCGTCGGAAAGTTATAAAAAATCTTGTAAGAAACTTCTAAACAACATCCGGCGGAAAATTTAAGAGATTTGAAAGAAGGAAATGTAAATTGGAAAATATAACTTTATCCGGTGAATACGCTTTTTAGTACAAGTCCTAAGTCCTTTAGGGTTTAGACGTAGGGACTACTATGGTGCAGTGGGCATACAGCCTAATGAAATAGGACTAGACATAGGTCGTTGGTACTCGAATGATTTCAAGATAATCTTCACTAGATTTACCGAAAACGAATGGGCAAACGTGACAAAGCAAAGAGATACTCGTTGTTTTACATGAGGCACCCTAAAAAGGCTTTTAAATCGTTAAAAATGTATGAGAAATTTATGCGACGCGGTAAAACGTAAACACATGAGAGTGATGCCATATCTCAGAGAGTCAACCCTTAGAATGATAGCTATTTCTTTGTAATACTTTTAGTGGTAATATTTTTAAAACAAGAGACTAGTAACTTGTAAACAAAACAAACGATATGCGTATGTATGCACGTCTCGACAGAGCCCAGGCTTTTGCTCCTCTTGGAGTCAGAAACCCTAGGTTCCTGAAACACAGTAGCTTTCAGGGTTTCAAACAAAAATTTGAGTGTCTGGTCGAAGTGAAACGTGACTGGTGTCGTATCTGGCGCAGCAAATCAGCATTACAGCGCCATAGAGCAGCCATACAGCAGCTATACAGCAACCATTCAGCAGCCATACCGCAACAATACAGCTGCCATATAGCGGTCATACAGCAGCCATACAGCGACCATTCAGTAGTCATACAGCAGCCATTCAGCAGCTATACAGCAGCCATACAGCAGTCATACAACAGTCATACAGCAGCCATAGAGCAGTCATAAAGCAGTCATAATATAGCAGCCATACAGCCAGCTTCTTTTCATGCAGCTAGCAACAGTCTTCAGCGATATGGATCAAGTGTTGAGTCACCTCTAGAATGTTTAAAAAATTCTACAGCTAACTCAATTGTTCAAAATATTACTGAAAATGTGGTAAAATTCGTAGTTTCTGTCTGTATTTAAATGCCTGTAACTCTTAAAGGCGAAACGTATTCTACGCAAGCGAAGCCGTGGGCGGAAAACTATTTCAGAGACGAGTCCAAGAATCAAAGATTATTAAAATCGGTTAAGCAGTTCTTGAATTATAAATGGTGTCACTAACCTTATTTTGTTTAAAGTAAGTTTACAGAGCCCGTACTCGTCAAAACTAAAAAAGTTTCGATTTTATTTTTGCACAAACGCTATTTTATGTAGGTGACATTGGGTCTATGTTTTGTATTCAACGAATCAGAAGCTACGAATTTATTTTCCGAGTTGGTTCACAGATAAGAAGGTTCGTTCCAAGTAAGAACCGCAATGATTTTACATAGCAGACCCTCTGGCATCTGATTCGTTATCAGGTCACGTACACTCAGAACAATGAAGTTGTTATTATCTCGTTACAGTCGTGCCTTAAACCTGTTTGAGACAAAAAACATTTTCAATTACATTTCCTTGTTGGAAAACAACTGAAGTTTCAGGCACGATGGACTATTATCTCCGCAATTGTATTCTGAGTTTCGGAGTTATATTTTAGTACTAGAAGCTTGTTTTATAGAGCCAACGTTTTAACTAACTTCAAAATGATTATTCGCAATTGTGTTCATAACTGTTTTTCAGGCGAACGGATAATGATGATTCTTTTCTAATTCAAAATATGGTATCCCTTATGGTCCAATGTATTATTTCCCCAAAAGTTAATTTCTATTGAAACTTTAAAAGATAACTATTATTATTATCAAATGGGAACTGATTTATGGGGTAAAAAGGTTTTGCTTTGTTTTATTCCAGGCCTAAAACTACGTCTTTTCAATTTCAGACCTTCAGTAGTTTTGGCATTATGAGGTAGCAAACATTCACCTATCCATCAATCCATCCAAACTTTCGCAATTATAAAATTAGTGAGATACATTTTCTATCGATTTTTTTATTAGATCTTGCAGGATTAGCCCGCTCATCGTTTTTTGTTTAAGACCTAATTTTTATGTTTATTTGTAAGAAGGAGAATACATATATACAAAGTTGCCTATCAGAATTTGGGAGCAAGTAATCTTAGTCGGATCTTAGACCATTACTTTGAAGTCTGCAAGCCTTCTTTTGTAATATTGTCATGAAGTGGATAATAAACTGAATGTTTTCCCAGAATTACCTTCCATACATTATAGAATACAGTAATATTTTAAAGTTATACGCAATATTGTTTACCGAGTCGTCTACACTCAACTATATTGGATACTTTCTATTAAGGTGATTGTTTTCTTTTGTTGATTGAAACAAGACTGGTTATGTGCGTTTTTAACAGATATGAAATTAACTGTTACTTGATTTAAAATACTAATGTGATAAGAATTTAAAAAACTGTGTCCTCACTTTCCTTAATTAAGACCTGCGGCCTATAGGTCTCTATGTAGAGTAGATTGATAGTGTAACTCAACTGTTCCTAGTAAATATTTGATCTAATTTGTATCTATTTACAAATTATAATATGCTTACTAGACGCCCCGCGGCTTCGCCCGCGCACCAGAGTTTTTCTTTCGTACAAATTTCAGAAATTTATTTCACATCCCCTAGGGGTTATTTACAAGGGGTTATTCCAAATTTTTAACCTATGTGTTATTTTAGGTCCTAAGCTATCTACTTACCAAATCGCATTTAAATAGTTTTAGGAGTTACGCAGATCACTTATAACAAACATTCACACAGACCTTCCCATTTATTTTATTAGTAAGATTCTAATTTGTATTGCAAGGTTTCTAAACTACACAGTGGGATCACCTGTCACTACGCCAAAAGGAAACCAATGCAATATGCAGTTCCAATCAAGCGATCAAAGCGATGCTGTAATAATCTATTATTGTAACATGCATTGCAATCTGGCACATATCAACCATTGCTTTATTTATAGATCTCATTATGGATTATTGATGACGCATGTATTTGTGTAATAAGCTTTGTATGAACCAGGGTTGTTACTGATGCTTTTTTTTGACACATCAGTGAATGATGCTGAATGCTGATGCTGATTTTTGATCTTGACATCAGCGGGTGCTGATGCTAATGCTTTTTTTGGCCAAGTTCGTGTTGGAAACGCAAACTGAGAGTTCCACACTAACTTAAATTAGGTGGTTCTTGCAATAAAAACCGTGTCTCGAAAAATCATGCCTTTTTTGAGGGTGCAGTACACAAAGGCTAGCACAGAGAACGTCTTTTGTGTACTGTATCCAAACCTAAACATATTTTTTCAGGACACTATTATTAGGTGTCACTGTCTATTTTTGTGTCTATCTCTCTCACGACTCGAACATCAGCATTTAATAAAAGATAAAAAGGATCTAGAGAAAATCTAGAGGATAAAGTAAATTGAAAATTAGAACATCGTCGTGTACACTAACTTTTTGAATTCAGAACATAATTTTACCTATTACTTCTACCTCCATGGTTCCGAATTTATCAAACAACCTTTTTAATTTGTTATAAACTCAAGACTCTGAACCTTCTTGGTGTACTTTTTTTTTATAATTAGCCTACATCGTGCTATTTTCAGAATTTAGTCATTTCTTCGCTGAGGTGGGATGAAAAGTTACGTGTCTCACTCGAAAGCAAAGATTTTTTTCCTTTTTTTTTACCTTGTGCTCTTTTGATTCCCTCTCTAGGGATTCTAATATTTAAAATTTTAGACTCCTTCGCTTGCTCGGTTATCAAAATTGAGCATGCGCTTTAAAAGCAACTTTGCACTCTTGTACATAACCAATAACTATTAGAAAATTATTGACAGTCCTGACCTTCAAAACATAGCATTATCGTAAGTACGTATACCAAAAGGAAACCAAAGCATGAAGAATCTTGAATCAAAATAATCATCTATGCATCGATGCTGTTACAATCTATTATTGTAGCGTGCATTGCAATCTGGTACATATCCGTCGTTGCGTTATTTTAGATTTAGTTATGGATTAATAGATTTAAACTATCTATGCTTTTAATCGGAGAGAGCGGATAGCGTTAGATATTTATTCAATAAATAATGCTGGAAAATCCACACAGCATAAACCCCAAGCTAAACAGAGCTTGTGTTATGGGTAAATACATTTAACTGATATACTTAGTACATTACACTACATATTTTTTATAAAATAATTATAATTATAAATAATTATAAAAATAAAATAATTTGTAAATGTTTGTTATAGGTAATCTCCATAACTAGGTACTTAAGTTATTTACATGAAATTTGTTATGTAAATTAGGACTTAGAAGTCCTTACAGTAAAATTAAAAAAAAATCCTCTGAACGGATCAAATGGAGTGGTAAAGTTTGTCTGGAAAATAATTATGTTTTCTTTGGTTCAATTCAATTAAAAACTCAGTATAAATAAACTATGGAGTGAATAATTAGACACGTTATTTTTATTTTTACACATTAACCCCTAGGGGATGTGCAATAAATTCCTGATAAGTTCATGAAAAAAAACTCTGGTACGCGGGCGAAGCCGCGGGTCGCATCTCGTAGATACATAAAAAACACCCGGAAGAAATATTTGTACATTGTCTAAAATTTGTTCCAGGTCGGGAATTGAAACCGCAACCTCATGCGCCGTAGGCCGCAGTTCGCCCGCTACGCCACTGGGTCGTCATCAGTATTCGACCTGTAGAGGAGTCTATACAAACAGACAAGATTGCAAATTTCGCCAGAATTCAAGCAAATACGCTTCGCTCGCCCAGTCAATAAAATTTGCTTATCTATCTCTGTTAGAACTATTTCTTACTATGTGGTTAGTCATATCAGTGGTGTGTGAAAGTAGACACCTGACGGTGAATAAATCAGCAAAGGTAAAGCTAAAATGTTCCAAGAAAAGATAATTTTTACTTCTTCTGAATATTATATTACTTAACCAGCGACCCACCCCGGCTTCGCACGGTACTTTATCTATAAAAAAACCGTTGTGTAGTTTTAAAGATTTAAGCATACAATTCACATAGAAATATAGGGACATAGGGACAGAGAAAGCGACTTTGTTTGTAGTGATGCGGTGCTGGGTATGCAAGACACGAAATTGTTCTCACTAGGGTAGAAAACCAATACCTTAATAGAATATGTACAGGTTTTCAGCCGCGGTTTCGCTAGCTGATCGATACGATTTGTCCTGCTTTTCATCTAATAGAACTACAAAATCTTCGTATTAAAGGACAGGTATCATGTTGGACTTTATTAGAAATACTACATTAAAGTTATTTTTTTGTTTTGTTGGTTGTTATTAAGAGGGAGAACTCCTAAGGCGTGGAGCGGGAGTTTGGTGGTGCTCTTTTTTAAGAAGGGTGATAAAACTCTCCTTAAAAATTACAGACCCATCACACTCCTGAGCCACATCTATAAGCTGTTCTCACGAGTGATCACGAATCGTCTCGCCAGGAGACTTGACGAGTTCCAGCCACCGGAACAGGCCAGGTTCCGCGGAGGATATGGCACCATAGACCACATACACACAGTGAGGCAGATTATACAGAAGTCCGAAGAGTATAATCAGCCCCTGTGTCTCGCTTTTGTGGACTATGAGAAAGCCTTTGACTCCGTCGAAACCTGGGCTGTTCTGGAATCCTTACAGCGATGCCAAGTAGACTATCGTTACATCGAAGTGCTGAGGTGTCTCTATGAAGCTGCCACTATGAGTGTCCAAGTACAGGACCAGCAGTCTAAACCTATCCAATTGCGCAGAGGAGTGAGACAGGGGGATGTCATATCCCCGAAACTGTTCACGAGCGCATTGGAAGATATGTTTAAGACGCTGGACTGGAAAGGTAAGGGCATTAACATAAACGGCGATTACATCTCACACCTGCGATTCGCTGATGACATAGTCGTAATGGCGGAGTCGCTAGAGGAGCTGACCCATATGCTGGACGGCCTAGCTTCAGCCTCGCGATGTATCGGTCTTGGCATGAATTTGGATAAAACCAAAGTCATGATCAATGGCCACATTGTTCCGGGACCGATCGTCGTAGATGGTCACCTTCTTGAAATTGTTTCCGAGTATACTTACCTTGGGCAGATTGTACAGCTAGGTAAAAACAATTTTGAGAAGGAGGCCAAGAGGAGGATCCAGCTAGGCTGGGCAGCATTTGGGAAACTACGTCAAGTCTTCTCTTCATCCATACCGCAATGTTTGAAAACGAAAGTTTTCAATCAGTGCGTCCTACCCGTAATGACCTACGGAGCTGAGACGTGGACACTCACGGTAGGGCTGGTCCACCAGTTCAAAGTCGCCCAGCGAGCTATGGAAAGAGCTATGCTCGGAGTCTCTCTGAAGGATAGAATTCGTAACGAATACATCCGACAGAGAACCAAAGTTATCGACATAGCTCAAAGAATTAGCAAGCTGAAGTGGCAATGGGCCGGCCATATCTCACGAATAACCGACAACCGTTGGGGTAAACGTGTTCTTGAGTGGAGACCGCGACTCGGTAAACGTAGCGTAGGACGCCCTCCGGCCAGGTGGGATGACGATCTGCGAAAGACTGCTGGCAGATGCTGGATGCGTCAAGCTGAAGACAGGGCGCTATGGCGCTCATTGGGGGAGGCCTATGTCCAGCAGTGGACTAATATAGGTTGATGATGATGATGATGACTACATTAAAAAGTTACAGATATTTCAATACGGAGCCAAACTATGTATCTTAAACTTTAATAACCTGTTTTACTCCATCATCAGGAATAATTTGAAAAATGCTGAAACTCGCTATCTGAATTTTTATGAGTATACTAAGTATTCTGTGCAAGTTTTAAGCAAATTGGGCCACTCTGGTTGAATATACTACAAAACATCTATTATGCTCTTCTTTCTCAACCCGTATTTACTTTTTTTATAGGTTTTTAAAAAAAACTGAAAAAGATGCACGGTTTTATTTATCTAAATGGGGCTAGATGGATAGATGGGGATAGATGCTGATTGTCCAGCATTATTATTATTATTTTCAGTTTTATTTTTATTTTTAGTATTCTATGTAGCTGGAAAATTTTCAAAAAACTATTTCTAACTAACCTGTGAACCTCTCCAAACTAAGCATTTAGCTGTTTTCTGTTGACATAAGAGTAAATAGGAATGAAAAAGATGTAGAACTTTTTTACCTCTCCTTGATAAATCTAATGGACAGATGGGCTGAATTTAGGCATAAATGTAATTCTAAACTGGACACTCTGGAATAACATGTGTGATACTTTTTATCCCGGAACACGGGTGCGATGCGGATCCAGACTGAAGCAAGTAATATCTGTAACATCAAGATCTGGCATCTCTCTTTCACAGGTCATAATTTATAGCAAAACATCTGCACGCGTTGCAAATGTTTCTTTAAACTTGCTCGATAGCTTTCTTATTATAAAAATAGTTATTTTGGAGAAATATTTTTCAAGACTTTAAATAACAAGTACTTTTCAAAGTTTAAAGTTCAATCCGGTCGAAGGCCCGCCTGCGACGTAGGATGTTGCGGGTTCGATTCCCGCCTCGGAACAATATTTGAAAGATATGCAAAAAAAAAACACGGTAGGTTTAGTTGTTTTCTATAGTGTAATCTAATAGTATTTGCCCGCGGCATCGCACGCTTTGTTTCTATAGAAACGTTTCAAAGCTATTACTATCCTATGGAAAGTTATTAGGATGAAAAGTCGCCTATGTGTTATTCTGCGTCTATTCAAAATGTAAGCTTGATCCGTTCAGCAGTTTTTGCGATAAAGAGCAACAAATACCCATATTTCAATACAAACTTTCGCGTTTATAATATTAGAAAGGATTAAGTAAAACACTTATCTTGCACCTTCCTATTACGCAGGCTCTGCTTGGGGCTAGATGAGACCATGTATCATCTAGCCCCAAGATGATCCCCCTCAATCCTGAATTATTCATTTATTATCATTAAGTTCAACATGATAATTATTATTATATTGAGCTCTGTTTAAAACCAATTCTTTTAGGGTTCAAATGCACTGACAGGCGACTTTCTTACCAACAACCTTACGGAACTTTTGATAACTAGCGAAGACACCAGCACGTACGTTCTACAAAGGCTCTAAGCTCAGTGTAGTCTTAGTTAGCCTAGGTCTCAGGGTACTTCCCTTCCTGCCAAATTACATTTAAAGCCGTTTAGCCAACGAGGCGCGAATGTAAGACTGTCAGTTACACGCCTAATAAATTTCACTTCTATAACATTAGAATGAATTTATTAATACCTACTCCAATTCAAGGGGCAAGGGAAATCTACAAAATGGTTCTTCTTCTAATAATGAACAAAAGATTGAAGCAAAGAGAAGAGATTTTTTTTCTTATTTAATTTTGATAATTATGTCACTAAGTATAGTTTAATATTTGACATGTCCTAGTGCTTATTTAATAAGCCTTAAGAAATATAGCTATCGATTTACTGGTACCGCTTTCAAGACTATGCTACAGTTCCTTTGGCAGTCGTTCTCAATAAAATTATGCGCGCTAACGGCGCCGTAACGTCGTTACGCAATATCGCTAACGTCGTTACGTTGATAACGTGGCAGTACACACCCTGTAAGTGTTGAGACCCTACTTGTTAGAATAAGGGTATGTTTTAAGTGGAAGAGGAGGATTTAAAAGGCGCGGATTTTTCAAGACGTGATGATGTCATTGTGAATATATGACATAGGTCAAAAACAACAATAATAACTGAACGATGTGAAGGTTGATCGTTTCTTGTTGGCGCGAGTTTTTATTTTTATTCGTAGTTTTTATTTCTTCTTCAGAAAAAACAAGCGAATAGTGCATTGCTTTACATTTACTTTTAACTTACGAAAAAACTAACTTCGCATTGCTGGTATTTTATGAGAGAATAAGATACTTTGGGTTTAATTTCCACTTCAGAAAATACTATTTAATCAAAGTTGGTTTTATCATAATTTCATAGAAAATGGGTAACGAACGATATGCTATAAAATATTTTTTCGGTAATGTTAATATATCTTTCTAATTATATTTTTCCATGTTTAAAAAAGTCTTGATTGATCAATTTTCTGCATTGACTGTACCTACCGCATTTAGTATGATTAAAATAAATGGTTATAACCCCAATTCTAATTATATTTTTCCATGTTTAAAAAAGTCTTGATTGATCAATTTTCTGCATTGACTGTACCTACAGCATTTAGTATGATTAAAATAAATGGTTATAACCCCAATTAATACTGGAGTAAGGAAAACCATTATAAATTTAGTTAGGTATATCAAATTAAAAACACTATAGTTTATTTGAACCCACGATTAGTCGGCTAGTTACCCACTGCACCATGGTAGTTGTAAACACATTCTTTATTTTCATATTTTTTATAACTTACTCTAAATCAGATATCAAAGTTTTTTGTACGAAATAAACTAGCTCTAAATCAGATATCAAAGTTTTATCATACAAGTAAAATCAGAGAAAAATACCATTATCATTGATATCATTATTCTTTACCTAGGTACTGTTTCTAAAACTCAGTTTATTGCTTACTAGCGTCCCGACCCGGCTTCGCACGGTTTTATTATACGTATAAATCTTCCACTTGAATCACTCTATCTATTAAAAAAACTGCATCAAAATTCGTTGCGAAGTTTTAAAGATTTAAGCAGTCAAAGGGACATAGGGAAATAGGTACAGAAAAAGCGACTTTGTTTTATACTATGTGCTATGCCGGAAGTTCAAATCCAACGGATAAAGAATAAAAATCCAGGACTTTTCCTAACGAAACGGTCCTTAATTTTACCTACCTATTTAATCTCGCAAAAATAATATCCAATTTTATTTCACTCTACACATTATTTCGCGAATTTCGTCACAAAAACCGTTTTCATCATTTATCACAGTTTTCACACGCACGCTGCGCGCAAAAAATCACGCGGTTTTTCATCGCGAAAAATGATAATGACGGCAAAACGTCCAGTCGCGGCCATTTCCGACGCGGCACTGACGGAAAACTGACCACGTGGCGAGATCCACCCACGCATCATTTCAAATCCAACTTTAACACCGTCGTCATAAAGCTTAGATTAGAATACATTATACAGAGTGAACACAATAAAAACAAATCTACCTATTCAAACTTTTCGAGCCTTACAACCAATCTTGTAAAGTCGTTTATCGAATGACGGAACATCCGAAATTCAAATTTTCAAATATGGAAACTTTTCAGGTCGGTATTGTTAAGAAGTTGAAGCCCGTTGAGGCTTTACGTAATTCAATTTAAAGAGGTAAGTTCAAATTTCATTCGTTACAGCCTGTGTTTAGGGTTCAGAATGGGGCGAGAGTATTCAAGGATGACAAACGGCGAGAGAAACGTGGAAAAACAATTGTTTTCGGAAATACCTGGGCTTATGCCCCGAGGCGGGACATAATGAAGGCACATAAGTAGGGTAAGTAGGTATACATTCTCTGGCAAGCGCTGAACAATCCTCGAATTTAGGAGAATGAGGTCCAACAAAGGAGGTTTTGCGATGTTTATTAGGTACCTATGCAGATAGATTCACTTACGTAAGTGAGATAGTTGCGAAATTCTCGACCGTTTCCAATAAAAAAAAATTGCGACGAAGAAAAAGATGACACGAAATGTTGTATGTAGGTGACTAACAATTACGTTTTATTTAGAAACATTAACAGTAATTAAGGTGATATTTCAGTAGTATTATTAGTGGTACTTTACCTATGGTTAGTTTTCTTTTTCGCTTCTTTACTTTGACCGTAGTAATAACGTGAACAAAAATCAAAGTGGGAAATACTTCATTTCCAATTTCACTGAAGTATAAAATAAAATTTTCTGACGTGTCTACGACGTAACTAAAGGATATAAAACACTGAGTGTTGGTTAGAAGAAATTACTGGAAAACTTCCATAAAAAAATTCACCCAGATTCAATCTATGCTGATTTGGTTTAAGATATTTTATGATTTAAAAAGGTACCTAAGTCGTACTTGAATGTGAGTATTTATTGAATTATTCACCGCCGAAATGTTTTTCAACCAAAAATAGTGTTGAAAAATATTTTATTAAAAAAAGCGATTATTCTGATATATTCAGGAGCTTGAGGTCGATGTGCCTTAATAAAATTATTTCGTCTGGGAGTTTGTTCGTACATATACAATACGTAGGTATACACGTTGGTCTTGTTTAAGTATAAACAGTCCGTATGAACCTTTTCAAGATGGATTTAGAGACGACTTATTTTTTTACGACGATTCTTTGTCGATTTAAAAAAAAAATATTTTCCAAATTGATTCAGGACTCTTAAAGTACCAGAGAGTTTTGAAACTTATTTGTATAATTCCTTTTTTTGAATTTCGAGTTATTTTGTCAAATAAATAAAAAAGATACACAAAACACACTAATAAAAGTTCACTTTATATAAATCGTATAGGGCTCCGTATTACGACTCTCTTCGGCTGTTTAGTCATAGTCATGCAAGGCAACTAAAGCATTTTATTTTACAACCCCAGACATAAAAACAAACATTATAGCGCGTTACAGCTGAATTCAAAGGCCGATTAAGACATAAAAATAGGCCATGGTCAGGATATAAAATGTTTGACTAGACGATGCTTTGTGAAAATGCCCAGGATCTGTAGGTATCTAAATGAGATAAAGATCATTTAATGTCAATAGGTACACAAATAAAAACCTCTAAACCTACTGTGATTTAGAATTATAGATATGTTTTGTAAACATAATGACATTTATAAATGAAAAATTTATAAAAACTGATAAGAATAAGACGATATAATGAAAATCGCGGGGCTTAACTGGATGAGACTGGCGCAGGATCGTGTAGTGTGGTACAAAAGTTTGGAGGCCTATACCCAGCAGTGGGTGAAGTTGAGCTGCGGATGATGATAATAATAACAGACTTCAACAGGGTAACAAGCTAACAATTAGAAACCAAAACAAAAACTTTAACTTCGCATAATTGCTCAAGCACAGCTAAAAATATGCAAGTTCGAGTTCGATAACGAATGAGAGACCAATGGAATGATGAACAGAAGCTGTTAAAAAAAGCTGTGCTGTTACGAATTCTTTGAAGCTCCTGCAGCTTGATCTGAAGAGACAAATGTCGTAAAAAATGTTACGGCCACTTTTCGCAACAAACTTTTAACCGAGCGATTCTCTGTATTACAGTTTAAATTAAAATAAAACAGTAACTAATAAACTTGACAATTGTTTGTGTATTTCATTTAGATTTGTATTTTTTGACTTTTGGTCAAGAAATACGAGTGATGACTTGGGCTGACGCTACATTTAATAAGACATTTTATATAGGATTTAGTTTTAGCTCACAAAAATAAAAGGAAACCCAATACAAAAGTTGTTCTCGCAGAAAAAAAAGGTAAGACCCTACATGTAGAATCGTAACCTTGATCTGTACTATGCTTTTTACTCTAAACATCGACTATTTTGTGAAATAATTAACCAAGTCTCAAACACTAATAAAGTCGGTAAAGCTAATCGACCGTGGGTCGTCAGAAATAGTCGCGATGAAAACATCCGCGCTTTACGATTTCATAAAATATTTTATGAAAGCAGGTACAGGCGCGGTTAATAATGCTGAAAGTTATTTTAAGAAAATAACGTTATTTTGTAAAAACGTTTAGTACGTTTTCATTTTCAATTTAATAAGACACAAATTAAAAATTAAAGCCAATTTGATGTTGTCCATTTTTATTTGCATACTTTTAAATTGAAATTATTGCGATTTTATTTATGAGTAGGTACTAACTATATTTTTTTACATCTTCTAAATTTTGACCTTGTATGTGCCCGGTTTGCTAATTAATTTTGTTTTTTTAATTTAAAGAGTATAATAATGGCGAAGCGGAATTTTAACGGAATACATTTAAGTCTCAAATCACTCAACTTTGTTTTAAGTGGGTTTCTTCTCAACCTTCAAACTTTTTTATATGTACCAATCGACTTTTACTGTAAAAGTATTATTGTAAATCCACTTTATAATGCTTTTGACCTCGTTTGGAACAGTAGCTTGTTTACAAGTTCTGTTAATGGTCCTGTTTCCCTATCAAAATATTTATTATTTTTGTCTATAAATTTACTTTGTATTTCTTGTACTGAGTGTGCGTGTGTGTGATGAAAGTCTTTTCAATGAGTTAAATGGCAAAGAATAGGCAAGTAAATGTTATAATTGACCTTTAAATATTGCATGAATAAGCATATAGTTCTATAAGCATTGAAAACACGTGTTTTTACGGGAACAAAACCATACAATTAATTCATCCTACCCTAAAAATCTAAGTCGAAACGTTTAGGCGTGAATGGTAATTCGTGACATTCGTCAATAATATTAAGGATCATTTTTCGTTGAATCACTTTTCTTAGCGACAGTACTTCTAAATCATGCCTGTCATATAATTCATCGCAGTAGATAAACACAGGTTTACACGTAAGTTTGACGTTTGTTACGTGTTTATTTAGTTCGGGCTTTGAACGCCGAATCACCTGCCGTGTTCGGTCTTTCGAACCGGATTTAGGCTTGCCTATCGAAATATGAATGGGTTGTCTACGTATTCATTTATAGGTATATTTTATATGTATTTGATTTTATATTACTAATATTGTTTGCTTTGAATTCATAAATTGTTGAACTTTTCACCAAACATTTGAAATTCAACACAAAACATCAGTCAGGTCACAGACGTGGTGTTTGTACCTACTCCGAGAATTCTCGCGACAGAAATCAAACTCAAAGTGCTTCATTTCCTTTAAATGTATTTGAACTGACTTCAAAGTAGATACTCAATTTGACTGTATTTTTTATGTGCACCTCAGAAAATTTTCTAAATGTAAAATAGTTTTTTATAACACGCCAAATTATTTATGTCATCGATGGTATTTTTTAAAGATGAATATAATACTTAGGTTTTTAAACGAACAAATAAGGTAAACTAACATAGGTAGTGGATGGAAAATGTACGAAATAACTGGTCTTTAATATTATTTTACTAATAGGTAAATTACTCAGTGAAAGATCCGTGAGTGCTTGAGGCTTAGGCACTCAAAGTTTTATGAAGAAACTATGTGAGCACGTCAAAGGTTGAATAATATTTAACCGGGATTTTCCCGGAGGGATATTCATAAAGGATTTCTGGAAAATAATTTTTACAATTTAGATTTTTTCCGTTAATCGGATTTCGAATAAAAATGCGCAATATAAAATATCAGATAATCTAGAAGATAAAAAAATCTTGGGACGAGTTTTTCTCCAACTTGAAAACGAATAACCTAACAAGGTAAAGGTTTCTTGTTCACTTCTTTACTTTACCTTAAAAGTATTGAAGTAAGTAAACAAATATCTATGCCTATGTCCAGCAGTGGACTAATATAGGTTGATGATGATGAAACAAATATCAAAGGGATCACATGTTTTAGTTTAACTTGAATAAAAGGATTTTAATTTCTGTCATGTCCAAGAGTCCTGTCAGGGCTAAAGGAAATAAAGCACCAAGTCTGAATAGATCAGCTGATCGCGTGCGGAATTTCATCTCTCTTCTCCACAGTTCATTTGAATAGTTGGATAGAATCGAAACTGGAGCAGTCACTTCCGTCCAGAAATACCATGGAATACCCACACTCTGTACCGACATACTGCCACTGGTATACCACACCTACCTATAAATGCCACAGGTAAGGAGAGTTTGGCTGGTTTAGTCAGTACAGTAACGAAAGTCATCAAACACTTTGTACGTAATTTGTAAAGGCACCAAATCAACCAATAAACTCTACTGTTTGATTATATACCAATAAACTGACTGTTTCTTACCGTTTAGCTGTTAATGTTAATTTTTTAATTAGGTTTTTGCGGACCTACAATAATAATTATTGCGATAAGCGATAAAATAATAAAATATTATGTCCTTTTATAATGAAAGGAAGAATTTGTAATCCAATACTTAGATTAGAAATTAATTTCCTTTCTTCCCTTATTTGTCTTATTTTATCCAAGTTTATTTTCGACTTTTAGTCTAAGGAAAAAACATAAACCAAGTAAGACAAAAAATATGCAAGTTCACTGTTTCGCATGATAATTTTATCGAGATATCATGAACCCTGCGGTCTATTGAAATTGCTGATTTTTGAATATCAACTGATTACTTGGATCCTGTAAGCCAATGTCTTATAGAGTACTAGCGACCCGCCCCGACTTCGCACGATTTTATTATAGGTACGTATAAATCTTCCTCTTGAATCACTCTATCTATTAAAAAAAACCGCATCAAAATCCGTTGCGTAGTTTTAAAGATTTAAGCAGTCAAAGGGACATAGGGACAGAAAAAGCGACTTTATTTTATACTATGTAGTGATGTTTCTCACTTTGAATTTTTGAGCTTACTCCTTTCCAAAAGGTATGCTTTGTCTCGCTCCCAAGAACGCAAAATCCTATTCCTAACTGGCTTCAGCGCACCATCTTAATTCTTATTTCTTCTTCATCACAAGTACTGATATCTTAATCAATGATATCAGTACTTATCTAATCAAGTCTCACCCTTATCTACTGGAACAAGTAAGTCGTCAGATGTTAAACTCAGTTTTCTCAGAGCGACAACATAAAATGTTTTGGGAGTACGTAGGCTGGATCGTTGGGCAAATAGCCTCGGGACTGAGCACCGAGGTGGTTTACAATAGGTAATCCAATTTACCAGAATTGTATTGTATAGCCGTAGGTGGTAACCAAAAATAACGGTTAGTAGTTGTTCTGTGATCTTTATCGGTCGGTATTTTTAACCAATTTCAAAAAGGAGGATAAGTTTTCAATTCATCGGAGTCTTTGTGTTCACAGATTACTCATAGACGGCTGAACCTATTTTGAAAATAAAAGTAAGAAGGCTTACCACAAAAAACATCCAGAACAATACACTAATATTGTAAGTGAGAAAGTTTTGATCGGTGGATAGATGGATATTTGTTACCCGTTCACGCCAAAGCTGAATGGATCGGGCTGAAATTTGTCATATACGTAGAAATAATCACAAAGGATAAAATTTTTGTAGTTGGTTAAATTAATAATTTTCTTTATTTTTGTTGGTGCTCTTTTAGCACAAAATAAGTTTTTATCTAACCCAACAACAGTAAAAATAAATATATAATAATATGAGTGTAACAAGTCAATGTTACCAGCAACGTCAGCTGATGCACATGTGTATATAAAACTGTTATGGCACAACTGTTCGTCCCTCCACTGTACATCAGCACCTGGCATTGTTTACCTCAACCTCGCTCGGAATAGATCTAATCGATGCGATATATATATAAAACTAGTATGTCTGTATGTACGAGTATACAGGGTGGCGCAAAATTGCGCTTTTGGTGTTAGGTAGAATAAAAAATAATATTTTTTATTCTACCTACCTCACTTTCGCTTGCAATGAAGGAGGTTGCGGGTAACTGCAAATGTTTGTTCCTCTGGGTGTTTATTGCGTATAATAAAAAAAAATATCTATCAATGTAGTTTTATGTATTAAGTATATCAGTCATCTAGTAAACATAACACAAGCTCTGCTTAGCTTGAAGCTAGATGATGCTGTGTGGATTACGTCCATTGTTATTTTAGTTATTTACGTTTACAAAATATATCAGTAACCTAGTAGTACTCATAACACAAGCTCTGCTTATCTTGGGCTAGATGATGTTCAAGTATTATTGTTGAAACAAAATGTCAGTTTCGAAAAGAGTCTCAATCAAACTTCTAGTCTAATAATTTGCAAATTATTTACGAGTATAGTCAGTATCAGATTAATGAAAAAGTGTAGATAAATCAAAATATTATTGTGAGTAGGTACTTTTATTTAATATGTATTTAAAACAAGTAACGAATTTCTTTAACATAAATAAAAAATAGATACATGATGAATCAAGAAGTGAAAAGATACATTATTAAACAAAACGGAAAAGAAGGAAATAATAATAAACAACAACAAAAACATACAGTAGGTTATAATATTATAATCTCCGATTGGCCTAACAAACTACTGAAGAACGTATTTAATTATTGTAGGCCTTACAACTTTGAAAAGTTTCCAATTTGCAAGGGAAAACTTATGTAGCTTCATCACGCGGTTTCACACGTGATTTTCTTAGAAGAAACCTATTCATTAATTTCCAGCTGTGCTATTACGCTAAAACCGCCCATCCAAATTGACATTCTTGAGCCATTTCAATGGCCATCGCGCGCGTCCTTTCCATACAATTTCAAATTACGAAGGCCTTTAAAAGGGCTTACATATGTCAATTTTGGATGGGTGGTTTTAGCTTAATCGCACAGCAGGTATCTAAATATAGACACAGTACATACCTATCTAAATGTATGCTACTTTCCACGAAATCCTTTCAGAACATTAGGCGATATTATTAAAAATCTTTTCTCCGCCCATCTTAAGATAATAATTTTAATCCGTTCAGAATTTTTGGCTATAATAGGGATTAACAAAAATATTTCCTCCGCCTTTAAATAATAATATTTAATCCGTTAATATATAATCCGGCGATATTTACGTATATAAAAAATCCTCGGTCTTAATATAATATTTTACTAATCTACCTATAACTGGTTTTTAAGCAAATTCTCTTGATACCAAGACGAGATTTATCAATCGTCTGATAGTTTCGAACTTCTGCAATTTGCTTCTTTGCCAATGACGAATATTAAGTTTTTAAACTTACGCGATCAGAACACATCATCACTACATAGTATACAACAAATTCGCTTTTTCTGTCCCTATGTCCCTAAATCCCTATGTCCCTTTGAATGCTTAAATCTTTAAAACTAAGCAACGGATTTTGATGCGGTTTTTAATAGAGTGATTCAAGAGGAATGTTTATATACTTATAATACAACCGTGCAAAGCCGGGGCGGGTCGCTAGTACCTTATAAAAAGTACACGTTACTATCTGGTCTCGATACTATCGACAACCGGTCTTAAATCTCTGAATCACAATGGCGCCTTCATCAAGCATTTGCATCAGTCATCTAACTAAGTGAATCCATAATCTCTATTTTCGCTACAGTTTTTCGTCGTTTGTTTGACTTTCGTAACGTATGCCATATTTTAGTATACATTAACATACTAAATCTGTTTAATATGGATGTCTCCGAATTTCGCACCAGTAGAGGAGAAAAATGATAGGCTCGAATCCCATAGAGACAAAGCTAAAAATATTGTGATAATAATGATTTTGTACTGCCTGAATACTCGAAATATTTTTTAAAATTTTCTTGTAAGACTGTTCAAAACTCATATTATTAACAACAAATATTAAAAATATTACACATTTGCTCCGGGAATGGTCAGGGGCGGGTTTTAGGTGTCTGATTTCAGATATTATTTTTCTTAGCAATATTCACTGAAATAATGTTCTCATTTCGATGAGCAATGAAAAAAATGTCACCAAAAATAAACGCGAACCATTTGAATGATAGATTTAGTATCTACGCATGTTTACAAACATTTCAAATCGAATTTCGCTGAATTAAAGATATCCACGGCTAAAACTTATTTAAAATTTATTTTATCTAATTATTAGTTTATAGTGAAAATTTATAGTAAATAAGTATAAATATCATTAAGTACTAGTGCAGTGCATAATATATACATGAAAACAAGTGTAATGAACAACAAAATACCAACAAAAACTGTGTAAAAAGTGCCAACGGTTTTTCATCCAAACCGAAGTGTCAACGAACAAAGAAAAGCTTTCGCATGAGCTCCGAAGAAGACTATTTAGAATAAATAAGCTCATGATTCAAGCTTTTAGAATATCTGTCAATACTGGGGAAGATCACACTAACTTTCGTCAACGGATGGTAACTGGCGCTTGATCGAATCCAACGATTCTCAGCGACAGTGAACGAAGATTCGAGTAACCATTTGGACGGAGACTTCAAAGTAACTTGGGGAGTATTGTTTTTCAATCATCATATTGACTAACCCACACATAACAGTGTTGACAACAGATAGGTACACTTCTCACTCTGTGAGTCTCGTCACAAATCACACAGCGGCTCGTTTCTAGCTCTCTTAGCTTGACAAATTGTGGAAGTTGAGTTGTAGGACGAAACATCTAGCCTCAGACAACATAACACTTACATGACACTGAACAAAAATAATATTAAAAAGGTAAATAGTACCTTTAAATAACATTCTCCAAAGTAGTCTTTGCACTTTCTTTGCATTATCATTGTTTTTATGTAACTTTCCTTGTAAGTGCCTTATATAAATAATAAAAAGCATAAAGTTTTTCTTGACAGAAATAAAAGAATAGGTAATCTAATCTATTTGTGTTTATGATAAGTTTCACATTGAAATTAATAGGTTAATGATTAAGTAATCCCCTTGTCCCAACTATTTTTATTATTCATCTTCATTTCTCCAACTCATTTTTTTACTGTCTTTCTTTCACTATAGGTCACTGGGTTCTTTTAGTCCCATCAAACCTCTACAAGGTTCTTACCTAACAGAGGGTGACCTCTCATCCCCTGTAAAAATTTCAATTTCAACACCTTATTTCTTCACTTGTTCTTATTCTAAAAGCTCACTGTATACTGCTATTTTTTCAGGGATTCACACAAAATGATGACCAGGAAGGCATGTGACCTGGAGGCCAAGCTGAAGCTCGCTACAGCCCAGCTCAAGGAAGCGAACGAGGACCGAGACAGGCTGCTTCAAGAGCGGGAGGAAAGTGAAGCTGAGTTCCTGGCAAACCTTAGCAGGATTCAATCGCTCAAGGGCCAACTCGCTGAACTTCATGCGCATAATGAGGACACTGTGTTAGAAGTGAACCGTTTAAATGCATGCCTGCGTTCCATGGACAGTTGCCATGAATCCTATGAACTGGTGTTGCAGGAGAACAAGGACTTACAACAAGAGCTTTCAGAATGTAGAATAAAACTTTACGACTTAGATAGTAAGCCCTTGCATTCAGCAACAAGTTATTGTAGTGTAGACCTTCAAACAGAACTTATGACAGTTGATCCTTTCATGTCAAAGGTGAATACACCATGTAGACAAGGTCAAAGCCAAACACCTGTCATTAAAGGTAGTAGTAAAATAAAAAAATATATTAAATTAAGAAAATTCATTAGCAAGTCTGAGAAGAAAATTAGAAACCAAAAACTACTTCTCAATAAAGTTAAATTGAGCAAGGAAAAATGTAAGTGTAACTTGCAAGTAGAATTGGACTCCTGTTATAATTTAATAGGACGTAACACT
The DNA here is from genome assembly GCA_944547425.1 of Eupithecia centaureata. Lineage (NCBI taxonomy): Eukaryota > Metazoa > Arthropoda > Insecta > Lepidoptera > Geometridae > Eupithecia > Eupithecia centaureata. Next base: position 1,165,450 of record OX155699.1, on the reverse strand, counting down.
AAGAATTTAGATCATATGGAAGAGAAAATGGCAAGTTTAAAAAGGGCACTTCATGATGTATCCGGTAAATATAAACAAGCCCAAAAAGATGCAGATGACCGTTATCTCAAAATGCAGGACATTTTACACAATGAAAGTACATATGTTGAAGCACGGCATAACAGCACTCAAACAGATCTGGAGATGGCCCGAATACACTGTACCAATCAAATTAAAGACTGTGCTGTAAATACTGAGAGTACACATGTTGAAGTACAGCATAATTTCACACAAACTGATCTCGAGATGGCCACCATATGCTGCAACACTTTAACTGAAGATTCTACGAAGCTTGTGCCCTCATCACCGATGAAGTCTCCATCCGCGTTCCTGGCGGCGCCGCCCTTGCCTTCGCACGGGGCCCACTGTGGTAGCTATAAAGCGCCGATTGTACTCAATGAGGGTCCAGTTCAAGCTGCACCATCTTTAGTTAAGGATTTAGATTTTGTGTTAGACAATCAAAATACTAGGAAGACTGTTATATATTCAGATAAGTTGGGTGCAGGTATGGGTCTAAAACTGCGTGACCTTCTTGTACAAAATGTAGTAAATAATTGTTATCCACATTCTAATATAAATAGAATTACCGATTATATACAGAAAGATAACTCCCTAAATCAAAGCACCACTTTAATAGTTCAGCTAGGTGAAACTTGTGTAAAACGGTCACAATTGCTTAGGTTTGTTGAAGTACTTTTAGGAAAGGTAGAGAATGGACTGGGGAAACCTATTATTTGCTCGTTCCCCTACTCAAAGTCACTGACACTTAAACAAAATGATAATTTATTTAAAAATAACATGCTGATTTACAACATGACATGTCGTCATAATGATGTATTATTTTTTGATACTAATAATTTTATTAGTAAAACTATTTTGACTAGGGACACAGTGGACCTAACCCACCAATGTAAAAAGATAATTGCTAAATTATTAGCATATAATATTTTTGATCCCGTTATAAGTAGTATAACGCAGTTACCTGACGAGCCTGTACATGTAGTTAGTAATAGTACTAATGAGGGCATTAAAGCTACAGTGTCAGTAAACTCAAATTTAAACTGACCGCGACGACAATGGGAAAGCAAAAAGCCATATTTCACATAGTCCATCAGAATATACAAGGCTTACCCAGCAAAATCCTAGAATTAGAATTATTTATGAATCATATAAATGTAGATGTTATGTGTATAACAGAACACTGGATTGTAAAGAATCAGTTACTTCCCTTTTATAATAACTATTGTTTTGTAAGTTCATATAAAAGAAAAGCTGCAATTCGTGGTGGCTCTCTGATTTTAGTAAAAAATAGTCTTAAATGTAAAGAAAGAAAAGATATTGTAAAACTTTCTATTGAGAGGACTATTGAACTTTCTTGTGTGGAATTGGAGCGACATATCGTTGTGTGTGTATACCGCCCTCCTGACGCAGATCAGGTTGCTTTTGAATGTACTATGGAAGAAGTTTTGCTGAAAGTATTTACTTGTAGGAAGGATCTCATTGTTTGCGGTGACTTTAATATAGATATTTTATCAAATCCCCTTGCCGACAGATTGCTTAATTTATTCAAGTGCTTTAGTTTACAACATCTTTTTAATGACCCCACTAGGGTAACCCAAACATCTGCCACCTGTTTAGATAATATTTACTGTAGTCAAACTCCAACCAGCAAAGCAGTAATTAGGCATTTCCAATCAGACCATTATGGTCAAAGTGTTAATTTTAGCTATAATGATAGAAATAATGTAGAAAAATATACCTGCAGGCCAATAACAGAGAACCGTATTAAGAATTTTCAAAGTAGAGTAGAACTAGCAGTATCTAATATATCTTGTTCTGATGACCCCAATGAATTATTTTCCACACTTTTGAATGTCATACACAAGGAACACAGTGAAGTATTCAAACTTAAAACATGCACAGTGAGAGATAGGGTCGGATTTGTTGATTGGGCCACTCCGGGTATTTATAAAAGTAGGAATAGACTCTATGACCTTTATGCTTCTAGAGAAACTATGTTACATGATCCTGCGTTTCTATTGTATGTAACCAACTATTCTAAAACATTTAAGAAAGTCTGCAACACAGCCAAATGCCTGTTTTTAAAGAATGTTATAATAAAATCATCTAATAAAGTAAAAGCAACATGGAGACTAATAAATAACGAAACAGGTAAATCAAAGCCACGTTATAAAGAAATAAGGTTAAAAATTAATAATTCAATTCTTATACATGAAAAAGATATTGCCAATGCTTTTGATGCATTCTTTTCTGCTATTCCTAAAGTTGTTACCCAGTCTCTAAACTCCTCAGCATCAATGGCTGTTAAATTTTTAGAATCTTCAGTTGCTAGATGTAATGAGAGTTTTATCTTTAGTTATGTAAATGCTAATTATGTAGTGAAAACCTTTAAGTCAATTAACATTAAAAATACTGAGGATCTCTGGGGTATATCCACCAAAGTATTAAGTTCAATTATTAAGGAAATGGCTCCTTGTTTGGCCTATATTTTCAATAGCTGTGTCGACGCAGGAATTTTTCCTGATCTCATGAAATATAGTAAGCTGGTTCCTCTTTATAAATCTGGTAGCCACACTGATCCGGCCAACTACAGACCAATTTCAATACTTCCTGCTATGAGTAAAATTTTTGAAAAAATTATTCTCATCCAGTTGACTTCTCACTTCAACCTTAATAGGTTTCCATGAAAACCAATTCGGCTTCACCAAGGGTAGATCAACAACCGATGCTGGTTCAGTTCTGTTAAGGCATATATTGGAGGCCTGGGATAAAGCCAAAAACGCTATTGGTGTATTCTGTGACCTTTCTAAGGCTTTTGACTGTGTGGATCACAGTACATTAATTGAGAAACTTAAACATTATGGAATTAAGAAAAAGGCACTGGATCTTATGAAATCATATTTATCTGATAGAGTTCAAAAAGTAGAAGTTGGTAAAGAAAGATCTACGGGCTCAAATATTGAATTAGGCGTACCTCAAGGTTCAATATTAGGTCCCTTTTTATTTTTAGTTTATGTAAATGATCTTCCCTTTCTAGCAAAAGATCTTTGTGATATAGTCTTATTTGCTGATGATACTTCACTAATTTTTAAAGTAGACAGAAATAAATATAATTTTGACGATGTAAATAATTCGCTGTCACAAATACTAAATTGGTTTACCGCCAATAACCTGTTACTTAATGCTAAAAAAACAAAATGTATAAAATTCATGTTACCAAATGTTAGAGAACTCCCAACTCAAATCACGTTAAATAATGAGATTGTTCACTTCGTAGACTCTACTGTATTCTTGGGGTTGCATATTGATTCATCTCTTCAATGGCAACCGCAAATTGATGCTCTCGCGGGTAGGCTTAGTTCAGCAGCATATGCAGTGAGAACAATTAGATATCTCACTGATCAGGACACAGCTAGGTTAGTTTATTATAGTTACTTCCATAGTATTATGTCTTATGGTATTTTGCTGTGGGGACAGGCAGCTGATATTCAGACTATCTTTGTTCTTCAAAAAAGGGCGGTGCGTGCAATTTATAAATTAAAGCCACGTGACTCATTGAGGGAATTATTTAAAGAAATAAATATTTTAACTGTAATTTCGCAATATATTTATGAAAATTTAATGTATACACACAAAAACAAGAGTAACTTTTTGAAAAATTGTGATGTACACAATAGAAATACACGAAACAAGAACAAATTACACATTCCTTCATTTAGATTACGAAAACTGGGGAAATCATTTATGGGTAATTGTGTGCGCTTCTATAATAAGCTTCCATCTGAAGCAACTGAACTTTCTATTCGTAGATTTAAACAGTACATAAAACTAAATCTTATCAAGAAGGCATATTACTCCATAAATGATTACATCAATGACGTTAGTGCTTGGCCAGATGTCGCTCAGTTCCACATCGACAATAGTATGTAATTATTTATAAGGCAAACATGTATTAGACACATAAGTTTTACACATGCTAGTGGTTTCTATTTCGCCTCTTCCACTAGTGGACAAAAAATTGAGGCGAATTAAATTTGACTTGTCTAAGTGCTTATTTTGTAAGCCTAAAGAAATAAAGATATTGATTATTGATTATTATTGATTATTGAAACAAATGCTTCCTAAACATTTGAATTCAGAACAGATCAGATATCCCAATTAGAAGCGATCCCTGTAATTTCATCAAACAATAAATCCTAATGAATCTGAACTCGGTTCCAGCGTAAAAGCGTCCTAATGATAAAAAGAAAAGAACATAAAATTGCCTGGCTCGGATATGAATTCTGCAAATGTAGGAGCCGAGTAGGTACAAAATAAAACGAGTGTTGGATTTGATCTTCATTCGGGGCATTCTAAGGGCGTGGTCTGAGTGACGGCGGATCGCGGAAGCGGAAGCGATTGTTTATAGATTTGAATTGATTACAGGAGAAAATTAAAGACCTAAAATTAAGGCACATCAAGTGCAGATGTCATGCCATTTCTAATAGTAAAAAAATAATACGTAACGTTTGAAAATCTTCCAATGTAGTTAACAGACATATTATTTTTTAATTTCCCTTTTATGCTCCACACACGTTTAATTAAATATGCACAAAAAACTTAAATTAAGACACATCAAGTGTAAAGTCATGCCATTTCTAAAAGTCAAACAATAATACGTTAAGAAAATCTTCCAATTTACCTGTCATAAACTGTGGAAATTCACCTTTTATGCTTGACCAAACACGCGTGTATATGCACAAAATTCAAGATCTAATTCAAGATGTGTAGATGTCAAATCATTTCTAAAAGTCAGACAATAATACGCAACACATGAACATTTTGCAATTTACCTGTCATAAACTTTTAAAATTCGCCTATTACGCTCCACCAAACTGGCTTACAAGTAAACATGAAAAAATTCAAGACCTATATTTAAGGCACATCAAGTATAGATGTCAATCCATTTCTAAAAGTCAAACAATAATACGCAACGCTTGAACCTTTTCCAATCCACCTGTCAAACTTTTTAAAATTCATCTATTATGCTCGACCAAACAGGCATACAAGTAGATATGCACGAAATAGAAGATAAAGTTGAGGAGCGTGAATAATGTATCTTTCCACTCACTTGTTGTGTATCCGAAGTCATCTTCTTCTTCGGGGTCGGCTTCCTTCTCGTCTTTGGTCCGCTTGATGGCGCCGGCTGAGGCACGATCGATCTAAATAATAAAATAAATCGTTAATTATGGAACAATAACTTCTTCTTCTTCTTCTTCCGGACCTTATCCCACGCTAAGTGTGGTCGGCACAACATGAATTCTTCTTTCATTCTGCTCTGTCATTCGTCATCTGCGTATTCACACCTTTCTGAAACATACCCTGTTTCACACAATCCATCCATCTTTTCTCATCGGTCTTCCTCTCCCCTTATATCCCTCCACATTCACATAATATGGAACAATAACTATGGTTTAATAAGTATAAGTATAGCAGATGCTGGATGTGGCAAGCTGAAGACAGCGCGCTATGGTGCTCATTAGGGGAGGCCTATGTGCAGCAGTGGACTAATATAGGCTGATGATGATGATGATGATGAACTATGGTTTCAAGGTTAAAAGAATGCCCGTGGCTTTGCACGCGTTGTTTCTAAGGAAACGTTTCAAGAAACATTCTATCTACCAATAACTATACGCACTACGAACTCTAAATAAAATAATAAGGAAAATAAAATATATATACGAGGGTTGCGTGGAAAAAATTGCTTTCAGGAATAAGGCACTGCCTGTTGTACAGTTTTTGATAATTTAAATTTATTGCACCTGTTTGACATTAACACAATACCTCGTTAATTAAGTAATTGTTTCAATGTCACAAATGTTCATTCATTCATTAAAAATATCCCATGGGAACTGATTTATGGGATGAAAAGTAAATGTGTTATTCCAAGGCTAGAACTACGTCTATTCAAACTTTCAGCCCGCACTGATCAGTAGTTTTTGCGTGAAAGAGGAACAAACATCAATACATATGTACATCCACACATCCATAACTTTCGCATTTATAATATTATTAGCGACCCGCCCTGGCTTCGCACGGTTTTATTATACGTATAAACCTTCCTCTTGAATAACCCTATCTATTAAAAAAACCGCATCAAAATCCGTTCCGTTGTTTAGAAGATCTAACCATACATAGGGACAGACGGACAGACAGCGGGAAGCGACTTTTTGATACTACCTAGTGATATTGATAGTATAGTTTTCATTTATTTTTATAAATAAGATTCAGAAGATTAAAGAACTTATAGATAGATCATTTACTTGACTTAGGTACTAAAATAGACAGCATAATATAAAAAAACAAGTAGATATCATAACATAATATAAGAACATTTTCAAACACACAGTAGATAGGTAATAAAAAACTTTAAAAAGCACTAACCTCAACTCCCTTATCAGTATAAGTCCGTCCCTGCATCTCCCGCTCATCTTCCTCGTCAGAACTGTCTTCATCATCAGAGTACACCGGCTTGGCTTCCTCCGGCTGCGACTCCTCGGGCTCAGGGTCTGGCTCCGATGTCACTGTGATCTGATGGAGAAGGTGGTTTTTAAGGGTTGGAACAGAAAGGCACTAGTCAGTTGCATTCTTGATTTTTTATATTTTAAATTTATAACAAATTTTAATGTACCTACCTCTATCATATAAGTGAGTCGTGTTTGTATTACAGTTATAACTGTTTTTCTATTCTATGGCATTATATTTCAATTCTAAATGTTATTATGTTATAATTGAACTTTTAACTGAACAGATTTTTCTGCTGTATGAAGTTCGTTATTTTTAAGTTGTTTTTATTCAACAAAGGTTACAATTTAAAAAGAAATGATTTGAACACACTTGCACTTTGGTAGGAATCTATGTGTGTTCATAGACTTAAAACTCCTGTAGCAACATATATTTAATGCAATTGCAGTGCTTTTTTGACAAATTTTTATTTATTGGAAGTTAAATTACATATTCTTGGTCCTTCCCTACCCTGTGAGCTAAAACCTAAATTAGGTTTATCTTGTTCAGCAGGACTGATATATGTTGATGATGATGATGAGACACTTCAAAATTCTCTAAAAACAGCATGAAAGACAAGATATAAATATGGCAATTACGCGACTGATACACTCTATACGAGATAGAAATTTTTATTAAACTAGAAAACACCCAGAACATTCGAAACAAATATCCGCACTTCGTATTAACATTTGTCCTAAAACAGAAATCGAATCCACAACCTGCGTTAAAAGCGGAACTTCGCCCGCTACGCCGAACAGGGTCGTTCAGAATGCATTTAAACTTTCTGCGGAAACTAAAAAGAAAAAGAGTTTCTTTTTTAGTTTCCGCAGAACAGTTTTTTTCATCTTCTTTATTTTAAGGACCTTTAACTTTTCAAAGTATGTCAGTCCAATCATAACCTAAACTTAAAGTAATCTAATCACACAAAAGAAAACAATAACAAACAAAACATGAAGAATTTAAACATTTAAATAGTTCTTTATACTGCTAACACTCATTGCAACCACATTTAGAATGATAAAAATACACACCGTGATTTCTGGCTGAGGAGTATCCGGTCCGGGAGACTTGCAGAGAGATTTGGATGGAGACTTGGCGATGGACTTGGAAGGAGACTTGGCGATGGATTTAGAAGGAGACTTTTTCACGGCCGGCGAGTGGGGCGGCGACGAGTCTATGTCTGAAGAGTCGTGATTCTGTAAAAAGAGGAAGAGTTGAGTTAACGGAAGAAGCCTGATACGAATAGGTTTATCTATCTACTCAGGTTCCTGGGGCCAACTTCCACTAATGTCAAAACAAAGGTCTCAATAGTGCCATTCAATCAAGGTGATTAAAATGACCTTTGTGCATTTGGTATTCAACTATTTTTTGCGTTTGAAGAGATTTTCATAATTAGAATGTCAAATTGGTAGTTATAAAGGTAATCGTCACAGCTATGAATGAACCTCAAAAAGTTTGTGGTAGTAGAATACCAAAAAGAGTTTAACACTGACATTTTGACACGATACTATTTAAATGGTGAAGCGATTTATTTAGTGGAATTCGGGCCTTGAAAGGGTGTTTTAATTCATCGGGAAGCCCTTCGGATTTGAAATCGGAAACTTTTTACTGACTGCTATTTTAAAAGAGCGTACGAAATTCATCCATATGAATTTGGATCCTTAGTTCTTTAGTTTGGATATGAAATCAAAATAACGTTCTAAAGATCTGACTTCAATGAATTCAAATTGAATTCAAATTTGAATTCAATGAATTAAAATACCCCTACGCATCTAAAACGCACTCTCTCTAATGCCCCACTAAATCATATGATTGAATTTGAAGGATACATACTATCAACGTCATTAAAAATCACTTGACATCGAATAAAACCCGCATCTATTATTATAATATAGAATTTCAATTTGTACTTAAATACTTTTAGTAAAAATTTTTATAATAATTTGCATTTTAGTCTTTAGCTTTTCTCGGTGTCTGATTGTATGTATTCGTGCTTCGTCGTTCGTCTATCTGGTATATGCACTATGATTTAAAAGTAAATCGTCCTTAACATCGTGTAAAAAACAAAAAAAAAGTTCGTAGTTAGAGAAAGAGACTCACCCAAGCTAATAGACTCTGCACAGTGAGAGTGACCTCGTCCCCCGCCGCTCTGATGAGCTGGACGCAGCGCTCGTGAGGAGCTGTTCTGACGCAGGACCCATCCACCTCCAGGATCCTGTCCCCTGTCTGAGGAAACGTCGAAAATCAAAATCAAAGTACTTATTTCCTTTAGACCTTACAGGACACTTGGACACGTCAAAAAAGACAGGTTAAAAAAATAATTGAATTTTGAATTAAAGTGCTCATTTTCATTTTTGTTCACTTCAATCTTACTAAGGTAAAGCAAAAAAGCGAACAAGAAACCTTTACCTTGTTAAGTAAAGTTGTTTAGTTTACGATACAGTATCACTACTGACTACATATTATAAAACAAAGTCGCTTTCTCTGTCCCTATGTGTGCTCAAATCTTTAAAACTACACAACGGATTTTGATGCGGTTTTTAATAGATAGAGCTAGATAGACAGATAAAAAAAAGAGAAGAGTGATTCAAGAGGAAGGTTTATACGTATAATAAAACCGTGTGAATCCGGGGCGGGTTGCTAGTTACAGTATATTAGTGACATTTGTTTGGTAGGTAGGTGCAAAGGTCATTTTCTAATTCTTTATGCTGATCTGAAGAATTAGCAACGGTATTGATTGATTCTTTCAAAAACCGTGGGCATTTTTATTACATATCATGGCATCCAAATGAACCTTTATTATATCAGAAATTATCATAAATTATCTGAAATACAGAAAAATCTTCGAGTTTTGTATAAAAGTTAAATATCACTCTAAGATGACAAACAAGTATGACAAGTTATAAGTATTTACTTAGATATTTTTAATAGAGTTTAAAACCTTGAGACGTTTATAACCATGGTTTTATGTACGTCTCCAAGTTTGAAATCTTCACGTCTAAGTCTTCTTACCTTGAGTTCCCCGCACCGCCCCGCCGGACTGTCCGCGACCACATTCTTGATGAAGATGCCGAAGATTGCCTTCTCTTCACCTTCCTCTCCTTCTCTGTTCGATATTATGTCCACCTAGAAGGTATTATTTTATTATTTATTTAATTAATTGGAACGGTCATTAGGAACTACTTATTAACTAATGAATGAAAAGTATACAAATTTCACATAAAAAGTTGCAATTCAACGATACTGACCTTCCCTCCATCGACACTGACCTACCCTCCAACGCTACTGACCTTCCCTCCAACCACACTGACCTTCCCTCCAACGATGCTGACTCCGAGCGGAGAGTCAGGGCTCTTCGTGATGGAGACGCGGCGCGCCGGGCCCCACTGCTGCGCCACCAGGTCCTCCCCCCTCCGGTCAGAGTTCACAGTCACTGTCATACTGGATCCAACAACACTGACCTACCCTCCAACGCTACTGACCTTCCCTCCAACGCTACTGACCTTCCCTCCAACGATGCTGACTCCGAGCGGAGAGTCAGGGCTCCTCGTGATGGAGACGCGGCGCGCCGGGCCCCACTGTTGCGCCACCAGGTCTTCCCCCCTCCGGTCAGAGTTCACCGTCACTGTCATACTGGATTGTGGGGCGTAACTGGTGACAAAGAAGTTGGTTAAGAAATACACTATTGACATTAATCAATTGAGCTACCCTTAGACTGTTTGCAACCGTCTGCAGTTAGCTCAATGACAAATTACATTGATACAATATTATTTTCGTGTGCCATATTTTAACATGTAATTATGCAATATATATACTTTGACTTTGGATCTCAAGAAGCGCAATTATCTCGACAGAGCCTACGCAAGTAAGTTTGGAGTCAGCATCGTGGGACGAACTGTGATTTCTAGAAATTTCTGAGCATACGCAAGCAAGCTTGATAATTATCGAAACCCTTTGCTTGAGGGTGGAACTGTGATTTCTAGAATTTTTTTGGCATACGCAAGCAAGCTTGATAATTATCGAAACCCCTTGCTTGAGGGAGAAACTGTGATTTCTAGAATTTTCTGAGCATACGCAAGCAAGATTGATAATTATCGAAACCCCTTGTTTGAGGGAGAAACGGTGTTTTCTAGAAATTTGTACTCCAGTAATATTGGACACGTGATGTCAGAATGTGGTCCCAAGTTCATTGCTCTGTCCCACGGGTCAGCGGAAGGACTCAAATCAATCACTTTAGAAGAGACGTGGCAACTCGTTCACTGGGTTTTTTGTGGATTTCTTTCTGTATTTGTTAGTAGAGGAAAATTGGCTATAGCAAGGAGTAAATGAGGAGTAAAACACGAAATTAGTAATGTTTGTTCCTCTTTTACGCAAAAACTACACAAAGGATCAAACTGAAATTTGGAATAGAAGTACCTAGTTGTAGCCTTGGAATATCACATAATAATAATTTTATCCCATAAATCAGTTCCCAAAAGATAGAAGTAGCCTTAAGACGTTTCCATAGAAACAAAGCGTGTGAGGTCGCGGTCAGATCGTCCATTTTTATTGAAGGAAGCGATATTCCAATAGCCATAAGTACATTTGTTATTTTTGCCTAAATTCATTTGTTACAATATCGTATTTCGTCTTTAGATTATGAATCACGGCCCTCCCTCGCGAATACATTAATATTTCATTTCAGGAGATACTTGTATTGTACTGTACATATGGTATTGTATTTTTGAACAATGTGTAACCAGTGACCTGCGAACGCGTAGAGTAGCGGCGCGTCGGCGGACCGAGCCGACCCTTTGGCCAGAGTTACACACAAATTGGGGTTTGTGTGATACCTACCTACATCTCATGATAATGATATCTTCCATACTTCCACAATATAGGTACAAGGTTGAATAAAAACTTAGCTTAACAGAAAAAAAACTAATTTAAGTAAGTCGTCATCATTGTAATCAGCCTATATTATTAGTCCACTGCTGGACAAAGTAAGTCAGGAAATAGGTAAAAATATTTTTTTGTCTAAAATTTTAAAAACTTTAATGTTCTCTAACTATTAACCTGCATGCGTACACACAACACACAACAGTTTTAGTGTGTACAACACACTAAAAATAACTAAATAAGGTATCTTATATTATTACACACAAATTAAGAGAAGAGGTAAAACATAACATATTAAGTGTTATTTGTTACCCACGACCGAACTCTCTTTATGCGTTTAGGTTGAAAAGTTTTTTGATTCTGCACATCAATGTTTCCATTTCCAATAGAAGTAACAGGACAACCGATGTTTAGAATGCGAGGAGGACAATAAAAAACTGTCCAAATCTTAAAGTAATAAGGCACTTGTGCTATTGTTATTTTATTTTGATACAAAATGCGAAGGACATCTAACTGTGGATGGTCCTTTGCTATAATGATGTAGATAAGTGTTACGTATGTGCACAAATAGAGATTATATTTCATTGGATACGAGGAGCACAACACAGTAATCTCCAAGTGTCTGGTCTTAAAGTAACAAGGCACTTCTGCTTTTGTTATTTTATTTTGCTTGCAAAATATGTGATGGACACGTTATCTAACTGTAGATGGTCCTTTGCTATAATGATGTAGATAAATGATACGTGTATTTACAAATAAGGATTGTATTTCTTTGTATGCGAGGATCACAAAATATTTCTTCAAGTCTTAAAGTAACAAGGCTCTTCTGCTTTTGCCATTTTATTTTGCTATAACAAAAGCGAGGGACACGTAACCAAACTGTAATCCTTTGCTATAATGATGTAGATAAGTGATACTATAAAAATAGTGATTCTATTTGTTTGGATGAGAGGAGCACAATCTAGACCTCTTCAAGTCTTAAAGTAATAAGGCACTTGTGCTATTGTTATTTCATTTTGCTAGCAAATGCGAAGGACCCCTAACTGTTGATGGTCCTTTGCTATAATGATGTAGATAAGTGATATGTATGTTTACAAATAGGGATTCTATTTCTTTGAATGCGAGGATCACAATATAACTCTCCAAGTGTCTAGTCTTAAAGTAAGTAATTGAAAAAGGCACTTGTGCTATCGTTATTTTATTTTGCCAGAAAATGCGAAAGACACTAACTGTGGATGGTCCATTGCTATAATGATGTAGATAAGTGTTACGTATGTTTACAAACAGGGATTCAATTATTTGTATGCGAGGATTACAATACAGAACCACCCAAGTGTCTGATCTTAAAGTAATAAGGCACTTGTGCTATTGTTATTTTATTTTGCTAAAAGATGTAAAGGACTGTGGACGGTCCTTTGCTATAATGCTGTTTACAAATAGGGATTATATTTATTTGGAGGAGCACAATACAGAACTCTCTTAATCTTAAAATAATAAGGCACTTGTGCTATCGTTATTTTATTATGCCAGAAAATGCGAAAGAACCCTTACTGTTGATGGTCATTTACTATAATGATATAGATAAGTGATACGTATGTTATTGTACAGTTGAACAATATGTACAAGCAGTGACCCGAGGACGCGAGGCGTCGCTTCAGCGGTCGCGACCTGGCTCCGACAGATAACGTGTGTACCTGGCTTTATTTAATTAAGGCTGCATTCTGCGGTGGAAATTAAACAATTGTGTGGGATCTAGGGTTGTAGTAAAAGCTTTTGTTTTGAAAGAATATCTCTACTCAACATAAAAAATAAGTTAAATTAAATTTGTCTACTTTTAGTTTAGAGATTATTTACTAGATAGAGAGATAGATCGTTTATTTGGTTCAAATACGTATCTAGTAGTTATCCCGCGACTTCGCATGTGCTTTATCTATAGAAAACTTTAAAAATAATTTAAAAAATACACAACAAGGCTATTTCTATCCCATTAGAACTGATTTATAGAGGCGAAAGTACACACGTGTTTACTCCAGACTTTAAATATGAAAAATTATAGCCCGATCTGTTTAGTAATTCTAGCGCGAAGAGGAAACAATCACAAAACATCTATCTTAACTTTCGCATTTATACTAGACTAGCGACCCACGGCTTCGCACGGTTTTACTATTTATAAACCTTCCTCTTTAAAAAACCGCATCAAAATCCGTTGCGTAGTTTTGCAAGCATTCAAAGCGACATAGGGATTAGGGATATAGCGACTGAGAAAGCGACTTTGTTTGCTTTGTATGTAGTGATGTGCCCCGGGGATTCACCCGCTTGAAAATTTATGAAAAGTAGCACATGTTTTATTCCAGGCTTATAACGTCTATTTAAAATTCAAGCCCGATCCCATAAAACAACCATGCATTTATCCAAACTTTCGAATTTATAATGTGACTAGCGACCCGCCTCGGCTTTGCACGGTTTAATTAGACGTATAAACCTTCCTCTTGAATCACTCTATCTATTAAAAAAAACCGCATCGAAATCCGTTGCGTAGTTTTAAAGATTTATGCATACAAAGGGACATAAGGACATAGGGACAGAGAAAGCGACTTTGTTTTATACTATGATAGTGATAAAGAACTATAGTTTCAAAATGCAATGCAGCATAATAAGAGCAGCCTTTACGTTTGTTATTCCACTCGATCGAGTAGAAGACTGGAGTTAGCGCTATCTTGTTTGCATTTTCTTTGATATTTCGGATTGCGCCAGACGCGGGTTCGAAGCCAGTGGCCTGCATCAGGCGAATGGCAAATTAACATGCTATTTTACATAGATAGTGGGAAATAATTTATCTATTGTTCTTAGTTTTTTTAACTAATCTTTGTAAATAAATGCTTATTCCAAATATCAGATTATCTAGAGGATACAAAAGAAATTAGAAATGACTAACTTTATTTCTTTAGGCTTACAAAATAAGTATTTAGGCAAGTCAATTTTGAACTATAATAATTATCAGAATAATTGGAAAAATGAGATGTTAATTGATTTTATTATAGCTTGGGACGAGTTTTGTTTCAACTCGAAAACCTGGTAATCTAAGCAACCTCTCTTGCGTCACAGGATCCACAAGGTTCTCAAATCAATTAATAGGAAGCCAGGAAAATATAAATAAAATGCTGGAATTTCTATAAGCCTTACCTAGAAAACCAGGGCACCTATCTACTTATAATTAGATCTAATGCAATTACGACGTAGAGACCAATATAACAGCAACGTGAGGAATTCCATACCTTCGAGGGAAGGTGACTCTAAGTGGCTCAGGATTCAGATCCATGGAAAGACAAGGGAAGACCATTAACGACGCGCAATTAAAACTTTTACCCAATTTACTTTGATACTAATTAGCATGCGGTTCGCATGCTTTGTTTCTATGGAAACTATTAAGGCTATTTCTATCCTATAGGAACTGTTTAAAGGGATTAAAAGCTTATGTTTAATTCAAGGCTACATCTATTCAAAATTTCAGTCCGATCTGTAAAGTAGAATTTACGTGAAAGAGTAACAAACAAGTGATAATAATATGGATTATACATTCAAATGTCGCGTTTATAATATACTAGGGACCCGCCCCGGCTTCGCACGGTTTTATTATACGTATAAACCTTCCTCTTGAATCACTCATCGAAAAAACCGCATCAAAATCCGTTGCGTAGTTTTAAAGATTTAAGTATACATAGGGACATAGGGCCAGAGAAAGCGACTTTGTTTTATACTATGTAGTGAAGTAATGGTTTTTTGTATGTGAATCTATAAGGTTATCAGAATCTATTTAAAACAAATTTTTACCATGTGCATTTTATTACGTTGTATTAAATCAATGATTCGTCATATACCTAATATTTCCAATAGTGGGACTAATCAACTATTGGGACATAAGAATAATCGTCACAAACGATAGACATACCTGATGGATGAAGCAAGTTAAAGACAGGTTGTTATACCGTATATTGAGGGAAACCTATGTCCAGCAGTGGACTATTATAAGATGATGATAATAGAACGTCACAAATAACAAAGACTTCCCACTCACCAATAAAAAAAAACACTCTACATATCACTTTTAACAACACCCACTATATTCTCTCGCGCACTGAATTTCCAGCTCAATTCTACTTAAAATAGAGCTTCAAACGGCTTAAAAGTGTCTGTAAAGTTAATAAAGAGGTCGGTACAGTCGGCGACTGGTGGCTCAATGCCCGTGAGGCGGTAGCTGTAACTCAATTATGGGAATTAGCAATTTCGAGTAGTGTAGGGCAGTGGGGGGAACTGATTTTGACTTATCGATAGATTTTATGTGGCCTACGTATCCCACTTCTGATGTAGTATAAGAAGGGTAGGTCCTACAGACGTCGTTATATAAACTCTGTGTTTATGTCTATTTAGTTTAAATCAACGTATTAATTCCCCCTTGCAAACAGAGTGTGATTTTCAAGTCGTCGAGAGGTTTCGAATTAAGGAATGAGTGTTTAGTGAGACCTTTTTGAATTCTACGTCTACATTTTTTTATTTATTTCATCGACATCGATAACTTTTAAAGTTTACCTACACGTGGTCCAACCCTAGTCAACTGTTTTCTGTAATCCTTCATAAGCCGGACGGAGGGCGAATGATACATATTTCATTCATTTACTGTTATTTGTATTTTGTAATTAATTTAATAGCTACAACACTAAAATTTACTACTATTCTCTAGAGTAAAGTGGAAATCTGTGTTTAACCTAGTTTTGACAGATACTTCTTTAATATTCAAATTTATTCAAATGCCACAAACGATGTTTTGTTATAATTACTTA
Source organism: Eupithecia centaureata (assembly GCA_944547425.1). NCBI lineage: Eukaryota > Metazoa > Arthropoda > Insecta > Lepidoptera > Geometridae > Eupithecia > Eupithecia centaureata. The sequence goes on along the minus strand of OX155699.1, from coordinate 1,149,128 downwards.
AAATAAAGCCGAGTTACTTCATGATGGAATTGAAAACGACTGAAACTCGGATGGTGATGGATTGCCATCGCGCTTGGACTTAGTTTTTTATTGACCCCAGTGCAATTTTCAACGTTTTACGTGTACTTATGGAATAAGTAAGTTTACTGACTGATATAACTATTTATGTAAAGGAATCTACAAGAAAGGTAGCGGCGTTCTTTGTGTTTCAAAATCCACTGAGATAAATCATTCCGCGTGATAAAAGTGGTGAGTACTTATAGCAAAACCTCCCGTGAGAACTTATAGGTATCCCGTGCGATACTTTTCATTTATCTAGTGTCCCATAACACAAGCTTTGCTTGTTTTGGTACTACGATGCTTTTTGTGACCATCTAGCCATTCCCATTTCAAGACTCTGAATTTCTGTCCACATGGACGGAAATAAAATAGGTAAGCTACCTCCATACCATATATTTATTATGTTATTTTATTGTATTTTTTTTACTGTATCTTTTGTGTTATAAGTAATGTAAGTATTTTTTTAAGCTAGCAAAAATGATGAAATTTATTTCTATTTATTTATTCGTGGAATCTCTGGCATTATCTATTTATAGTTCACTGAATCGTTTACATCACACGCCTTTCTTCAACTTGAACTTGAAAATATATTAGCACGTTTGAACACCCTTCTCAAAATATAATACCGCCTCTATTACTATACCTTTAAGATTCTCTTTGACATGTGGGACAACAAGGACAGTTATCCCTGATGTAAAATAAGCTATAGCATTATAGTGTTAGAGTATAAAGTTGAGTAAGACCCCTCTGTCCTCAATGATGTGGCTTCTCTCATCGCATTAGCTCACGTTTGTGTTCAGTTCAATCTGTCAATATTTGTCGTGTTGGCCTAGTGGAGCGTAGTCCGACTTTTGACTCAAAGGTGGTGGGTTCAGTCACATATAGAACTATGTAGTCCAATTAATGTTAAAGTGAAGGTTAACTTCAAATAACAAGTACTTAGGTAATTGTGTTCATTTTCGGATAAGTTCAGTTTTTTATTGCTGCGAACATAAGTTCTGTAATTTTATTGTATAGGGAAGTTGAATTTTGTATCGTGCATCTAAGTAATATAATTTGTCAATAACCGTTTTAATTCGTTAAATAAGTTTCTTCTTTATCATAGGCTTTCTGCGAGTGAAAAGTCCTGTCACAATCTGTCTAGCTTTTTCGGAGAGATACATTGACTTACAGAATTTACCTACACATAAATTTTCACATGCATTTCGTTATAATATAAATTACTAGCGACCCGCCCCGGCTTCGCACGGTTTTATTATAGTTACGTATAAACCACTATCTATTAAAAAATACGCACCAAAACCCGTTGCGTAGTTTTAAAGATTTAAGCAGTCAAAGGGAAAAAGGGACAGAAAAAGCGACTTTGTTTTATGCTATGTAGTGATAAGTAAATACTACGCCAAGAGTTAGTTTATCATAGAAAACATAAACTCCAAATTTATTGTTAGTTATAGTTTTGTAATTTTTAGAAAACATTATATTTTCTAGCTGTTCTCAATTCCACTGTATGTGTTAAAGTGTATTTTACTCTACATAATCGCCTATCGCAGTTCGATTTTGAATATTATTTGCTATTGTATAGATACATATTCCGAGGTGGTTCCAATAAAAATATTATTCCCAAGGGATTTCAATTTTCCCTTTTAAACTTAAAAAGCAGTATAAATATAGTGAATTTTAAAGTCTGTTTTTGTAAAAAATAAATAAATTATGTTGCTTACTTGTTATCCATAAATTAATAAATAATAAATAAATAATTCCGGATAGTCCACACAGCATCATCTAGCCCCAAGCTAAGCAGAGCTTGTGTTATGGGTACTAGATGACTGATATACTTAATACAATACATTACATAGACAGATATTTTTATTATACATAGAAAACACCCAGACCAACGGATCAAATTTCTGCAGATCGTACACAAATTTGTTCCGAGGCGGGAATCGAACCCGCAACCTTCTGCGTCGCAGGCGGACCTTCGCCCACCGCGCCACATCGGTCGTCTTTAAATTACTAAATACTTAGATATACTACTTATACTACTAAATTACTTAGATAACATCCATCTCTATTGCAGCTTTAAAGATAATTATTTTGGGGAACTCGCAATTTGCTAAGCGATTCTAACCTTATTACTATCGGTATACAGCACAATTACATTAGCGCTCCCGCGGGATAAGGCATGCCCAAAAGTAATACTATAGATTGTTCATTGCACTAAGTAGATCGTCGAGGTAAGCAATAAGTTATTAGATGGCCTCGATTCTGGAGCGCATTTAAATTTTACGACAGAATGATTTTGCTAAAATTGTTTGAACAGTCTTAAAAGATGGCGCTTTTAGTTTATATTATAAAGACCCTGAACAGATTTATATATTCGATCTAGCGACCCACCCCGGCTTCGCACGGTTTTATTATACGTATAAACCTTCCTCTTGAATCAATCTATTAAAAAAATCGTATCAAAATCGTTGCGTAGTTTTAAAGATTTAGTGACAGAGAAAGCGACTTTGTTTTATACTATGTAGTGATAACTTGACATGAAAATCTCTACACCTCTTACTTAATTTCCTTATAAACTAAAATAGTTTGATAAAAATATATTTAATAACAAAGAAAATTACCATTAAGGAATAAAAACAATTGTTAGCGACAAGGCCGCCGATTGTGCCACTTTAGCTGTAATTAGTATTATGCTGGTCTTTAACATATTTTGATGGTGCAATAAAGGCAGTATCTATCTATCTACAATTGAAATTAGTTAGCTAACTGTAGACAATTGCAAACAGTCTATAGTTAGCTCAACTGATTCATATATATCAATCGGAATCGTCCCCAAGACACTGGCTGTATTACCACGCTGTACGGCAATGCTGATGCGCTGAGCCAGATACTCACCAGCTAGAGGTGGACCCGGAAGCAAACCCACAATGCGATTACGGTATTCTCAATGGATCCATGGATAAGAGACAAGGTAATAATCATTCCGATTCCATGGATGGGACAAGTAGAATTAAGTACCTTACGCAATTTTATAGCTGGATAGTCAATGAGAATAAACATGAAGTGAATAAATATCTTTTTGCCTTAATCTTGTCCCTAAAACTGTCCTGCATCAACTGGGTTTGTAATTTGCATCCTTCCTTTTCAAATTTCATCACTTGGAAATAATTTCGTTCATTCATGAGCTACAATTTCGGCTGGGACTGGCAATCGTCCTTCAATGGATAATTTCTTTGCAATTGATTGGATGGATTTTGTAGTTCAGCTCACGTCATGCTAGAGGTCGCTACAGAGGGCAATCGTGAAGGCCATCAAAAAGGTCTTCAAATGTCAAATTTTGGATGGGAGATTTTACCGTAATCGTTCTGCCGGGAGAGTCTCGTCGCTTTTTCTGTCCCTATGTCCCTATATCCCTATGTCCCTTTGAATGCTTAAATCTTTAAAACTACGCAACGGATTCTGATGCGATTTAAATAGATAGAGTGATTTAAGAGGAAGGTTTATATGAATGAATATTAATTAACATCTATAAATTAGTGGAGAAATACTATTATTTTTGAAGTATCTAATGTAATGTCGTAAAAAGTGTAATTTTTTCCGCTTACATTGCAAACGCAGGCCTTGCGAAGCCGGGGCGGGTCGCTAGTTACTATTAAAGTACCAGAACATCATAAGCACGCAAGAGTCATAATACCTTACCTCGGTCTTCTACTCGGCAGCAGGAACTTCAGAGGTCCAGCTGACTTCCGCCTGTGCCTTACAGTGGGTGCTGCTAGATGCACTTCATCCTCGGTCTCAGACGAACTGGCCAAGTGGACTAGGGCAGGAGCCGACATCCTTCGAGAGGCCGCTTTGGATACTTCTAGCATGCCTCGTATTACCTAAGAAAAAGTTGTAGATGGGTAATGATTCTTCATTGCAAAAACTTATCTGCACAGTGTCCGTAATATTAAATGATTCATAGTCGTTTATTTTAGCTACAAAATTACCTATTTTAAGGCCCCTATTACGAAAAAAGGCGAAAATGCACTTATTCGTCGTCCAAATTCTATAGCTTTCGTTCGTTGCTTGAAATAACAATTTCTTGTTAATAGTAGATTGTTTCCTCAACTTCAGTAATAATTAACCAGATTTTAGATAACTTATTTGTTTATTTAGTTATAATCATTCTCCCGATGCTAGTTTAGGCAAAAACGCTCGGAGACCTGTTTTGGGAGCTCTAATTTGAAGATTCCATTGAATATAGACCATAAAACTATTTTTTTTAAGGTAACAAATATCCCATTCTTCGATAATAATTAAATACATTTTCGTTATATGCCTTTATATGAAGGGAAAAAAATCTGAACCGAGGTTAACTATCGATCGAAAAGGCTTCGAAACAAACCCTAATATCTCCAAAGTTCTACATCATTTTGACATAAAATTTATACCAAAATAATCTTCATTGTTTTCTTAAACTACAATATTAATTTTACGTTTTAAATCCCAACTAATTTTTTTTAATGAATTTATTAAAAAAGGTATATATTTCATTGTGCTGGCAATCTGCCCTCAGTACCGCGCGAGCGCTTGTCGAAGGTGGACCTATGTCACTTTTGCTCGCACTCTCCGTCGGACGAAACGCCCAAAAAATGCAGCGTTTATGAGCGAGTTGGAACGTTTTGATCGTTGTAAATATTTACATTAGCATTTCAATAATTTTTAATTTCGTAACATGATTATTACATATTTTACCAGATAGTTATTTTTATTATAACTGAGGTTTATCACAAGCCGAAATGGGGAAAAATAAATACAAATGCGTTACTAAACAAAAAAAAACTAAATATTCTATCGTTGAAGAAAGCAAGTTATGGTATTATTTTTTATTACCCTTTATATAAAATTGGTTTACCACTCACTGACTCACTCACTCACTGACTGACATGATTGTTCTCCCTGTTGGTGGAGGGGGAGGTATGGTTTTTTTTTCGGAAATGTGTAGGGGGTTGGGGGTGAGTTTGGGAAAATTTCCACTTTTTTAAATTTCGAACCCCTTTTAGGACCCCCCGGGGGTTCTTCGGCCGTGTGGGGGGGTGGGTCAGATTTTTTTGTGGGGTCGTATGGAGGGTTAGAATTCGTTTTGGGGGGTGAAATTTTTTTGACCCCCAAGACCCCCAACACCCCCCGCTTTTGACTTGCTACCGGATAGCGTACCGATAGAGGATTTCGGATGGCGGGATCGTATAGAGGGTTAAGTCCTTAATAGGAAGGAAAAAAAAATCGACCCCCCCTCATGACCCCTTTTTAGAACCCCCCTTCGTATCTCCCGAACGGCTCGCGATGGAAAAAAAGTCTTTTCGCAGTCGCGTAGAGGAGGTCGAATAGTTGCGGAAGCCAAAAAAAGTTTGACACCTTTGCACCCCCAGACCCTCTTTTTTTTAAAAAACCGTTTTTTGGCCAATTTTAAGGGTTTTTTTTTAGGGTGGAGCATCGAGGCGAGCGAAGCGAGCCGAGATGCGACACTGGGAACCAGCACGGCGAGCGAAGCGAGCCGTGCTGCATTCCCCTCACTACCCCCAGGACAACCCCCTCGACCCCCCCCTGGGGTTCTTCGGCCGTGTAGGGGGTGGGTCAGATTTTTTTGTGGGGTCGTGTGGAGGGTTCAAAATCGTTTTGGGGGGTTACATTTTTTTACCCCTAAGACCCCCCAAGACCCCCACTTTTGAATTGCTACCGGATAGCGTACCGATAGATAATTTCGGATGGCGGGATCGTATAGAGGGTATAATCTTTAATAGGAAGAAAAAAAATCAACCCCCCCCCCCATGACCCCTTTTTAGAACCCCTTTTCATATCTCCCGAACGGCTCGCGATGGAAAAAAAATCTTTTCGTAGTCACGTAGAGGAGGACGAATAGTTGCGGAAGCCAAAAAAAGTTTGACACCTTTGCACCCCCAGACCCTCTTTTTTTTTAAAAAACCGTTTTTTGGCCAATTTTAAGGGTTTTTTTTAGGGTGGAGCATCGAGGCGAGCGAAGCGAGCCGAGATGCGACACCGGGACAAGTACGGCTCGCTTCGCTCGCTGAGCTGCGTTCCCCCCACGACCCCCAGGACAACCCCCTCGACCCCCCCCCTAGGGTTCCTCGGCAGTGTAGGGGGGTGGGTCAGATTTTTGTGGGGTCGTGTGGAAGGTTCCAAATCGTTGTAGGGGGTGAAATTTTTTTGACCCCCAAGACCCCCCGCTTTTGAATTGCTACCGGATAGCGTACCGATAGATAATTTCGGATGGCGGGATCGTATAGAGGGTATAATCTTGAATAGGAAGAAAAAATATCGAGCCCCTCCTCTACATTTTTTATCGCAAAATATTGTCATGGGTTTCGATTTCGACCAATTCAGGAGTGTAGGTTACGAAAACGGGTTCTAAATAAAAAAAAACAGCCTACACAACCGACGCGAGCTGCTTGCAGCTAAAAATTAGTTTTTTATTATAAAAACACCCAGACAAATTTCGATCACGTGATCGTTTCCGACTAAACCCAGGGTATGTTGCTACGAATTTGAGGTGTTTTTAATTTTTCCAAGTTTATTTTTCATTTAAGGCGTTTTTTTTTATTTTCTTATAAACTGAGGATATAAATTACTTAATTATTTTTAATCCAATACGCCTTATTCATGTCCCTAAAATTAATCTTTGGTATCGTTTCACTTATTTTATTAATAACAATATTTAAATTAAAACAAGTTTATTGTTTGGAATCAATTAATCAATTCAACATGTATTTCATTCAATACATTTAAAAAAAAAAGAAATTAGTCGCATACGTTTTTTATTGTAATAAAAAAAATCTATCCATATACATATTGTATTACCTATATAATTATAATAGTTTTCTAGTTCCCATAACACAAGCTTTGACTAGCTAATTTTGGGACTAGATGGTGCTGTGTGGATTGTCCTGCATTATTATTATTATACCAGGGTACAAATAAAGAGCCTTTTCTTGCGACGACGGCGTTAATGATGGCGTTTTTTAAATGAATATTTATTATGACGTCACTGTAATAGTTAGACATATATTGTAGCGATATTTTTTGTAGATAATAATGTGTTCTGCAAAGTCGTAGTACATTGTTTTGTTCTATCATCAATAGTTTTCGTAGCGCACGCGCCGAAAGACATTTTGTGACTAACTTTTTTTACACCTTGTTTTAGATAATTTAAGTTTTAGTAGGGATCCTTTTTTTTACTTATAAATATAGTATATGTTGCTGAAGGATAAGTAGCATTCTAATGGTGAAAGAGTCTTCGAAATCGGTCACTTTGTGAGTTTATTCGTTACATACATACAAATCTTTCACATTATAATATTACTAGTTGCACCCCACGGCTTCGCCCGCTTGTAAATTTATTTGTCAAATTGAGAACTATATCGATATCCAAGGCTGAGAATAATCACTACGTTTTATTCTTTGGTGGGTAGGCCACGTTTTGGAATTTAGAGCCGACGCGGAGAGCGGATGCGCTTATCTATTATTTACATACGTAATGGTTTTCAGGTAATGGTATCATGTTTTGAGTGAATGAGAGAAAAAGGAAAAGTTATTTTTCTTTTCCTAAAAATTTATTGCAAAAGCCCTAGGGGTTATATTGTAAAACATAAAAATACGTATTTAATTATTCACTTCAAAATTTATTTGCACTGTGTACAAAATTTACCACCCTATTTAACCCGTTCAAAGGTTAATTTCAAAATAATACTTCACTTGTTATTCTAGGTAAAATAAATTAGTAGTTACTGCAATAATTATAACAAACATTCACACAGACTTTCACTTTTAATGTAATAGTAACATAGTAAGTATAAATAAAATTACCATAAATTACATAAAAACTATAAGACAAACAGATACTATTAAATTATTTATAAATCTATGGAAGCGATATTTGATTCACATAAAAAAATCATCTACCGAAATCAATCCTAAGAAAACTTTGTAAAAATTACTCGTGGATCAAGATTTTATAGCAATACTCGCTTGCGTAGCACGATGCCCCGCCCACTCGGTGTCGAAATACCTAAATCAGCATAACGTAGATTTGTGAACCGCCTCTTAAATGACCATACATATTTTCTTTAATAAAAATACTGAGAAAGGCGTGTATTAAGTTATATAATTCTTTAGTTTGTGTGTTGTGTTTGGAAATAAACATAAAAACAGAAAACGAGCGCCTAAGTTACAAATAAACTTATTTGATTTGATCTTTGATTTGAACTAGTGTCTGTTTATAATTTAACATGTTTATAAAGAACTTTTGCGAAGTTCTTTAATATAAAAACAACAAAACAACTACTACTACTACAATACAACAAAACAATCCCTACTATACTGTAGGCAGAATCTTGTGCGTCTATATTATAGAAGATAGGTACCTTTATTTTAACAGTTTTGACTTTTGTAAATTATTGATTTTTGGATTTAAACGGTACAAAGTAAAAAGAACTTACCTCGCAATACTTGCAGGCGCTTGCCTCCGATAAATAAGCCGTAGTTATCGCATACGCGTAGTTCTCTAAAAAGCACTTATGGCAACCATCCACACAGTTTTCAGGGTCCGTGGATTCGTCACTAGGCACCTGCACTTTAAGCTGTAACTTCTTTTGAACAGTCGCCTTGTTTATATCCATAATCCTCTTCTGATCCTCTTGATGCTTCTTTTCTTCCTCTTCTAGTTTCAATTGGTTTATCTCCTTCAAACATTCCGCTTGATCGTTGTAGTATTCGACTATCTGTATGCTTTTTGGTTCTTGATAGTCTAAGTCTATTGGTTTGGACGGTACTTTTGTTGGACTTTTCTTTTTCTTAGCTATGTTCACGTTGATAGGTTCGATTCGGAGCGACTTCATTTGTTTAATGATGTGTTCTTGTACATAAGGGTATGATGCGTTAAATTCCTTTGTTTCGTTGTAATCAAAGTCTTTAGTATCAACAGTGTTTTTATGATCTTTGATCTCGATTTTATGGCCGTTTTTAATGGAGTCATCTTCTACGCATGTTTCGTAGCCATCTATTTCGTGATCTATGTACAGTAGGTTTGTTTCTTGGACGGATATTTTCGATGCTTCGTAGAAGCTGGTTGTATCTTCAGGTGGGTTAAGGCATTCCTTCCAACTCTCATCACTTTTAACCTTCTCTAGACTCGCATTCTTTCCTTCCTCTTTCCAATATTTATCGAAACTGATCCTTTCTAATCCTGTAGGAGTGACAGCGAAAACCATTTCATCGGAAGTCGAGATTTCTCTACTCTGCTGTTTCATGAGATCTCCTTTCTCTTTGACTCTCGTATCAGGCAGTTCTCTCGGACTCAACACATCGTCTTCGGTTATCGTCATATCATCATCATGTTCTTCAGAGTCAGATTTAGAAAACTTGTCTACGCCGTTCATTTTGGGTGCCTTTTTCTGGCAGTCGTCAAAGCTGAGGTCTCCCAATGCGGATAGCTCGTCGTCTTTGATAGAAGGTTCTTCTGGTTCGAGACAAATTTGGACGACTTCTAGACCTTCTCCGTATTCTTGGAGGCATTCGTGAAAGGAATCCATGCCGGTGTGGTCATCGGAGGCCAGCGAGTTGATGCATTCCTGCGAAAAAACATTTAATAGTACAAGATATTATGGGTTGGTAATCAGGAGCATTCTAGCATTAACTGCGGTTTCACCCGAAGGATTGCACTTAGCTCTACGAGACTAAATGTCCATTCCGACGCAAAAAAGTTATAATTAGAAAAAACATGCGGACATTCGTAAGAAATTTAAAGATAATATTCTTATATAGTTCTTCCTAAAAAAAAACAAATCGTGTGTTCTACACACACGTTGTTTCAAAAAAAAACAAATCGTGTGTTCTACACACACGTTGTTTTTTTAGGAAGAACATGTTTCTCAACAGTGAAATTAAGGTTAAAGTTAAAGTTTTCATTGTTTGTTATTATATCGAAACGAAATCATAATGTTGATCGATTTTTTCCCTATAAATGGTAAGCAACTATTTAATATTTAAACACAAATAGGAATAAAACTAAAGGTTTGTTCATCTAAGAGGCGACCAATAAAACAACAAAATCATTCATAAAACACTTTATTGCAACTAACCCATATTTATAACAACCTAACAATAATTAACACAGACTTGTTTAAAGCATTGGACATCATTCTAAGACACTACTAACAATTACTAAAGCTACATGTTGCGGGAAAGCAAGAATTCAGATTAATCTAACATCGACTACACTGACTAATTCAAAACGTCTTCTCTCTGACAATTCTATGTGGACACTGGTTTCTAATTGTCATTTTTACGAACTCCACTCATCAATTAATAGAGAAAAAAGTACCTATAGTTGAAAACAGTGATTTTGTTGCTCTACAATATGATTATCAATAAGAATGATAAACTAAGATAGTTATTTACAGCTCTCAATATTCATACATATTTAAATAATAAAAAATATGTCAACAGGGAATAACAATGACTTACTATCATGCCAACCCCACCATTCCAGTCTTTCATCTTCATTTTCCAAATATAACATGACATACATGTTATTCAAAAGACAATTCCATATTCTCTTAAAACTATGATATGTACGAGTTAACATTGTACGACAATAAATATATTCTAACGAATATAAGCTCTCGCAAAAAAACATACCTCTTTTTTATATTTTTTGTTTTAGCATAATCTAGCGTCGCATATAGAAATTTCACATCACCTTTAACATTAATGAGCATTACAAATCTATCACATGTATTAAATTGACTAGTAACATATATATTTTTCCACGACTACACAACCTTAATAAATAGACACCGATTTTTATTTTGTACTTATAATTTTAATCACCTTTTAATTAATATTTTTCTAACATCTTGACTTTTTAAGAAATCCTCTTCATATTACTGATGTTAAAATTGCTTATAAATTTCAGTATTTTGTCTCTTTATGGACGTTTCTAAAGCAGACGGATGTTTTAGGTTTTTTATAATTTTATCCCTTAGATTTATATTAGGATCTAAAGGGTGCACAAAATAAGCGAATTGAATAGAAAGTGGACAGAATATTTATAAAAAACATCACAAACCATGTTTTTTTATTTAATTTTTTATTTGGGGCATTCACGTTAAAGTTTAAAACGTTTTCTACAAAAGCTTCAGGTGCAGTTCAAATTCTTAGGACTTTGCGACTAAGAAATAGAAAAGACATCTTTATCAAAATTTTGGCAAAACCTTACAGATTTAATCATAAACCTTGTCTTGAGCTGGAATATTATTTGGACGACATTGATATCCTAAATTTCTAACATGGAAATTCACACAAGCCGAAACATTTTATAGTCTAACAATTTTGAATATTTAATTTTAAATCGTAGATTCAAGCGTTACTTTGAGGAAATCTATTGCAAAATGTGAATGAAAATATTTAGTGACAATTCCACGCTATATTACCTTTTTTGATAATACAACAGAATTCAACTCGCGTGCTCTACCCGACCACCGTTAATTGACGTGTCACGCCATCAAAGAAGAACTAAAGAACTAGGTAAGTACTCGCTTTGATAAAGCGCACACAACCATTTTGTAGAAGAAAAATGCACAACAAACACACAATGAAAATTTAGGTTAAGTTGTCAACTAGTTTTGTTTCTCCACAAGACATCATCAAATACCACAATACTCCAATTCATATACCTTGTCTCCCGGACCGCGAAACGTAGAGCAACAAAGACTTTAAGACTGTAAGAGAAGGCTTAGAACGGAATTGCTACTAAATATTTTCTAGTTCTTATTTTGTATCCCTCAAATTGGAATGTAGGATCGTTAAGGAATATTGACAAAACGGCAACGGCTCTTTTTTTAATATATCCAATAAATATTTGTATTAAGTTAATTAAGATATAAATTTATTTATATTTTTTTTGTGAGTGATGGATTTGATGTGTATTGGGAATTATCGATCGTCAGTATCTTTGTAGTTTTGTACTGGGGCAGCAGACAACAGTTCACCTTACAACAATAATATAAACTCAAGATATGAGTGTTTTGATGTTGTTTGTTACATATTTACCTTCATCACGCAAAGACTACAGAACAACAATGTCAATCTGTAATAACATATAGACCAGGGCCCGCATTCCACTAAATAAATCGCTTCACCATTTAAATAGTATCGTGACAAAATGTCAGTGTTAAACTCTTTTTGGCATTCTACTAACACAAACTTTTTGAGGTTCATTCATAGCTGTGACGATTACCTTTATAACTACCAATTTGACATTCTAATTATGAAAGTCTCTTCAAGCGCAAAAAATAGAAGAATACCAAAACGTCATTTTAATCATCTTGTTTGAATGGCACTATTGAGACCTTTGTTTTGACATTAGTGGAATTAGCCCCAGGTGTATACAGGGTGTAAAAAGACTACTATCGAAAAATGAAAGGTGGCAATCAGACCATGATTCTGAACATATTTATCGAAAAAAAAACGCGAATAAAATTTCACCTCTCTAAATTTTTTAATTTTTTTATCTAGTTACACACCCATAGTACAACACTAAGAAAACATATCAACACCAATAAACAATTTTTAAAAGCAAAAATAAACAAATTAAAAAAAAGATGTAATGTATTGCACGCAAGTGAATGACCTCAACTCAGCTGTTTATGGACGCCCGCACCACCGCTCGACTGCGCGAGCGAAATGGGTATCTATCTATCTACGCAAGATACATACATACGCTAGGTACGCACGTAGGTTACCGCGCTGCACGCTTGGTGGCTATCTGTATTTTGCCGTCTTGGCATAGAAAGAATACACTCGATTTTCAATCTGAAGATTGTAGGATCGATCCCTTCCTAACACTTCTACTTCTATTAACAAATTGAAGATATCATTTACATTTTACCTACCTGTTCCTACTAGAATAGAATAGAAAACTCTTTTTTATTATACTTAAACCTAGGTACCACACAAAGAAAGAAAACAAAACAAAAATACTGTATACATAGTATAAAGGGCGGTCTTATCGCTAAAAGTTCTCTCATTTCTTCCATCCAGGCAACCTTGGGATGTAATGTATGACCATGTATACTACTATTATGTATTCTGTGCTTTTTTGGTTCAGGGTAAAAAGTTAATTCTAGCTGGAAACGTTCATAACTAAGTAATCCTTTTACTAGTCGTAGTATTTATTCCCGCGAAAAAAATAAAATTATCTCATAATTCTGTGATAAAGATTTTAAAATGAGTATGCCCCATTTTGAACCTTATTGGATAGGATACTGTATAATCTGCTTTGGTATAGGAAAACCTTATTCCACTCAGCATAAGGTTTATAACAGCAGCGGTGTTTTTCTTTGTCGGGCGCGGAGCGCCGCCGTGCCGTGGCCGCATGGGTCGGCGCTGCCTTTCGGCTATAGTCAAAGGAAATGTATTGAAAGGAATCTAAACTTTATTTAATTAGCCATAAGGTTTATAACACTTTTGGTTGGTTTGGATGTCGGCATTTAAAAACGGATTTGAATGCATAACTTCTCTATGTAGGTACAGTAGCGTTCACTATTTGCTATACCCCTAATTTCTAAAATATTCGCCAACAATAATGTTGAAGAACTTCAAACAATCTTAAACTTAGTGCAAAAACTTAACAATAGTTGAGATTCGAACCACGGCTTATCGCATCGCAGTCGACCGTTCATTCATATCTGCTACCCGGTATGTTGACTCATAGTTCGAATTTTTAAGGCAGTAGTTTTATCTTAACGGTGGTAGTTGAATCGGTTGAATGCATTTATTAATTTTGTTCAAATGAATGAGGGTAGTTATAATATTTTATGTAACGAATGACAGTCAAGTAATCGTTTCACCACCGCTGGAGTATAATTATTGTTATGGCATTAGTAAACTGTGTTTGCGTGTTAAAAGTTTGAAATATCAAAAAAGAATAGCCATTTAAGCAATTTTGTAAGCACTAAAACTATAAAAAATCACGAACAAAACGTTCCTAATAAAACTATTGCAAGTCAGCTTGGGATAAGCGTAAGTGTATTTTTATTTTGTTTTGTATTGATTCGTCGTATTTATTGAGAATAGACAATTTAAAATTTTATTTAACTTTCAAGGAAATAACAGTTCAACTTTGGGTGAGGAGATACGCTTTGACTGAAGATGTAAAGGCAAAGCGATCGGGTCCACGCCCATGGGTTTTCACATCAGAACGCCATAGACAAATTGTGAATACTCACAGCCATGTCTGACATGGAGGGTCGGATAATACTATGGAGGAAACCAAACAAACGACTCCTACCACAAAATATACTACCTGTTCAAGCAAGTGGCAGAATTACCATAGGTAAGATGTGATATAAATAATTAGTATTACCATGCAAATTCTGCTGCAAAATCAGTTTCTTTTACTAGAGACTAAATGACCTATCTAGTAAATTTCCAACAACTTTTTTATTACAAACTAAATTGCCTGTCCAGTCAATTTTTAATTGAATTTATACCCCTACCTACAAGTCTTGAGAAGTCAGTGTTTTTTTCAGGTTATTGGGGCTGGATGTCATCCATGGGCCCAGGAGAACTCGTAGAAATTGGCGGCCGCTTGGGGAACAATATTTACAAGTGTTGAAAAAAGTTATGATACCACAGTGCTCGTTGCTTATCCAGTATCTCAAATGAAAAGTAGGCTAGAACAAAGTATACCAAGCGAGGGTTATCCAATTCGATATTAATTTTGAGTAAACAATAAATTAGTTTTGCTATGGTAGTTCTAGCTTGCTTTTCATTTAGCGTATTGCACAATGATGCTCCAAATTTCTCTTAATGGGTAAATAATGGTCTGTTACACACGAGAGATCTAAATTGTTAATATTTATTAGATGCTGCCTATAAAAAAGTAGACCTTACAGTATACTGTGGTATAGGTATTCTAATAATAACAAAACATGTTTGTTCTACTTGTGTGTTGACTTTTATTTACAAGGATTATAAAACAACATAGTTGTGTGAAAAGGAACCGAAAATGTAATAAATTTTCTTAATATAAGTTAATATCATTGTAATGTAATTTATTTTCTCTTTCTTTCTATTGTATTAATAAAATAACATCACATAAAATCTGAGATGTATTTATTATATTCCAATCATACCCTATTTCTTATTAGTAAAAAAACAGATTATAGACAATTATTATGCTATAAAGTTATAGGTGAAAAAAGCAAAAATAACATCGGTTTAATGAATCGAACATCCTACCCTAGAACACAAGCCGGACCCTTGAACCACTCATCCAGATTGTGATTGCTAGTTTAGTCGAAATTAAAGATAGCTTTTATTTTACCTAGCTCAATTGTTTTAAAAATCATTTTCATTACTTACCAGCTTATTTTTTTCTTTTATAATAATAGTAGTAATTTTCTTTGTTATTTTAGTTACTAGTGCTTTGTCAAAAAAGCAAAAAATTGTTTAAGTAAAGCAGCAGGATTCGTTCCTGGTATGTCTATTAGGGGGGGTAAGCAAATAATGAACGCCTCTGTACATAGTGCTTGTATTATTTTTATTCGTCTTTTAGTCGGTGTTAGTATTCGAACTTGCGCGGTCGTTGCGGAAATTTGCGAATAATGTTTTGTTTTGTGAAACAGATTTTTAGTGTGGTATGCGTGTTTTTAAAGTTTTTCTTAAGTACATGGTCTTAGTGTAGGAAGATAAATAGTGGAAGTTACTTTCTGTGTTTTTCGGTGTGTTTTATAAACATGTTTAGTGCGAGGGAGTATGGACAAATGCTCATGATGTGCTATGGAGAATGTGATGTGTATCGGTTGTGTTTAGTAAGTGTGTTTTATTTGCCAACATAATGTTCAGTGCGATGGAGTATGGGAAAATGTTTGTGTTTCTTATGGTGAAGCTCTAGGAAATGCGTCAGAAGTGTTGCGCATTTACTTACTGCGAAAGATAGCCGAACCAGCAATTCGTGTCTTTAGGTAAGTCGTGAAATATCTACCGAGTACCGACAGCCTAGGTACTTGCTATAAAGACCTTACCTTAAACTTTGACGACTTATAACTTAACTAGCTACCCGCCCCGGTTTCGCACGAGTGTATCACTACATAGTATAAAACAAAGTCGCTTTTTCTGTCCCTATGTCCCTATATCCCTTCGACTGCTTAAATCTTTGAAACTACGCAACGGATTTTGATGCGGTTTTTTTAATAGATAGAGTGATTCAAGAGGAAGGTTTATACGTATAATAAAACCGTGCGAAGCCGGGGCGGGTCGCTAGTAAACCGCATCAAAATCCGTTCCGTAGTTTTAAAGATTTAAGCAGTCAAAACGATTACGACCATATCTCGCGAAGAACCGACAACTGTTGGGGTAAACGTGTTCTTGAGTGGAGACCGCGACTCGGTAAACGTAGCGTAGGACGCCCTCCGGCCAGGTGGGATGACGATCTGCGAAAGACTACTGGAAGATGCTGGATGCGTCAAGCTGAAGACAGGGCGCTATGGCGCTCATTGGGTGAGGCCTATGTCCAGCAGTGGACTAATATAGGTTGATGATGATGATGATGATGAAGCAGTCAAAGGGACATAATGATATAGGGACATAGGGACAGAAAAAGCGACTTTGTTTTATACTATGTAGTGATGTACTTATGTTATGTAGTGAGTGATGCGTCGCGCGCGACTCAATGGTTCAATGGTTCAATGGTTCAATGGTTCATTTATTGGTAAACAATTATGATTACACGTCCAATTAATTACAGTTAACTATAAAATTAAAATATACCTAGGTATATGTTAAGATTGTATAGTTTAGTGAATAAAATATAAATTATAATAATTGAAAGATTACAAATAATAAATTTAGTGGTCTACAGTCGAATTTACAAAAATAGTCAATTATAATTATGTCATAAAAAAATTATAATACATTAAAAATAGTAACTATGAAATAAATAACATAACAATATTACTATTCTTTCACAAATTCGTCAACCCTGTAGAAGGATTGCTCGACCAGCCAGTTCTTTAATTTACGCTTAAAGGATTGCGTTGTCCTGGAACTCGTGATCGTAAGAGGGAGGCGATTGTAGACAGTCGGCGCTAAGACATGGATTAACTTAGAGGTTTTAGTTAGGCGCCGCTGCACGGCCCTCAGCTTCTGCCTGTTCCTCGTCATGTAGGAGTGACCGTCACCGAACTTCGCGTACTCACTCAGGCAGGTACGGGCGTACATGGCTGCTTGCAGGATGACCAGGCAGGGGACTGTTAGGATCCCTAGTTGTTTAAAATAAGGGCGGGCGGGCGTGTCCCACGGGACGCGGACTATCGCTCTGACAGCTCTCTTCTGCATCCTGAACACTCGCTCCCAATCAGCCGCTTTCCCCCAAAGCTCAACGCCGTACTGAAGGAGCGAGTGAACAGAAGCGAAGTAGCAGCTCCTAGTCATGTTCTGGTCTAGAGTCGAGGACAACCGCCAGAGCGCGAAGCACGCCCGACCCAACCTGTCGCAGAGCTTGTCAATATGGAGTTCCCACGTCAGACCCTCATCGAGTTGGAAACCCAGAAAGGTAGCCGTCTTGACCTGGTCGACAGACCTGCCTCCCAAGGTCACGCTCAAGGACCTCTGTGCGCGCCCGGCCAGGTTAAACACGATAAAGTTCGTTTTTGTGACATTCAGTAAGAAGCCATTTATTCGGAACCAACCGTTTAGTTTCTCCGCCACCATGCTCAATCTTCCCTCCAATGAGTCGATTGTGGGCGCCTTGACTACGGCTGCAACGTCATCCGCGTACATAAATACGTCGGTATTATTTAAGCATCCCGGCAGGTCATTGAGGAGAAGAGAGAACATGATGTTAGAGAGCGCCGAACCCTGTGCTACTCCTACTGAAGTCGTGAGTGATTTAGAGACTACCTTACCTCCAGCCCCCGTGACCACCTGACACCGACCAGACATAAAGTCAGTTAGGAGAGCCAGAGACGGACCCCTAAATCCATAGTGGCCCAGTTTTGCAGCGAGGACGTTGTGATCGGCGACGTCGAAGGCCTTCGACAGGTCGCACATGATAACCGCCACGTGCTGGCGAGCCTCCCGGGCCTCCATCACGGTCCGCACGAGCTCCCGCGCCACGTCTGTCGTCGACCTTCCCGCTCGGTAGGCGTACTGCCTATCAGACAGGGATCCCGTTTTCCCCAGGTACTCTGTGATTCTGGCACTGAGTCCGTGCTCGAAAACCTTGGCTATTCCTGGAATTATGGAGACAGGCCGGTAACTGTTAACCTCTTCTCTGCATCCCTTGCCTTTGTACAGTGGCGATACACGCACTTTTTTTAAAGTTTGTGGGTATCGACCCTCCCCAATGCATGCGTTGAAAAGCTCTGCAAGAATAACCGACAATGGTGCCGCTACAGCATGCAGCAGAGACATCGACATCTCATAAATGTCTTTAGTGGGTTTATGAGCCACTCCATGCGATAAAATCTTCAGAACCTCGGCGGGCGTGAAGGGCCGCATTCTAATGGAGCAGTCCACTGGTGGGCATGCACTACATAACGCTTGCATTGCTGCACTGACGTCCGCGCGAGGGGCGCCGCACGTAACTGCAGCGTTAACAAAATGCGAGTTAACTGCATCGACAGCCATCGACTCAGAAGAATACTTAGATCCATCCGGTTTTCGTATGGAGTCAAGGAAATCATGAATCCGCCCAGTCCGTCCGGTCTCCATCTTAACGACGTCCCACATTGACTTCGTAGTGTTCGTAGCATTATTAATTATCTTACAATAAAAATTACTCCGCTCTTTTCGGATCACGTCATTGAATTTTTCTTCGAAATCATTTAACTTGGACAACAAAAGCGCGTTTGAGGGAAACTTCAAGGTTAATGATTTTGTTTCTCTGATTAAAAATTCCAAGCTTACTATTTCCTCGGTAACCCATGAATTTTTATTATTTCTTATGTTAACTCTTTTTAAAGGAAAACATATAAGTAACTTATTCTTTAAAATATTTACAATTGTTGCGGCTAGATCATCCGCCATCAACCTCCTTCCGCTTACTTCGAGCCAGTCAACGCTTTCTATCGCGGCTATAAAGTTACAAGTATTTGCGTTTGTATAGGAGCGGGCGAAGCGGGCAGCGCTCGCGCGCGCGCGCGGCTCGCACGTCACCTCGGCTCGCACGGCGTAGTGGTCGCTGAGCTGAGAGTCGATCGCGCGCGCGCTGACCGCTCCCGCCCGAACTCGTTCCCCACTCACATACATGTGATCGAGACAAGTACTCGTAGTGGCTGTAACTCTTGTGGGAAAATTGATTACATTACAGAAATCGCGAGAATGTACAATGTCATTGAATCTTTTCTGGTTATTATTTAATGAGCATAGGTAATCAACATTAAAATCGCCGAGAACAACGCAATCCTTCCCATTCTGAACTAGCTCATCCAGCAATCGTTCCAGGCAGGGGTAAAACTGTGAAAGATTAGTCAAGTTAGATCTATAAACACAAACTATTATTAAATTATATTCGGTTAGTTCAACCGCCGATATTTCACATATCTGTTCTATCGAAATACAAGTAAAATCAATTTCTTTAAAATTAATGTCTTTCCTAACATAGATACATGATCCACCGTGAGCAATAGAGTGCCTACAATAGTAAGAACCTAAGTTATAGTTATTTAAATAAATTACTTTTAGTTCGGGTTCCCTTAGCCAGTGTTCAGTTAAACAAAGAACTTCACATTTTAAACTTTTGTCTAGTAACACTTCTAGCTTACGAGATTTATTTTTTAGTGCTGCAATGTTCTGTTGACAAATCACAATCCGATTACTCGAGCTCGACGTTGGAAGCAGCGGCGGCGGCGGCGGCGGCGGCGCGGTCCCGGAGCGTGAGTCACGACGACGCGCTGGGGGCGCAGCGCTCGCTGCCCCGCTGCTGGACGCGGGGCCGGGACTGAAACCACTCCACGAAGCGAATCCCGGCGGGCCAGGCTGACGGCGCAGTTACTACCTCGTACACTGTCTCTGGCATTCCGATCAAGAATGAGGCGTGTGTCTCTGATCTTATCTCGCGCTTCTCAACTTTGAAATCAGATTTTATTATCTTATTTAGGAATTCAAGTACTGTTGAGGTCGTGGTGTTAGGCCTAAAACACCAGGCCTGTATGTATTTAACTCTCTCTGCAACCTGGAGATCGTCATTCTTTTCAGCCGTGCCGGTTACAACGGCGGTTTGTTGTTTTCGTCTGCGTCGTTTATTCACAACTTTCCATTCATTTTTATCAGTAGTACTAGTACTTTTTATGATCTGCATGGATGAATCTAAGGTTGTAGCTGGAACGCTTAGTATTCCTTTGTCCATTTTCGAATTGAGAGTGTCATCGCTCTTCGGAGAAATAGTCGCGTTTGCGCGTCCATTGCTGCGTTTTTTCGCCGCTGTAGACAGCTTTGTTATCGCGGCCGCTGCATGTACTCGCGCAGTCCGCGCAGGTCGCTGGGCCGTGGCGGGTGCGGTCTCCGCTTCGCCCGAAGTCTGTTGCGGTGCATTACCAACAAATAACTTGGGGGTAGGCGCGGATGTATTCGTATCTTTTCTTGCAACGAGCTTATTAATTATCGTTGATTGTTCGTTTATCTTACATTCTAGTGTCTCAATTTTATGCACTAAGATCACTACTGTATTTTGTAAATCGCGCACGACACTTTCGAGATGTTTTGACGACATTTTCACGCGTAGAAAATATTTTATCGCGGAGTAGTTCTGTACGTGTTGCGTGCGTGACGCAGACTAGACAGACTCACGTCGGCGCGGCGGCGCGGCGTAGGTATCGAAGTGGACGCGTACATTGCTTGCAAACAAAATAATTGAAAATCTTTAAACATGTTTATCTTCGGCTACAATTTTTTTTTCGGCCTGCGGATTTTTGTTTTGTTTAAGTTTAAAGGTGCTTCGCCATCCCCCTTCGTTTTCGATAGTTGTCTGTTTACACGCTGTATAATTTTGTTATTTTCTTTTTTTTTTTTTTTTTATTTATCTCAGTTTCCGCATCTTCCGTGGAACGTTGAAGGGTCTGGGAGGTGGGATGGTGTCCAAGTTCTGAGTCCTGCACTCCAGCCTCAGTTCCATTACGTCCTGGTGGAGCAGTCTGATCAGTTGGAGAAGCTTCGAGAAGTATTCATTCTGAAATGAGAGGAAATTTATTTAAACATTATTATGACTATTTTTAGACTTTGGCAATTTAAAACTGTTGGTAAAGTGTGTAAGGAAAATTGTAATAATTTTAAAACTATCATCGTTACTGACGCTAAAGTCATTTATCACAGAATATTTGCCATGATTTGATTTGTTTTGAGTTTTTCGATATTTCGGTACAGTTGCATGCGCAAGAAAGAACTCAAAACAAATCATATCATGGTAAATATTTCGTGTTAAATGAGTTTATGAAAATTGTGTTTATAAAATTTGTTGCTATTTTTCTACTAGGTCTAGATTAGTGAAACCATAAAAGATTATAAAAACAATTATAAATGTGAAAGTTTGGATGGATCGATGTTCAAGGTCTTCATAAAACATAGGCTACTTTTCATCAATAATTGTCACGCGGGTAAAGCGGCGGGGCGCTTCTAGTATTCATATAATGCTTAGTTTTGCGCCTGACTTTCATATAAAGAACTAAGTATCTAAGTATGTGTAGCATGCAAGTTATTGTACACTAAAGGGAAAATCTATTCTATAAGTAAATTAATTAAGATTCGTAAACTTAATAACTTAAAAATCTTAGAGCGGTAAAACTATTCCCTTTACTGTACAATTTGGAAAGATATTAAAACTGCATGCTAGTAATTTAAAAGTCGGATACTGCTCTAAGCATAAAAAAGCTCAAATATATAAAAACGACTTACTCTTTTCCCCTCAGTGTACAATAATCACGACACTTATAAAGAAAAATAATATATTAATTTGTAGTTTGTTTGTTCTTGAAATGTTGTTTTTTTATAAAAATCAGACTGGTGTTTTTTTATAAAACATTAGAAGTCAAACTGCGGGGGGCTTTAGTAAGAAAAACTAAATCCCGTTTTATAAACAAGAAAATCTCAATTCGACATGATGTTTTGATAGAACAATGAAATTATAATCATTCATTCTTTCTCTTTTTTACCCTCAGATTTTGTGGGAGATAAAAAAGCTTGGGACGAGTTTGCGACCACCTAACAAAGTAAACGTTTCTTGTTCGCTTCTTTAATTTAACTAAAAAATAATGAAATTATATCGTTTTAATCCAATCTATCATGTAAGGTCTAAAAGACAGAAAGCTCTTTGCATTTGAACTCATTCTTTCGTGTATTTATTAAAAAAGAAGGAACTAGTTTCGCTCACCTCAAACAAAACTAAAAAAAACACGGTTTTATCTGTTGCTATGATATTCAGGGATTAGAATAGACAGAGTATAATTATTTACCTAAATTTCGAGTGATAAGTAATACAGAGTGGATAATACCTCCTCTACCAATTCCTAGATTATAACTTTTTTACATAACCCTTTTTTATTCTAATATTATAATGTAGTCGCATGCAGACAATTACCAGCCAACTTTTTATGATTTAATTTTCCTAAATATAAAACAAAGCCTTTTTTAATTTAACAGTTTTATTGGGGAACTCTAAAAACGTAATAAGATCGGAATACGAATAAAGAGAGGTTCAATAGGTTATTCAAATTAAAGGTAATCCCTGGTGATCGCAAGAACTCAAAAAGAGAACTATGATTATTTTAAATTAATGGTTTCTTAGTTATACATACGTAAATAAAGTCCATTACAATATTTTGAAATCCCAGGATTTCAACATCATTGTAATCGTATCGGAATTGTAGAGGAGGTATTATCAACTCTGTGTTACTCTCTCACTCGAAATTTAAGTATATGTACGCTGTGTATTCCGACCCCTGATAACAATAATAAAACATAGGAACGTACCTGGCTGCTGTGCATGCTATGTCCGTTGGCTCTATCCCCGCCAACGACAGTGCTGCACGGCAACGGCTTAGAAATGCCGATCTTGACGATACCTGTAACAACCAACTAACTTTAAACCTAGTCATTGACAACCTGAGATTATGGGTTTTATTCCCGACTCGGGACAATTCCTATATGTATTTACAAATTAGTACATGATTCGGTTTATCTATAAGCCTCTTAGAGCAGTGTTCATCAAAAGATCGGACAGTTACAAGCTTCATCGTTTATTTTGTTATTATTATGTAATTCATGAAGAACTTGTCAGAAATGTCATCATAAATTAAGTTTCTCTATTAACAACTCCTCTGAATACTGACTATCTCTAGTTTATTTATTTATTTAACGTACAAAAACACACCACAACAAAAAGCTAGAAGAATAGAATCGAATAAGTTTTTGAAAGATGCAATTCGTGAAGATTTTCACAGGGTAACTTAGTTATTTTAATAAGTTACTGAATCGACTAAGTAGCTGTGACTTAATTCTACAATCCACAGTATCCCACAATGGGGTGTATTTACACAAACCTTTTCATATTTGACAACCGACACTATTACAATTTTTCACGCGTAACTACAAAATAACTATAACATATAAATACTATATAACAACACACACAGACTGAAAAATACTGAAAAATCAGTCCGTCACTTCACAGACAGTTTGAATTTATCTCAAATGTTCACAATCTATCTCAAATATTAACTCAAATAAACACAGCTATTTTCCTCTTGAGTTGAGACTGTCTACTGAACACTCCAACTTTATCTCGTGAGAAGCAATTATCTTATTTAATTTTAGTTATTTATAGAATGATAATGACAATAACAATGATTTAATTACCGTCAATTGTCAACCGCTGTGGTTACTACAATCAGCTGGTTAATGTTACAAAGTTGAAATTATTTTGTTAATTCTTTACAGCAAATCTAAGGCTCTTATTGGGGTAAAAAAAACTTTGCATGTTAAGGTAGGTACTTGTATTTTGATCTTGAAATGACACATTTTAACAAATTATTTTCATGCAAAGTTGACACTCACAAACACCAAGGTCGTTACTCTTTATAATACTCAAGAAGTTATGGTATAAATTCTCGAGAGGCGATCACTCAGCAGACCTTCATTAAGCGGCAGTTACCTCTGGGAGCCGCCTTGATGGCCGCCACAGCGGTCGCCAGCGGACTCGTCGCGCACTGCAGTCCGTTGACAGACACCAGTCGGTCTCCGGGCGAGAGGCGGCCACTCAGCGGACCTACAATAAGCGGCAGTTACCTCTGGGAGCCGCCTTGATGGCCGCCACAGCGGTCGCCAGCGGACTCGTCGCGCACTGCAGTCCGTTGACAGACACCAGTCGGTCTCCGGGCGAGAGGCGGCCACTCAGCGGACCTACAATAAGCGGCAGTTACCTCTGGGAGCCGCCTTGATGGCCGCCACAGCGGTCGCCAGCGGACTCGTCGCACACTGCAGTCCGTTGACAGACACCAGTCGGTCTCCGGGCGAGAGGCGGCCACTCAGCGGACCTACAATAAGCGGCAGTTACCTCTGGGAGCCGCCTTGATGGCCGCCACAGCGGTCGCCAGCGGACTCGTCGCGCACTGCAGTCCGTTGACAGACACCAGTCGGTCTCCGGGCGAGAGGCGGCCACTCAGCGGACCTACAATAAGCGGCAGTTACCTCTGGGAGCCGCCTTGATGGCCGCCACAGCGGTCGCCAGCGGACTCGTCGCACACTGCAGTCCGTTGACAGACACCAGTCGGTCTCCGGGCGAGAGGCGGCCACTCAGCGGACCTACAATAAGCGGCAGTTACCTCTGGGAGCCGCCTTGATGGCCGCCACAGCGGTCGCCAGCGGACTCGTCGCACACTGCAGTCCGTTGACAGACACCAGTCGGTCTCCGGGCGAGAGGCGGCCGTGCCGCGCCGCTGCGCCGCCTGCGACCACTGAGCGGACTACGATCACCGAGCGGGTAGAATCAGTTGGATCCTGGGAAATTAATGTTGTCCTATGACAGTAACGTTCTATGTTTATGAGGGTCACTTTATACTAAGACTAGCGACCCGCCCTGGCTTCGCACGGTTTTATTATACGTATAAACCTTCGAAGATTTAAGCATACAAAGGGACATAGGGATACGTTCGACAATTCTGCACTTAACATTTACACTAATGTTAAAACTAATGTTTCAAAGTATTTCTGTTTATTTTTTTCTTACTTTGTCTTTATGGTATAATTAATAAAATTGTTTCATACCTATCTTGATTTGAACTTAACTCCATTTTCTTAATAATTTTCGTCCCCATCTTTCATTAAAACACATGCCAAGTGGAATACAAACTATATTAATTTTGAGCTCGGTCAAGGCTCAACTCTGTGCCCATTTCCGTTCCCCTTCTTCACAAGTGACATGGCGCTCAACTCACCAAGTAGTCTAGTATGGAGAAGCCAAGTCCCCTGTCTTCCTTCAGTAGATCTATGTACTCCACTTCGTCGGACCACATCGCGAGGCCGCTCAGCGGTTCGAGGGACCGAGATCTGTTGCGTTCCAGGATGTCAGAGCAGAATTCTGGAAGAATACAAATAAGGTTGTCTCAGACTTCATAATATTTCTTTCTATCTACGTACGTGGGTATTATTTTATTAACGACGACCTAAATCGTAGCAGGCGACGGTAGACTGTGATGTAGGAGGTTGCCATTTCGATTCCCGCGGACAAATATAATATAAATAAAAAGAAAACGAAGCTCTTGGGTGTTTTATTGGTTTGAGAATTTTTAGCATTCGTTCGATCTGCTCTAGTTGTATCAGGTCTTTTGTTTAGAATATTTAGTCGCTCATTTCAAAAAGGCAATAGGGACACCAAAAAGACACCAAAAAGGGATCAACATCTGACAAAAGATTTTTAGAAATTCGTTTTTTTTCTCTCGCTCTGAAAAGACTCCGTACTTATGTATGTAAACGAAGTGCGTGACACTTCATTTGAATTTGCCGCGTAATAACTTGAATCTATGGAGAGCTATCTGTCATTGACTGAATGACACAGCACGATAGAATATGGAGGTTAGGTTATATTACAATAAAGAATTTTCATTTTAATTTAAAGATCAAATAAGAACTGGTGAAGCAATAGCTTTAAATGTTGTTTCTCTTTTCAGGTAAGTTATTTATACATGTAATAGAATGTTTTGTAAGTGTTATCTATACATAACTGGTTTTTGTAATAAAATTCTCTTTTCAGAGCAACTCAATTTGGTTATTGTTTTACTTCAACCAATCCAAAGATAAAACACATTATAAAACAACATTTCTACAGCTAGTTTCCTGGAATAATGGAAAAATTACGATTCGAGTTCATGGTCAGAGCCGCTGAAGATGTGAAAACAAACATTATTTGTGTAACGACAATCACGGACTTAGATGGCCGGACTTTTGCGATCCCAGATAAGTTACAACCTGTAAGACTACATGAGGCAATAGCACAGACTCAAATCTTTCAGAAAGTAAAAAGTACATTACAAAAACGGCATGAAAAACGGCAGGTGTGGATATCCATGAACCCGGAGATGAAAGCGGTTTATTGTGATGAAGATGGAAATAAACAATTTATGGGATACCTATTGGAGGAAAAAACAGAACCTATAACTTCAACCACAGGGATTTCAGAAGAATCTCTAGCAAGAATCATGGAAAGCTTTGCTGAAATGAAGAAAGATTCATCAAAACCTTTTAACACGAGGAGCATAGCAGAAAAATTTGTAATAGAAAAATTCAATAGCAAGACTACTAATGTGTCCCAGTGGATGACTATCTTTGAAGCGGAATGTGCACGTATAGGAATAGAAGAAGATATGAAAAAAATTGAAGTTTTTAGGTTATTTATAGAAGATTCTTGTTTAGACTGGTATAGTTCCATGCTTATTAAGCATACAATAAATTCAGAATGGGAACTGTGGAAAAAAAACTTTGATGAAACATATGCGGATAAAAGTTGGTCACCGATCAGGTATGCAATGTTATTTAAATACAGACAGGGCTCATTACTGGAGTATGCGTTAAAAAAAGAGAGACTACTATTAGAAATAAATAAGTCCATAGATAAACTCACTCTAATTAATCTGATTGCTACCGGATTAAAAAATTTTATTGCAGATAAGATTGATAGGAATAGTTTAAAGGAAACTGAAGACTTATTTAATAATATAAGAAGTTTAGAACATATGGTAAACAAAAAAACATTTGATAAAAAAGTAGGACTTTCTGAAAGTAAAATTAAAGGAAAAAATATGAATCCCGTGGTTAATCCATGTAAAATTTGTGAAAAAGAGAATAAAGGTATACGTTACCACCCTGAATCCCAATGTTGGTTCAAAATTAAAAATAATGATAAGCCAAAAAAAGATCAAATAAGGAGTGTTAATAATTCTGAATTAGAGACAGAATTAAATGAAATTGATCCAAAAAACTAACAGTGCCGCCATTGATTAAAATTAAATTACTAATAAATGATACTTTGGAAATATCAGGAATTTATGATTCAGGATCTAATGTGTCCATAATAAATTCTAGGTTATTATCTTTAAAAAAAATACCTGCTTATAATAAAAATGCAGGTTTAAAAACAATTAATGGCGTAAAAAAATCAATAGGAATGGTAACTTTAAAAATCAAAATTTTTGATGTAGAGAAACAAGTTAATGTATTTGTTATAGATGAAGACAACTTTGACTATGATTTCCTACTTGGATTAGACTGTATACAACAATTTCATTTAACTCAAAATGAGAATTTAAATATAACCCAAAATATTATCAACAATAATGATAAAGATTACAAAAAAGTTAAAGATCAGCATCCTATCAACACAAATAAAATTCCTGGCAATTCAGGTAGTGACATAGGGAATAAACAAGAGATATATTATGAAAAAGAAGGTTTGGATATTACAAAGAAAAAGAAAAAAGAAATTTTGATTGATGAGTATAAAATAAACTTCAATGAAAATATAATAGTCAATAATTTTGATATTTCAGTAAATAATTTAGATCATCAAAAAAAAGATGATATTGATCGATTGATATGCAAATATAGTTCAATTTTTGCTAAAGACAAGTATGATATAGGCACTGTAAAAGGTTATGAAGCCCATATCGATTTGTTGATTGACAAATACTGTAGTAAAAGACCTTATAGGTGCTCTATTGAGGATATGAAAGAAATTGAACATCAAATATCAAAATTACTAGAAAAAAACCTAATCGAGGAGTCATATAGCCCTTTTGCCGCTCCAGTAACACTGGCATTTAAAAAAGAAGAAGGAAAGAGATCAAGGCTTTGTATAGACTTTCGTGAATTAAATAAAATTGTAGTCCCCCAATCACAACCTTTTCCGCTAATCGAGGATTTAATGGTAAAAACGAGGAAATGTAAATATTTTTCAACATTTGATGTAAACTCAGCGTTCTGGTCCATACCTCTTAAAATTGAAGATAGACAAAAAACTGCATTTGTCACTCAGGAGGCTCATTTTCAATGGACATGTTTACCTTTTGGCTTAAAAACTTCGCCCGCTATTTTCCAGAGAATATTGAGTAGTATTATAAGAAAGCATAAACTGTCAGATTTTACTGTCAATTACATAGACGATATTTTAGTATTTTCTGAAACATTTGAAAAACACATTGAGCACTTATCTTTGTTATTAGAAGCAATCTTAAAAGAAGGTTTTAAATTAAAGTTCTCGAAATGTAACTTTGCACAAGACTCTGTAAAATATCTGGGGCACATAATAAAAAACAATACTGTCACTCCATTAAAAGACAATTTGATAGCCATAAAAGAATTTCCAATTCCAAAAACACAAAAAAACATCCGACAATTTTTAGGAAAAATTAATTTCTATGGAAAATATGTGCCTAATGTTTCAATTATACTGGATCCTTTACATAATTTATTAAGAAAAGGAGAAAAATTCGTTTGGTCTGATAAATGTCAAGAATCCTTTGATACTATAAAAAAACTACTCTGCTCAAAACCTATTTTAGCTATCTTTGATCCAGACTTGCCAATTCATATTTATACAGATGCTAGCATACAAGGTATAGGTGCAATTTTAAAACAAATTCAACCCAATGGTGATGAAAAGCCTTGCGGATATTTTTCCAAAAAATTGAACGACTCCCAAAAAAAGAAAAAAGCCATATACCTTGAGTGTTTGGCAATAAAAGAGGCGGTAAAATACTGGCAACACTGGCTTATAGGTAAAACATTCACGGTTTTTTCAGATCACAAACCTTTAGAGAAAATGAATATTAAAGCCAGAACGGACGAAGAACTGGGAGATTTAACATATTATTTATCGCAGTTCAATTTTAAAATAATATACTCTCCAGGTAAATATAATATAGAGGCAGATACTTTAAGCAGAAACCCTGTGTTAGAATCGTATGAAAATAAAGATAGTAGTTTAAAAGTAGTGAATTTTGTTCGATTAGAAGATATACAACATGATCAAGATAAAAATGAAGATTTAAAACAAAATATCAATAAATTTATTTTGAAACATAATATTTATTATAAAAAGATTGGAAAACATGAAAAGATTGTACTGACTGAGGAATTCAGTAAAAATATTATAAAACGTGTACATCACTACTACTGTCACATAGGAAGACAACAAATGGAAAACAAGATAAAACCCTTTTATAAAGCTAAAAATTTATTAGATAATATAAAAAAAATTTGCGAAAACTGTGATATCTGTATAAAAAATAAATCTAGAGGAAAATACAAATTTGGACTAATGTCCCACTTAGATCCCGCTACCTATCCGTTTGAAATAGTGTCTATAGATACCATAGGGGGATTTGGTGGTGCTCGTTCAACCAAAACATATTTACATCTTCTAGTAGATCACTACACTCGTTATGCCTATATTTTGACGTCCAAAACCCAGTGTGCGAATGATTTTATAAAACTTGTCCAAAAAGTAACACAAGATAATAAAATTGACTTGATTTTATCAGACCAATATCCAGGCATAAATTCAAAGGATTTCAAAAATTTTTTAGAAAGAGAAGATATACCTATCGTTTTTACTGCAGTAAATGCGCCGTTCTCAAATGGTCTGAATGAAAGATTAAACCAAACGTTGGTTAATAAAATTCGTTGTAAGATTAATGAAAGGAGGAATAAAATTGCTTGGACTACTATTGCTCACGAATGCACAGAAAGATATAACGAAACTGAACATAGTGTAACAGGGTTCTCCCCAAAATATTTATTGGAGGGAAAAAATGTTGATATTCTACCAGATGAACTGAAACAAAATATAACACAGAATCATCTATTACGAGACCGAAAAATTGCCTTAGAAAATAGTATAAAATCTCACAATTATAATAAACAAAGATTTGATAAAAACAGAAAACATTATGAACTAAAAGTTGGAGATTCTGTATATGTTGAAAATGGAAATCGCTTAAACCGAAAGAAACTAGATGAATTGAAAATAGGACCATACCAAATTGTAGACAAAATATCCAATTCAATTTACAAAGTAAACACGGGCCACAAAAAGTCAGAGTCGAATCTCTTCCATGTAACAAAACTTATTCCAGTAATAGAGTAAAACAGTAAAACATTGCAATTTCAAGGGGGGAGATGTAAACGAAGTGCGTGACACTTCATTTGAATTTGCCGCGTAATAACTTGAATCTATGGAGAGCTATCTGTCATTGACTGAATGACACAGCACGATAGAATATGGAGGTTAGGTTATATTACAATAAAGAATTTTCATTTTAATTTAAAGATCAAATAAGAACTGGTGAAGCAATAGCTTTAAATGTTGTTTCTCTTTTCAGGTAAGTTATTTATACATGTAATAGAATGTTTTGTAAGTGTTATCTATACATAACTGGTTTTTGTAATAAAATTCTCTTTTCAGAGCAACTCAATTTGGTTATTGTTTTACTTCAACCAATCCAAAGATAAAACACATTATATGTATAAAAAGGGCAAAAAACATGTTTGCTGTATGGAAGCCCCCCTTAAATATTTATTTTATTTTTAGTATTTGTGGTTTAGTAAAAATACTTATATGTCGCAGATCGCTGCGTTTCCAGACCTCATTCTATTTCATACTAGCGAGCCTTCGTTTTGATACCATGCATTTCATAGTCAAGAGTAATGTTAACTTCTTGATATGTATTCGGTCTCTTTGCTCTATAGGCGGCCAGGCCATAGAACATGTGATTCAAGGACAACAGACTGTTGATAGACAAATGTCATAAAAGAAAATTAATTACTTTGGTTGCAATATGACAGTGAATATCTCTTGGATTTTCTAAATTATTATTCTGATCAGAATCGCAATATTTATCGTAGCTACGCTTTATTATTGCATGCGCTCGTGCACTGCATTAGCCCAGTAAAGATTGGTGTACCGGATAACACCTTGAGTGCGCTTTCCTGACAAAACCACATTGATGCTCTGTGATCCGGTTTTATGGAGATGATCATGAAGATGATCCTGTTTTCCTTCTAATTACGATATATATAATTTGTGAAAATTTCAACTGTCTAGCTATCGCGGTTCTTGAGATAGTGCCTGGTGACAAACAGACGCACGGAAAGACAGCGAAGTCTTAGTTTTCTTTTCTTAGTTTCCATTTCAGTTTATTTATTTATGCAAATACAAAATACTTGGTATAATCAAGCTTGGTAGCTTACAGTAGCTTACGTAGCATTATAGTAGCTTGCAACTTTCACATTTATCACTGCAACTAGCGACCCGCCCGGCTTCGCACGGTTGTATTTCACGTATAAACCTTCCTCTTGAATCACTCTATCTATTAAAAAAAACAGCATCAAAATCCGTTGCGTAGTTTTAAAGATTTAAGCATTCAAAGGGACATAAGGATATAGGGACATAGGGACAGAAAATCGACTTTGTTTTATACTATGTAGTGATGTTATAAATGTGAATGTTTGCATTGATGTTTGTTTCCTTTTTCGCCAAAAATACTGAACCGATCAGGCTAAATTTGATGTTTTTGTTTCATTCCAGGGTAGAACTAAATTTTTTCAATATTTTAGCCTGTTTTGTAATATTGTCGTGAAGATGTGAAAAGGGTCCCGTGAAAGTTTCCCTTTGGGTACGGAACCCTTATAAATCAAGCTACTGGGACTACATAGATACCTGAGTGTTGATGCGAGAGCACAGTGTTAGTGCTGCAGAGGGACGCCACGGAGCTCTCAGACTTGGCTTTGATGAGGCGGGCGGGTGGCGGCGCCAGCTGCTGCAAGCTGCCGCCCAGGACTGAGCTCTGAAGGGAAGGAGATAAGACTCCAAATGTAAAAAAAATATACATAAATACACTTACTAACTAAACATTAATACTATTAACAAGTTATGAGCTGTAACATAACAGGTACTTACTATAGCTTAAAATAAACAACTTAACATATTCCCATGTAGGGCACATGGGAATATGTTAAGTCCATCCAAAAAATTAAAACCGCATCCCTGAGTTTTGACAAGGATATTCTTACTTTTTTACTACTTTCCTTACCCTTTCCTTTTTTGTCCATACTTTATTATTACTACTACTTGCATAGAATAGATGTATGGATGGATGGATATTTTTTCCTCTTTCACGCAAAAACTACTGAACGGCTCGTGCATAAATTTTGAATAGACTGACATAATGTATAATCATTTTGTTTTTTGTTAATTTTCTTACAAATAAATGATTTGATTTTGATTTGATTTCTAGTCTAGGTTACTTTTCATCCTATATCAGTTCCTATGGGATAGAAATAGCCTTGAAACGTTTCTATAGAAATAACGCATGCGAAGCCGCGGGCAAATACATGTATAAAATATTTCAACTTCCTTATTTGCACATAAGTTGTTTATCACGCGAAGTGCTATAAACAGCTTACCTTGAAACGTTTCCATAGAAACAACGCGTACGAAGTCGCGGGCATATACATGTATAAAATATTTCAACTTCCTTATTTGCACATAAGTTGTTTATCACGCGAAGTGCTATAAACAGCTTACCTTGAAACGTTTCCATAGAAACAACGCGTACGAAGTCGCGGGCATATACATGTATAAAATATTTCAACTTCCTCATCTGCACATAAGTTGTTTATCACGCGAAGTGCTATAAACAGCTTAAGATAAAGAACAATAAGATGTCAACATAATATGAAATAACTAGTTATCTGTTTATATGATAGTATAAGTAAAAGTAAACTCGTGAAAAACGTGTTCTTGAGTGAAGACCGCGACTTCGCAAACGTAGCAGACGCCCTCCGGCCAAATGGGATGACGATCTGCAAAAGACTGCTGGCAGATGCTGGATGCGTTAAGCTGAAGACAGGACGCTATGGCGCTCATTAGGGGAGGCCTATGTCCAGCAGTGGACTAATATAGGCTGATGATGATAAGTAAACTTAGGACAACGAAAGGGAAGGATGATTGAACTGTTACATGCAGCAGAAATGCGAATGTTGAGATGGATGTGTGGAGTGACAAGGATGGATAAGATAAGAAACGAGTACATCAGAGGAAGTTTGAAAGTAGCGGCAGTGACGGAAACGATGAGGAGTAATAGGCTAGCGTGGTATGGACATGTTATGAGAAGAGAGGAAGATCATGTTACGAAAAGAGTGATTAATTTGAATGTGGAGGGATATAAGGGGAGAGGAAGACCGAAAAAAAGATGGATGGATTGTGTGAAAGAGGATATGCTTAAGAAAGGTGTGAATACGGAGATGGCGAATAACAGAGCAGAATGGAAGAATAATACATGATGTGCCGACCCCTCTTAGCGTGGGATAAGGTCAGTACCTCTACCATTAGTTTTGACATTACAATCGCCTGACTTTACTATAGTAGTTACGTAAATACGCAGATAGCTTTTTTACGAGCATTTTTCGTACCCAACTATCAGCAAGAGGCTTAAGGTGAAGTTTTCATACATTTTTTAACTACAGTCGCTAGCGAGTATAGTAAGCAAAAACTCATGGTAGGTACAGGAAGAAGAAGAAGATGATGATTTAAATAAATGAATGTCTAAATGAAAACGAATGTCTATGATAAGTAAACTCACGTTGATTCTCGGTGGGTCTCGGTCCCGCCTAGTCCGGACCGCGACTAGCGTGGTTGGCGTGGACGCGGTCCTTAGTCTTGATACCACGTCCACGTGATGCGATCCTAGTACCCTCCAGCCGTTTACCTGATACAAAACACATTTAGCACATTTTTACTTAACTAAGTGTTCACAATAATAAATAGATAATGCTGGAAAATCCACACAACATCATATAGCCCAAAGCTAATCAAAGTTTGTTTTAAATGTTGACACCACGTCCACGTGATGCGATCCTAGTACCCTCCAGCCGTTTACCTGGCACAAAACTTGACATTTAGCACATTTTTACCTAACTAAGTGTTCACAATAATAAATAAATAATGCTGGAAAATCCACACAACATCATCTAGCCCCAAGCTAAACAGAGTTTGTAAAACAAACTCTGTTTAGCTTGGGTGTTGTCTTTAATTATTATGTGTTTCACTTTGATATAGCACTAGTAATATTTAGACTTTATTTTCTTCAGAAATTCATTTTCCTTTAAAATATTATACCTCGATCAGACAGATTAAGCCTTCTATTTTCTGTTTGGTTTCACTTCTGGTCGTCTCGTAGCATAACATAGCAACTTAGACGATTAAGCTGAGAAACCACTTATAGCTGCGAAGTGGCCGTACCCTTCTACATTGGAGCGAACACGTAATAGGTTTGTTAGGTATGAATTAGAAACAGCCAAAGGCCGCAAACTTGTTAGGTTAGATCTAAAAACAGCAGAACGACCGCGAAGCAGTCACCCATCTCCTTCACATAGAAGCCGAAAGCTTAATAGTAGGTTTGTTAGGCTTGATAGAGGAACAACTCAACCGACGGAAAGCGTTCGTATCTTTCTTCAAAACATCCCTTCTTGTCTGATTCCTTATTTTATAAACCTAAAGATATATCGCAGATCGCTGCATTTCTAGACCTCAGTTCTATTTCATACTAGCAAGCCTTCGTTGTGATACCATGAATTCCATAAGAAATCAGAAATCAATATCTTTATTTCTTTAGGCTTACAAAATAAGCACTTAGACAAGTCAAGAGTAATGATAACTTCTTGATTATGTATTCGGTCTCTTTGCTCTAGGCGGCCAGGCCATAGAACATGTGATTCAAGGACAACAGACTGTTGATGGACAAATGTCATAAAAGAAAATTAATTACTTTGGTTGCAATATGACAGTGAACACTCTTGAATTTTCCAAATTATTATTTGGAGTTGAATCCAGTTTTATGGAGATGATTATGAAGATGATCCTCTTTTACTTCTATATGCGACAGATATAAAACAAGCTTATAGATTTCTAATGCCTTACCTCCAATAGCTCGTCTCCCCGTTGAAACAGTCCATTGACAGCCACGGGTCCCTGGGGCGCGAGCGAGCGGATGTAGTGGCACGCCTGGACCTCCCTGCCTGACACCACGCGCACCGTGCCTTCTAGAGAGATGCCGAGACCCGCCTCCTTGTCGCGGATTATAGTGCCTACCTGCATTCAGACAGTTACCTCCAATAGCTCGTCTCCCCGTTGAAACAGTCCATTGACAGCCACGGGTCCCTGGGGCGCGAGCGAGCGGATGTAGTGGCGCGCCTGGACCTCCCTGCCTGACACCACGCGCACCGTGCCTTCTAGAGAGATGCCGAGACCCGCCTCCTTGTCGCGGATTATAGTGCCTACCTGCATTCAGACAGTTACCTCCAATAGCTCGTCTCCCCGTTGAAACAGTCCATTGACAGCCACGGGTCCCTGGGGCGCGAGCGAGCGGATGTAGTGGCGCGCCTGGACCTCCCTGCCTGACACCACGCGCACCGTGCCTTCTAGAGAGATGCCGAGACCCGCCTCCTTGTCGCGGATTATAGTGCCTACCTGCATTTAGACAGTCTACTGTTAGTACTTAATACGAATAAGAATAGGGTTTTTAATTGAATGAAAACATCATAAAACTGATTACCTTAACAGATATAAATAACATGTATAACAATAAGCAGCAAGATAGTCACTGTTCAAAGTTAGAGTTCGAAACACAAAAGGTTCAAAATTAGAGTTAAATCGGTATAAAAAAATATGTTAGTTATCTCAAAAACAAAGCTCTTTGAATATTTTTTAAATGAAGAATTCTTCATCTGGTTTTTTGTTCGTTTCTTTTTGAGTAAATGGTGTATTTTATTCGAAGTAGTCTCATTTGAAAGCTAGATAGTTTACCTAGCTAAGAAAATAAATAAAAAATACAACATCGGTACATAAGCTTAGGAAAAATAATATTTTTTTAAGAAATTAGACAAAAAAAACTATTTATATTTTATTTTTTCTCTGTAACTTTAAAACTAGGTTATTGAGGTGTACTTTTTTCCATGTTGTAATAAATTTCATAATTTCAAATCCTCAAAAAACTGGGGGTCTATCTCTTTTCACTGTCATGTTATTCACCATTTCAATTAGGTACTGTCTGCCGTCTGGTCTTGTCTTTAGCTTGCCGCATTCAGCATCTGCCAGCAGTCTTTCGCAGATCGTGTTCACACCTGGCCACATCTATTGAATATGCTAGTTTTAATTTGTTTCTAAAAGAAACTTACCACAATATCATATTCATATTCATGTCCCGGCCAATCCTTCTCCTTGGTAAGTATGTCCCGCCACTTGTCCTGTATTCGTCTCGTTTCCTCCTGGTCTTCCCTCCCTATCACAATCTCTTCGTCGTCTCTTTCTTGCGGGGGGGAGGGTAGGTGCGCGAAACTGTCCACTTCTGTTTCTATTACTGTTGATTCGTCGTACTGGGAAAAGAAATGTGGGTTAGTGTAAATCTTACCATGGCAAAGTCACGAAGGATTTTACCAAGACCATAATAATTATGTATGTACTTAGCCAATGTTACTAGTAGATTTTTACTATATACCTACATGTATTCTTTATCTCTCAGTTTATTTTATACTTTTTACTCCTTTCCATTTGTGGTACTTGCGACTTTTAACTTATCGTAAACTAGCGACTAACCACGGCTTCGCACGGTGCATGCATATAAACCTTACTCTTAAATCACTCTCTTTTGATGGAAACCACATTAAAATTACGTAGTTTACAAGATTTAAGCGTACACACATATCACTGACATATAGAGATATGTCACCATGTAATCCTAATTGATTTATGTTGCTTATATGTATGAGGAACAGTTAAGGTCAGAATGGATCCTTGTGGAACACCATATGTAGTAGTTTGTTTCATCAACATCAACCTATAGTCTTCTGCTGAACATAGGCCTCCCCATAAGAGCAACACAACGCCGTCTTCAGCTTGCCGCATCCAGCATCTGCCAGCAGTCTTCCGCAGATCGTCCTCCCACCTGGCCGGAAGGCATCCTACCCTACATTTGCCGAGACGCGGTCACCTAAGAACACCTATACCAGAACAGTTATTTCTTCGCAAGATATAGCCGGCCCACTGCCACTTCAGTTAATTTTTTGAGCTATAGTTTGTAAAGAAAGAATTAATGATTTTGTCTGTTCAGACAGAGATTCAGTAATAATGTGTAACCTACCACGCTAAAGTTAAACTTGGCCAGCGAAGTGACCGAGGGACTGGGTGGAGCGATGGGCGAGCCAGGCTTCCTCCCATTCTGAGCTGCCAGTGCCTTTTGGAGTTTCTCGTAGTCCGCTCCTCTTAGATACCTGGAACGTACGTGTATTCTTAATCATACATACTTTATTAATAACTAGCGACCCTCCCCGGCTTTGCACGGTTTTATTGTACGTATAAACCTACCTCTTGGATCACTCTATCTATTAAAAAACACCGCATCAAAATCCGTTTCCGAGTTATAGTCTTGTTACTGAAAATCATAAATTTTCTGTCCGGTGCCAAACTTTTTGATGCTGTGACTACAGATGTCAATATTTTGAAGTTTTTATTTATCTATTACAAAGTCAAATAGCAGATTAATTTATGAAAGTGCAAAATTACAACACTATGGTAACATTTTGTGGAAAAAAATATAGTTAAGTTCGGTTATTGCATCGATGATTTTCCATTGATTAACTTTGACTCGTCATACTGAAAAAAAATCCACTACGATAGGCCGGCATGTTCTGTTAAAAGTTGGCGCAGTTATCCTAGATTTCAAAATGATGATCATATTATGATCACCGCCGTAATGTACGACAAGTAACCTAGTGCTATCGAAACAAAAATCTGCACTGCGAGTAATAATATTTAGTAAAAAAACACGGGGATTTTTTTATGGCAGTTTTATTTACATAGTTTTCATTAAGTTTACTGACCTTAATGCTTTCAGCCTGACCACGGGCCCCTTAGCATCCCTTAACAAAGAGACCGCTTTGGGGTTCGTCACTCCGTTCAACGATACGCCGTCTACCTGTAAATACACAAAACATAATTTTATTTCTTACTAGGATCTATCCCGCGTTTCTATGGAAACGTTTCAAGGCAAATTTCTATCCCATGGAAACTGATTTACGGGATGAAAAGTAGACTATGTGTGATTCCATGGCGAGAACTACGTCCATTCATAATTACAGCTCGATCCATTCAGTAGTTTTTGGGTGAAAGAGATCAAACATTCATACATCTATACAAACTTACACGTTTATAATGTTAGTAAGGATTTAAACAGGCGCTTACTGAACAAACGTAAATGAATTAAATTTACTGTTAATAATTTGTTTCTTTTTTTACTGATGTCTAACAAACAACATCGTCGTGTTGACCGTGTTAATTCAATTAAAATAAATTAAAAATCGCATTTCAACGCACTATTAAGGCTAACTCAAAAGCTGCCGGTCAGATCTTGAACAATTTTATTTGGGACCACCAGAAAAGCACCAGATTTTAAATAAAAAACGAATCACGAAAATCAGTTCACGTAGAAAAAAGATTTTAAACTTTTCCGAATTTTGAACCTCCTCTTTTTTTATAGTCTTTTCAAAAAGGTCTGTCGTCGCATTTATTATGTTTTCGACAAATTCACCCTAAAGGTTCTCCAATTATTGACAGATAAATGAAGAATGGGTTGAAATCACACGCAAATATACTTCTAAAACAAAACGCAAAAGTTCCATCTCATCCACCCTAACAAAACAAAAGCATACAGATTGACCTACAAACAAAAATGAATATGCAATACGTACAGACGCGAACAAAACGCTAATTATAAATTCCCGTCTCGCTGACCCCAAAACAACCGGCATATTGCGATTGTACTCGACTGTACTGCGATTGTGGTTTCGAGAGATTGCTACAAAAAGTAAGGGTAATCAAAGCTGTACCTATCTATTCTGTGGCTGGGCTGATCAGGGTGCTTATTCTAACAGTTGCAATTTTACTTGAATTTGTAGGATGTAGCAGTCTTGATTGTTTAGTAAATTCGGTGAACGCGGTCATGAAAATAATCCTATTGAACATACTAGAATAGATATTAACTTTACCTGTCTTTCAGTGCGCAATCCTAAATCGGTAGGTCCATAATGGTATGAAATCATAATGTATTTTATTATTTTTAGTATATCAGTCATCTAGTACCCATAACACAAGCTCTGCTTAGCTTGGGGCTAGATGATGTTGTGTGGACTATCCGGAATTATGTATTGTATGATGCGTGTCTTATCCAACATTATTTATGTATTTATAATTCAGATGTTACCAAAATGAAACTACCTAATTTGCTGTAAACCAGAGCATGATTTTGGAATAAAACAGGAGTGCAATTTGGAACAGTTTTCGTATAGCTCCATAAACGGAGGATAATATTTGCGATGTTTCGTAGCATTTTGTTTTTACTTCGTTTACCAAAGTCCAGGGTTGAATAAACAGACAACGACCTAGATTCGGTGAATAGATACTTTTTATTTTAGTAAAGGTCACTGACTACAATAAGCTTAAGTTTAGATCAACGAATATAAACAGGGTAGAGTTGATTTTGGTAAGAGATTAAATTCGGTTGATGTAATAACATCAACCGAATTAAATCTCGAATTTATTTAATTATGACCGCAAAGTTAATATACTAAGCGCTCATAATTAAATACACCTAGGACTGAGTGTGCTTCTCAAATAACGGTCTTTATTTGTAATATTTTTGTTTATTGTAATTTTATTTAAATATTAAAATAATTTGCACAGTTGTAAATAAATTATAGGTTAGGTTGATATATGTCTATGAATACTCATTCCGATTTGAGGACGACTGAAGTCGTAATTTCTTGACAGAAATTCATTAATCCTGAAAAAACGCAATGGACAATAACGCATAGATACCTATACTTTGGCGAATTAACATGCGATAGTTTATGACGATCCAGATTTTCATAAAAGGTCACTCACACGTCAAACTGTCTACCATTCGTGTCAAAATTCCGAAACATCTGCCTACAGCCCGAGCTATTCCGCAGAACTAGCTTAAACAATGAGCGCTCAACTCAACTGAACAGCAATCAACGTACTAACGTAGGTACAATCGACGGACAGTGTAGATCGACCGACGTGAGGACGAGTTATTTCAACCATTGTCGGTGATTGTACTCTATACTTAGTCCGAGAGACAGTAGGATACAGGATATTTTATATAAAAAAAGACATTTATGAATGAAAACTTAACAAAAACTGATAACAGAAACTTAACAGATTATTACCATGTAGGTAACAGCAAAGTTTACTAAAAACTAGAATAACTCCAACAACGCCAAATAATTTCATACGCGCAGCGAAATATGTTTTAATTAGAGTTTGAAAACAGACGACAGATTAGTGAGTGGCAGAACGAAAGCTTTAAAAAAATTGTGAGCTTTGTGAGCGATTTGTTACAATAATTTACCTATACTATTTTCCACCAACATTCCTTTGGTTTTGTATCCACTTTGCTTACAAAAATATATGTTTTGATACTCTCATACGAGTGTAAGTACGAGTAGATATATACATATATAAAAAACAACTGGCTAGACAGGTGAAGTAATTCCGAAAGCGATTTTCAACTACACCCATGTGTATTCCATTCGCTGAAGTGAACAACAGTTTGATCTAGGTATTTGTTAAAAAATAACAACATAAAAGGGTAGACTTTCTATTTCACCTTATTTATTCAAGCTTAGAGAGATTTCATTGAACGAAATGAAAAGCACAACTTTCTTGTTTCTTAAGGCCCTGTATGTCGACAATTGGTCATTTTTAAGTAGAATTATGAAATGTTTCTGAGCAAGTTACATTTCAAATTTATAAATACATATTACTTCACGTTCA
The DNA here is from genome assembly GCA_944547425.1 of Eupithecia centaureata. Taxonomy (NCBI): domain Eukaryota; kingdom Metazoa; phylum Arthropoda; class Insecta; order Lepidoptera; family Geometridae; genus Eupithecia; species Eupithecia centaureata. The sequence continues at coordinate 1,107,610 of OX155699.1, read as the reverse complement.
TACATAGATTAACAGCTAAGCTGAAAACATAACAGCAGAAACTTTTCTCAATAAATATATGTTTTCAAAATGGCACGTTTCAGAATTTAATATAAAAATATATTGATAGCTACGATAAACATCAACTAGGGAGTTATTGTTAAAGTTAGGTAACATTTTTATCTAGAATCTGGTTAGCCTAGTCTTTTGATGAAGATTCTCAATAAAGTTAAATATTAATTTATTCGATTAACAGCAGGCGCTGAGCCCGCCGCCCATGCCTCAGTACCACCGTGACCGCTGTCAAGGCTGGACGTGTGCTTGATGTCTTCTCAGACTTCAATGACAATCCATACGTAATATTTATCGTGAATATTCGAATAGAGCCTGTCCAGATGGCGCGTTTTACGTGCGCTCCTATGCGCGTTACGTTAGGGGGACTCGGAGACAGATAAAAACATGGAACCAAATAAAATAGTTCTGGAAACGTCGGAAGCAAAAAGAACTTCAAAGATGTAACATACATCCAATTCTACTAATTCTTCTTAACGTTTCATGGTTCTATTGAATTATCTCTGATTGATTCAATTTTCCCATATTGCTACTCTTTTTTCAATTTTGTCTATAAAAAGTACGGTAACGAAGATATCTTTCTCCAATTTCGATCGAAATACGTCCACTCGCATTGCGCGTTCCACTATATAGACGAGGAATCGCGCACCAGCATCTGGACGGGATGTAGTTAAAGTGCTCTAGTATCTGGAGAACGCGCGAATGTTTAAACGCGAGAGCACTCGCGTAGGAACGCTCCATCTGGACAAGCTCTTAGCTAACGTTCCCTGACAGATTGACTATTACTCGATATTTCATTTCGATTGACAACTAGGATTTAGGAAAATCAAATTTTTGAATATAGAATACCAGTACGCTACACAAATTATCAGAACTAAATTTCATTTAGCATCCAGAGATATCATATCGTTTTGCGTAGAGTGGAACTGGAACATAATAGAGATGGCACAAACAAATAGGTATTTTGATGGAAATCTATAAATTAGGATTTGGTCCCGTGGATTCCAGGTTCTAAATTTCCCAGGATTTCCCGAAATTTCTGGATGATTTCAAAACCTGGTTATTGTAAATAATTTCTCGGAAAATTTCGGGTCTTTCGGGAAAATCATTTTAGCATTTAGAACAGTACCGAAATAACTAAACTTTATCCATTCCATCATCTTGTAGCATTTCGGATTTATTCATACCTTCGCGGTATAAGGTATGTTAGTTGGTGCTTTATCTCTTACTTACTAGCGACCCGCCCGGCTTCGCACGGTTTTATTATTCGTATAAACTTTCCTTTTGAATCACTCTATCTCTTAAAATAACCGCATCAAAATCAGTTGCGTAGTTTTAAATATTTAAGCAGTCAAAGGGAAATAGGGACAGAAAAAGCGACTTTGTTTTATACAATGTAGTGATGATTTGTAAAAATTAATAGGTATGAAATTTTTAGGGTTATATCAGTGTTTTGTGTTTGTGTTAATGCCTTATGGTTTTTAATGCTTTATTGAGCGATGCCAGTTTCACACACTCAAAACAAAGTATCCGCATTATTCTGAGCAACAACATAATGAGTGTAATATAACTATTGTTGCCTTTAGTTCAAACTGACTTTAGTTCATAAAATTATCAGTACCCAAATACAAATACAATCATTTATTTGCAAACAAGGGTCACAAAGGTGGTGGTTAGAAAATAGTAAGTACCATACATGTTTTGCCTTAGTCATAGGGCATGCAAATTTAGGTTTTTTAGGACTAAAACCCAAAATTTAATAACAAATAAAAGATTGGAAATAAAAAGAGATAAAAATTAAAAATATAAACATCAAGTCAACATGAACTTAACATAAAATTAAAATTTAGAATAAAAAGGTTTCTATTAGTTATTCAGTTAGTTAATGTCCTTCATCTATCAAAAATTCATTTATATTATAATAGCATTTAGATGTCAAAATTTTATTTAGTTTATTCTTAAACATTGTCAAAGGTAGTGTCTTGTAAGTTATTCGGCAACTAGTTACCCACTGCAGAATATAAGAGCATTTTTGTTAAAACATGGGTAAAGAATTTTGAATAATGCTCTAATCACGAGATATTATTTTTTTATAAATTAAATGAATAATATAATATTTCACACCGGCAGATATACCTACCAAAACTGACAGTGTTCAAACTAGAGTAAACTGAGAACTAGAGCAAACTAGAGTAGACTAAACTGAGTTCGTGCGACGCAGCGCGCCGCGGCTGTACGTCCGTCTCGTAATTTTTTATTTAAAAATGTTAAATCCACTTTTTTCTCAGTAGTTTCATCAAAATTCAGTGCCAATATTAATGTTCTACAAGTGATAATGTTTTCAAGATATATCTCTATTAAATGAGTGAATAGTAAAAGACTCTGATTCCAATAAGAACAAAACAGAGATTATGTACCTATCCTGTAAAAAGTGTAAAGTTTATGACATTACTATATCAATAATACAGTGTTTTTAAATAAATAAAAAGGTACAGTGACTCTATAACCATCTTAAACTTCACAAACGTAGGAACCTAAAAACTTTAAAACAAAAACTCTCTAATTCAATTTGCATAAAACAGTGCACCGGTGACGTTGTCCTTGAACTTTTGACCTACCATGAAAGAAAGTAGCACCCATTTGGGCCCCTTCATAGCGATTTTGAATTCCAAGAAACTTTGAACTCTATGACTATGATAAGTCCTACTGACTTGTAATTTCGACAGGATTACAGAGTGAACAATTAGCGTAAAGGCTTAGAGCGTCGCCTGCTGCGCGGAAGGAACCGAGTTCGAATCCTAGTGAAATCTAAAGATCAATTTGAATCTTTTTTTGATCTTATTTTTGCGTTTTCATATACAGTGCCTATCGAAATCTATAAAAATGTCTCTGATATGTGCCGGATGCTTACAAAAAATCCCAGACAGACAACACCTGACCTGTATGATCTGCAAAGAAAATTACGACATAGAATGCGCAAATGTATCTTTCACTCGATATTACAATACAATGAATCGAAACACTTGGGAATGTCTTAAATGTATCAGTGAAAGACCAAAGCGGTTGAACATAGATACTCCGATTCACCCACCTCTAGCTCGTCCTAAACGTCAAATTAATACGAGAAAAAACTCATATTCCGCAAACCAAAAGAACGCACAATATGAGAACACAAATTCAACCATTCGTAGATCGAAAAAACCAAAACAGATACCTACTTATGAAACATCATCAGAGGACGATGTTGATACCCTAGGGCATACGCTAGATTCTGATAAAGGCGCCATAAAGAAAGACCAGCCGAAAGCTACCACCAGCCAAATGATAACGATCACGATTGACCAATTAGAGTCATTGCTGGACAAAAAACTGGAAAATATTAAAATATCCTTGCTGAATGAGCTTAAAGAAACAATAATATCAACTACTACAGGCCAAATAACAAAATTAAAGAAAGAGTTTTCAGAGAGAACCAACAAGCTTGAAACGGAACAAAAAGAACTCAAAGAATCAATAGAAGATACTAACACTATAGTTACTAAGCTTATGAACGAGAATCTGAAATTGCAAACAGAGTTGGCAGAAATTAAACAGCAGATAACCAACCACAATTATAGCCCTGATATTCTACAAAAGAGAGTAGACACTGTGGAATCTGAAGAAAAAAACAGAAGCAAAAATATAGTAATATATGGGTTGGAAGAAAACTCTCACGAAAATGAATACCAACTACACGATAGAGTAATCTATCTTTTCCAAGACATACTAAATGTCAATCTAACTGGCTTTGTGGAAGACTTGAAGCGGATAGGAAAATGGGGGAAGCGGAGACCCTTAGTAATCGAGTTACTGAGTAAGAATATGACAAAGTACATACTCCAAAACAGACGAGCTTTTAGAAATACCGGAATAGCAATTTCAGAACTCCTAGGACCAGAGTCGTTACAAATGCGCAAGAAAATGATCGAGAAGCTTATAGAAGCACGACAAAACGGACAACGAGCAAACATAATAAACAATAAGCTGATAATTAATGGGAAAGAATTCCACGTACCTATTATTAACGACACTGCTGACAATCAACCACAAAAACCACTACCCCTAGACAAAGACAAAGGAACCGAAGAAATTGTTAAGGAAATTAAAAATCCTAACATGAATAAAATCTTTAAGGAGAATAAGCGTCCACAACAAACATCACAATTTTTTCGTGAATAATATAAACGCTATTTTTCAAAATATGCAAAGTTTATGCAATAAGAGACATTTGGTAGAAACAGTAACAGATTTTGATAAAACTATGAACATTTTATGCTTTTCAGAAACATGGGTATCCATTTCTAAGCAAGACTTACTTCGTATAGAAGGCTTTCATTTAGCCACTTCTTACTGTCGTTCTAACTATGAAGGTGGTGGTGTGTGTATATTTGTAAAAAATGGTATAGAATTTATTGAAATGAATGATATAGGTAGTTTCACTAAAGAATTTTTAATTGAAATATGCGGCATAGAACTAACAAGATTAAATCTTATACTAATTACTCTGTATTGGCCGGATCGCAAGAGAATGCCTGATTTATTTTATGAAACTTTAACAAAACTCATGCAGCACCTCCAGCAAAAACATGCTAAGAAAAACATTGTTATAGGTGGTGACTTTAATATTGACGTATTTGACCGCCAGATTTCGACCTATCTTCTTGATTTAATGCATAGCTTTAACTTCTACCAGCACGTTAACAAAGCAACTAGAATTTCCAAAAGTAAAACTAATGAATTGAAATGTGCGTGCATTGATCTCATATTCACAAACTTTAACAACAAAAATATGAGTATCAAAGTAGAGGAATATGGTTTTAGTGATCACAAAGGCGTTAAAATTACTATACCTTTTCCAGAACCGCAACAAAAACTATTAAAAAACTGGATTCAAGAAAAAAGAGTCTTTAGTGATCAAAATATACATAAATTTAAAACAGAATTACAGAAACTAGACTTTAGCCAAATTATTAAATATGATCAAAATATAGATGAAAATTATAAACATTTTAGTGAATCTATTCATAATATCTTAGAAATATGTATACCAAAAATAAAAACTAAAATTAAAATTCATAACAAAAAAACATGGCTAACCACCGGAATAAAAAAATCCTGTAAACATAAAAGAGCATTAAAAATATTGTCATCACAAACACAAAACCCCATCCTACTAAATAATTACAAAAAATATGAAAAAACTCTCAAAAAAACGGTAAATACATCTAAAAAAATACAAAACATAAAAAGAATGAAGAATTCTGTAAATATTGTAAAAACAATGTGGCATATAGTTAAAGAACAAACGAATAAACTCCCGTCTACAACTAGGAAAAACATAAAATTAAAAATCGAAAACGAAGTAACAGAAGACCCCCTTGAAATTGCGAATTCATTTAATGATTTTTTCTCGTCCGTGGGCGGTAATCCTATTTCATTAGCACCAGCAGGGCGCCCTGTAATTACTCCGATAGAGAACACAATGTTTTTAAAACCAGTCACAATACAGGAAGTATATAAAATTATAATTAACCTGAAAAATAAAAAGAGTTTTGGTCACGACGAATTACCACCATCACTAATTAAAAAATGTGCTGAGGAATTGGCCTCACCTTTATCGCTATTAATAAATCAGTCATTTGTAGAGGGTATCGTCCCACTTCCATTAAAACTATCTGTTATCAAACCATTATATAAAAAAGGAGACCACACCGACACCAACAACTACAGACCAATAGCACTTTTGCCAACCTTTGCAAAAATATTTGAAAGCGCGATGTCAAACAGACTTTATTCCTTTTGTGAAAAATTTAAAGTATTTAACAATAGTCAAAATGGATTTAGGAAGAATCATTCAACATCTTTAGCTGTTTATAAATATATAAATAATATTTTAAACATAATAAATAATAAACAATATGCAATAGGCCTATTATTAGATATGAGCAAAGCTTACGATAGAGTTATCTATGATATACTTTTGAATAAGCTGTATGGCATTGGTATAAGAGGACCCGCTTATACTTGGTTCACGTCTTATCTTAAAAACAGGAAGCAATTTGTTGAGATTGAACATCATGACCAAAACACTGGGTTCATTACTAAAATTAGTTCTAAAAAGATTGATATTATGAAATCTATACCCCAAGGAAGTGTTCTAGGATGTATTTTATTTTTAATTTATATAAACGATCTTCCAAAAAATATAGAAAATGAATGTACTTTATTTGCAGATGATATTTCAGTAATATTGCATTGTAAAAATAACTTAAGCTTAGATAATCATCTTAATAACACCTTAGATAACATAGTTAATTGGCTTCATGACCATAATCTAATACTAAACTATACTAAGACTAAATTAATGCAATTCCATCCCTATCAAAAAAAATCTTTATTTATATCATACTCTTATAATAATACCCCCATAGAATGCGTAAACTCATATCCACTATTAGGCATAAAAATAGACTCAAACATAAACTGGAAAGAACATATAAAACAAGTTAGCACCAAACTCTCCAGATTCTCCTATGCACTGTACGAACTGAAAAAAACAACAGATATAAAGACAGCAATATGCGCGTACTATGCCTACGCTCATGCTTGGCTGCAATACGGTGTAGTCCTCTGGGGAAATAGTACTGATATAGATAAAGTATTTATTTTACAAAAAAGATGTATAAGAATTGTTTATAATATTGATAGAATGATAAGTTGCAGGGAATATTTCAGGGAGGGAAACATTTTAACTTTTATTTGTATTTATATTTTAGAAGCATGTATTTTTGTTAAGAAAAATAACCATCTCTTCAATACCCTTTCTCGTCCACAAAACTTAAGACCACATAATAGATTATTCTTACCTTTCTCTAGACTTCATCTAGTTCATTCAGGCCCCCATGCAATGTGCGTAAAAATATTCAATAATCTGCCTAGATATATTCAAGAAGAGGATAATATCAACAGATTTAAAAAACAATTGAAGAACTTTTTATTGAAAAAATGCTTTTACAGTCTAGAAGAATATTTTGTAATGTAAATGTATATTCCTTGTTTTTTTTCATGTTTTAGTTTTATCTTAAGTTTTTACTTTGTAATTGTACATACCTACCTACTTATTAGACACCTATAACATCTAGATTTAAGATTAATATAATAATAAGATTGCTGTGCCCTTGCAGGGTTCATGTTGTACCTGTATTATTTTAAGATCTTATGTAACACATGTATGCAATAAAATATTGAGTATTGAGTATTGAGTATTGAGTATTGAACTACGGAACCAATTAATGGAAATTAACATTCATATTTCGCATTCGCATTTTTATTTTGCAGCTGACAGTTAGCTTTGATCGAATTTGAAAATAAGGATTATTCCTTATAATAAACGAATTTGAATTTTGAGTACATAATTTTTTCTCATTATTAAAAATAGAGAATCCTGGGATCACGGGATCATACCTCCTATTTCTTATATTTCGCAATATGTTTTATTTTACCTGAATTTACCTAAATGGCAAATGAGGTTTCCTTTACACTGTTTGTAATCGTCTGCAGTTAGCTCAATGGTTTCAATTGTATATTATCATACTAGTTGTAATTTTTTCTATTCCTTGATTGTAATTTTCGTTGTTTATTTCCTTATTTTATTTCTTTATCTATATCTGCAGGTCACTGACTCATTCTGTAAAATCTTAAATTTGAACTCGAATCCACTCTAGTGACCGAGCTACGTCATTCTTTAGCATAGGCTCTATGCTAAAGAATGACGGGCATAGGGGAACGTAGGTCGAAAGCGGTCGGGCTATGAGTGATAAGGTAAAATTGAATTGATGGTAGCCTAGCTAATATTTTGAAGAAGATAAATTTATGTGCATTTTTTTTATATACTGAAACAAGTAGAGATACGTGGTACCGATGATGAAAAAGTGTTCTGGCAGTGATAGTCCAGATTCGAGAGATATTTTGTACATTTTTTTTGGATCCATAAAGTCTGGATCTTTTGTTTTCCATCAATAATTTTATATTTATTTTCTCTTTTTTTGTAAAATTGAATTGATGGTAGCCTAGCTAATATTTTGAAGAAGATAAATTTATGTGCAATTTTTTTACCTCACTGAAACAAGTAGAGATAAGTGGTACCGATGATGAAAAAGTGTTCTGGCAGTGATAGTCCAGATTCGAGAGATATTTTGTACATTTTGTTTGGATCCATAAAATCTGGATCTTTTGTTTTCCATCAATAATTTTATATTTATTTTCTCCATTTTGTTTGCAAAATTAATTGATTAATTTTGATTGTAAAAATGTTATGTTTGGTGTTACTGTTAGAGTTTTGCAATTTTTTTGATATAAAATTAATTATATTTTCTCTAGCATTAAATGGGCACTCATTCAATGCAATTGACAGGCAAAAGGAGCGACTGACTTGTTAAACTGTAAATTGTACCTTAATACATATCTATAGTTGAGTACTATTTTATAATAAAGAAAAGATTTTTTTTAATTCTTCATATTTCGAGACTCTTGTATGCCAGTCCCGTATTTTAACTATAGGTATTCTATACAAATATATGAAATTGATAATAATAATAGGAAGAATTTTGACAAGTTTGTCAAATTTTTATTAAAACTTTCCTGGAGTAGGCTCCTGTTGCCCTGTTCTCCCCTAATTGTCAAAATCTCAGCATTTTAAACTGACAGCGGATTTCTAAGGTTCATACCACATGGGAAGTTCTCCCGCTGCGGGAATACGCTTCTGGACCGCACTAATCACATTTTAATATGAAATATGAAAGATATGATTTTCCTTCGCGGTTCACAGCTAGGCGGGAGCAATACGAGCGCCGCAAGTAGCTTCAAACCACCGCTGATAACCGGTTCTTACTACATGGACGCTTTCGCGCTATACGTCATTCTGCGCGGGTTTATAATCCCCGCGTATCCCTTGTAGTTTGATGGTCTACGGCAGCTTTGTCGAGCGGATACCCGCGACGGGAGAACCGCCCGTGTAGTATGACCCTAAGTGATATTCGAAATGAATTTATAAAATGCATAGGCTGATATATGAAACACTGCTGAACCGTTGGGGTAAACGTGTTCTTGAGTGGAGACCGCGACGTAGCAATCTGAAAAATGGGAAAATGGGATGACGATCTGCGAAAGACTGCGAAAGACATCAGCCTATATTAGTCCACTGCCGGACATAGGCCTCCCCTAATGAGCGCCATAGTGCCCTGTCTTCAGCTTGACGCATCCAGCATCTGCCAGCAGTCTTTCGCAGATCATCATCCCACTTTGCCGGAGGGCGTCCTACACTACGTTTGCTACGTCGCGGTCTCCACTCAAGAACACGTTCACCCCAACGGTTGTCGTTTCTTCGCGATTATAGTATTATATTTTACAATGATAAAGATGAAATGTAGTATAGGTATGCCTAACCATACATATTATTAATTTACTTATGCATTACCTAGGAACTTGGAGAGGTCGTTACATCAGGTACAAAACAGGGTAAAGTTACCCATAGTAAAGCATTATTACCTACCTACGCAGGTACCAGCAACGCGATCTTATAAAAACTAATATACTCATTAACGGTAGACATGCGCCATCTATGAGGTAGCCCTTGTCAACTCTCCTGGTTTTTCTGCCGCATTTTTAGCCGCTGTGAGCGCCTTAAATATTCGTTTAAGAATTTTCTTATTAGTGCGTAAGCCGCTCTCCGGATTATACATCAATTTCGATTATTATGTAAGAAATAAAATTTACAAATGGAAAATTTTTTTTTTTTCATTATTCATACTCGGAAAGTAGGTCTAAACATGCCTGAAGAGCGGGTTGAAAGTGATACTTTTCCGCCCTAGGGAGAATCGTTTTCAACTGACAGTTATAACGTTACTATTGAACCATGATAATGGCAGAATAAATGCTGAATCAAAAAAAAAATACCTTAGCGACAGTTCACTGAATTCAAAAAATACGAAAGACAAGGCAGTATGGCTTTATGGCTTTCGCCTGTCCTAGATGGACTAATAAATAAAAATAATTAGCGGCAATTTGATTAATTTGTTTTCTCATGTTTTTATTTATATTTCCTTGTATTCGTAATGAAAAGTACAGTGTTTACCTCGGGTGAAGTAACTTATATAGTCCCTCGAACTATTGGCGCCCTCGCTACCCTTGGGTAACAATGTACTATTTCGATTTAGGCGGGACATGAACCTACGACCTTCCCTCAGTAAGAAGCGCTATCCAACTGCACCACAAAGTCATGTCCATCCGAATTCGAAAAAAAGTATTTGATTTTTTGAAAATTTTTAATCACTCATTTCTGGGTTGTATTGCACTAAATTTGCTTTTGAAATCCTATAGTATCCTGTAGGTATAGTCAAGATTTAGTTTTGAGTTGTGATACAGTAAACATTCAGTCTATGGAAGTGAACAGTGAATAGTAAATAGTAAACTTCTAGTAATAGCAATCCAGTACTGCAGTAAGAAAATATAGAAGCTCTTCTCCCAGAACAGTCTTTGATTCTATGCCATCTTCACCTTCAACGGAGTTCTCCAATCCAGCAATAGATAGTGTGCTTCCGCTCATTCGTATAGGCCCTTCTAGTGGGATCGCACATTTTATGTTAATACGTGCAATGACCAAATTAGTTTAGTTCTCTTACCTCTACGATCCTGTCATTCACTCTGATCTTGCCACACAGGTCTGCAGAACTGCCTTCGCTGATGCTCTTAACGAAGACGCCAGACAGTTCCTCTGGAAAACAAACGAAATATGTATGTAAGCGCAAGTTTGCACATGATTCAAGCTGTCTCACGGCTGGGCAAAGATAACCTACAGCAAAGGTTGTCTAAGTTAAACACAGGGTCATTGATTACGTCACAAATACAGGACAATTGTGTATTGAATTAAGTTAATCAGGGTTTTATGGGTACCAGATAACTCATATTTTAATATAATACATTATATTATACGCATCAGATATCTTTTGAATTACACATAGAAAAAACCCAGAACATCCAATATCAGAATCAGAATCAATCATGTATTTGCAGAATACAATAAATTACATGTCAAGATCTTATAGCAATTAGATGTCAATGTATTCAACCCGCAAGCAGGTGTGCAAATGTTAAATAACAATATGTAATTGATTATTATGAGGTGAACAAGGTGTCCGTGATGGTAGCGTACCCATAATCGAATTCACGATTGTTGTTATGCCTAATAAATACTGTATAAACACTGCATAATTAATGCAAAACTAGAATAAATAGTGCCTCTCTGGTTTCGAAAATAATGACCATTCTTAGTGGGTACGCTAGCATAACGATCAAGCTAGCGTACACATGACCGTACTCAAAAACGACTAATGTTACAGAAACGAAATTTACACAAATAATACGCTACAAATACTGCCACAGCTATGCAAAATTTCATAATGATTGCTTTTATAGGAACGGAGATAATAAACAAGACTTTCAAAAACATTCCGAGCTAGCGTTATGGCAGCGTACACATTAAAAAACCTAAGAGATCTTATAGAAAATGAACTTTACTGATTATAAATGATATATGTATAAATAGTGCGTGAAATACTCCCTCTGCCAGTAGTCATTCTTTATAAAAATTCTTAGTGAAACAACGTAAAAAGTCCATGTGAACTTCTAGGAACAAATGCATTGTGGTACAGTCGCACACACAACAAATAATTTAAAATGGAAATTATACACCGTACAATGTATATTACTAAATATAAGTAGTTTTGTTACTTTCATGAGTAGGCATTGCTTCTGAATGATGCTACCTACGTGCTTGAAGGGTCCATCCTATAGGTGCTGCAAGCTTGTCGTAGTAGGAAGTATTTCTGTTAACTGAATGCACATGAATTCAATGAAAAGAAATACTTGATTTTCAATATCGTGCTAAAGTTTTGACAAATTATTTACCACTACAAATCAGTGCCTCTGGTGTCATTCGATCATTCACAATGATCGATATCAATCATGACCTAGTATGAAGATGATCCGGATCATAAGACCCGTTCATTTGAATGATTGATTTTGCCGGCGGCCTATCATCGCTTCACTTCGAGTTTTCGTTTAATTCGATCATGCATTTTGTGATTGACCGATTGAACGATTACTTACCGGTGCGAGATCTGTTCTTTGCGTCGCGTCGCGTCATTTCGTTACAGCCCGATTTGAATCTCGCAAAAACTCATTTGTAATTAATAATAATCATTTATCATATATCATACTCAATAATCATTTATTATAATCATTTATTTGACCTGAATTGAGATATATATGTACCTACTATGAAAAAAAGATTCTAAAAAAAAAGATATCTATCATAGAAAACGGCTCTTTAACTAGCGTAAGATATGTGGAAGAAATCCTCAACGAACACGTTGGTCCATTTATGGTCAATTTGGGTGAGGATGCTATATTTATGCATGACAATGCCCGACCTCATACATGTAGGATTGTGAATGACTACCTTCAAGAGATGAACATTACTTGTACGGAGTGGCCAGCGCGCAGCCCGGATATCAACCCGATCGAGCATGCTTGGGACGAGCTAGAGAGATGCGTAATACAACGAAACCCTCCCCCAATCACGCTTCCTGAGGTCAAAATTGCTCTCACAGAGGAATGGGAGATCGTATAAGGAACTTGGTGTACAGTATGCCAAACCGCGTAAACGCAGTAATGGAAGCACGAGGGAGTAATACGAAGAATTGAAATTCAAGAAAATCGTCATAAAGTTCAAAAATTTCATGTTTCCTATTTTTGTTTTAAGGAGAGATCAGCAGTTTTTTTTCTTTATGTAATTTTGTGTAAATAAAATGTATGGTGACTCATATTTTTTTAACTTTCATTTAAGGAGTATTAAATTGTCTATTAAATACAATTTATTGCATTAACCTAGCATTCTTACTTTCCGAGATTTTTTGGATTCTTTGAGTGACCCGGATTCATTGCTCTCGAGTGTAGTTATGGGCGTGTAAAATTTTCATCAAAGTCCTTCCATATTTCTTAATTTGTCCTAAAGTTTATCACCCTTATTATTCCGATTAAGCTAAAGTGGTGCACAAATTCATTTTAGTCACAATTCTCCGGCCCAGTAGGTACAACTGTTTAATTTTACAGACATTTAACGTCCACGTCGAGTTGTACAGAACTTAACGATTTGTTTATGTTAACGCATAATTTGCAGACTTTAACGGACTTTGAACTTGGCTTAAGTTTTGAAGCGTGAAATAAAACTTCATAAGACGTTTCAAGCAAGGAATCAATAAAAGAAGAAGCGTTCTTGATTTTAATTTAATAGACGTGACCCACCTCTTTGCGTTACGCTTCAATATTCCAATAAAAAATAGCTATAATCCCTGATTTTGTCAGGACAATACATAAATATTGTATGTATATATATATGGGTGATTCTCCCAGGGTGGAAAAAAACATGTCCGACTCGAAAAATCATACAAAAAGTATCCCTAGCCCTTTGATTTTTTTTATGATAGTAGATTAGACAAAGATAATAGGGGAGGCCTTTTTTAGTTTTTTAATATTCTTATTTTAAACAAGTAAAAATAAATAAAATCCTTGGAAATTCTGACTTCCGTGGTGCGTCCGGACCTCATGTTCCTGTGTTAATAAATTTTTATATCATTTCCTGAAAACACTAGTACTAATTTACATAGGTTCACAATAACCCAGATAGTTACTTGCTTATTTGACGCTATTACTACGCAAAACTAAGCTTTAGTTGACAAGTTACAACGAGATAACTTCGCGTCCGTCGTTTAGCTCTGATTCCCCTGGTGCGCACTAATTCATTCATAAATGCTGTACTTTAACATCTGCGTAAATAGTTGTTAGGTCGAGAGAAACTATCAGTCACACCCCATCAGTGGTGTGTACAACAAGTGTGTATGTCTCCACGTCACTCTGTTATTTCAGTACGTAATCACTTTCCGTGGCTTGATATCTAGAAATTCTGATTACCATGTTGACTATAAATTTGTTTATGCTAATCCTATTGTTTTATTAATTATGATAATTCATGCCTTTTGTGTTCCTAATTTCGACTGCATATTTCAATGTAAAATAATACATGGTGTAACAATATACATGTGCTAAGCGAAAAGCTGGGTATTTCTACCCCCCCGGGGAACAACTTTTGTTCAACGACTTTTCTAATTTCGATTGGTATCTCTGAAAAAACTAAAACAAAGTTTTCACATGGCCAGCTGATTTTTTACGAAGTGACAACCCTAAAATCTGCTGTTTCTTATACTTGCGACGATGACCTCAGTATGGTCACAGAATAGATGTAGAAAAGAGTGACAGATTCATATTCTTGAAATAGAAAAACGCCTACAGCATCATTGAGGCAAATTGTCGTAAGTCATGGCTAAAATCACATTTCAATTTGAAGGTTGAGTTACGTGTAGTTAAACATACGAACTAAACTACGCTAAGACAGTTATGTCTTTTTCTAACTGTTTGTTCTTTCTTGTGTGTTGATCTAATCATAATAACCTACTGACTGAATACACATTGATGTCCACTACTGAAAAGAGCTGTGAATCTGGCGGGTATTGCCATAATCACTTGGCTGGGGATTGCTGATCAAAGAAACGGTATAAGTAATTCACACAATAAAAATGCTGCCTTTCATTTGGCGAAGCCCCTTGGTCGACTTTTACGACATCCGACATACGACGAGCTGAGTCGCAGGGGTCGGTTAACTTAATTAAAAACTTTACCAAATGACTCTTTCCGTCATTATGTAGTTTATCTGTCCGTTCTGTACCTACATTAATATTTGACACTTGTATTTCCACAAAGGAACGCGACTAAATTTTATTGGCTGTAGCACTATGCAAAACCATGGCAACCAGCCAACCGCCAATCATAGACAAGTTAGAGAACCATTCATTCATTCGCGACTAAATTTTATTGGCTGTAGCACTATGCAAAACCATGGCAACCAGCCAACCGCCAATCATAGACAAGTTAGAGAACCATTCATTCATTCGCGACTAAATTTTATTGGCTGTAGCACTATGCAAAACCATGGCAACCAGCCAACCGCCAATCATAGACAAGTTAGAGAACCATTCATTCATTCATTGACTGTCGGCATCTATCAACATGCGATACACCCAGTGATGCCAGATCTACCGATTTAGCAGTAGATCTACCTGCTTTTTTAGGCGTCTACCGATCTACTGATTTATTTCAAAAATTTAGTGAAACCTACCTGATTTTCCCGAGCGCCTTCTAAAATTTAGTGAAATCTACCTGATTTTCCCGAGCGCCTTCTAAAATTTTGTGAAATCTACCTGATGTCCCGAGCGCCTTCTAAAATTTCGTGAAATCTACCTGATTTTCCCGCGCCTATAGCTCCGTGACTAAATAACCACTTGGCGACCTTTTTTTTTTTTTAGCTGCAATTGTCTGCAAAAATGCAAAGAATCGCTTCCTTTTTACGAAAGCACCTAAAAAAAAAAGGTCGCCAGCCAAAATGCGAGTCAAAATACTCGCGAAACACAAATACATATGGTACCTCTAGAATTTTCAGTCGTTAATTTCTACCTACTGATTTTTATTCCAATCTACTGATTTTTTACTGAACTTTCTACTGTTTTTTTCAAATTCCATCTGGCAACACTGGATACACCACATGTCGGTGCTGTATTTGCCAAGCGGGTCGAAATATTTTTTAATACGGGTTCCGTAATTTTTTTAATACCAAAATTTAAAGAAGTTCGTTTGTTTAAAATCATAAAATCAAAAAAAAAAAAGCTTAAATCCGTTTTCTACGGGATTTTGTATTAGGTATACCAACTATCAGAATTCACGCAAAGTGTATGTGTGTGTAGCAGGTAGGTACCTACATTGTGAAATACCTATGTAAAATAAGACCAGTACCTACCTACGTATTCATACAATTTTCTACCACATACCTATTATTTCACGACTGTGATCCTAATACCTCCTACACATGAGTAGCCAACTAGGGATTTATTAAAATTGAAAATGAACCCTAAAAATTATCCATCTTTTCGGCGAACGAAATCAAAAGAATGAATGATGAACTATTTTAGTGTGACCTTCGTCGCGGTGCCGTTTAGTGCTATAATTACAATTTTTATCTTTCGTGCCTAAAAAACAAGTAACTAGGACTTAAGAATACCTTAAGGGTGTGGTGTATGCATCGGAGAGTGTCACAGAGATGAAGAGGCGTGTGTTGGAAGCGTGTGCTTACTTCCATAAAATGTGTGTTGTTTGGAAGAAGGGAGGCATATCGAACCTTACTTACATGCATAGGTATCGATACCTACGTCATGCATGTGTAACTTACTAACTAACTAACCTAACTAGTGCTAAAGTGAGTGAGACATGTTAATGCCTAAAAAGAAACCTACCTTGTGCTGAAGTGTGTGAATTGTCTGTGACTGTGTACCTACAAGTGACCTACCAAAACATACATAAATCCCTTCGTAAGAAGCCATCTAGACAGCTGACAAGCGAGAAAATATGAGGTTTGTAACTTGTACCTACACTTACAACTTTCCTAACTCAGCATTTTAAGATTTTCTCAACACTACCTAGGAACTTACATACTAGCATCTTATTATTATCACGAATTTATTAGCTCGTCTAGTAATCTCCCGCCATAGCTGAAATCTACGAAGATAAATACCTACCTACATACCTGCAAAGTTAGTAGGTAAGTACAGGTTGCGCGAATAGGGTTGTCACTTTATTTTGGCACTAGGAAATGAAAACTTTTTGTATGGGAAACTGAAAATAGGAATTTTTAATTATCTCCCCCCCACAACTGATCACCATGGGTTCCTGAAACCCCCCCCTTCGGCTTAGTAGGGGTAATATGTTATACCTTGTATATACCAGCAAATTAAGAAAATTTCTAAGATTTTGTAATTATTTTTGATTTCCGTGGTACTGATTTCCGTGGATTTTGCGGGTTGATTAACATCTCAATAATATTTTTTTACAGTTTTTATGATGTTTTTTAGGATAAAAGTTTATAATAAATACAAAATGAATAATTATAATATTTTTAATACAAAGATAAACATTATTAGTGTGATTTTTGTAAAAAGTTACTTGTATTTACATTAATGATTTAAAGGTGTTTTTGTAAAAACTGAATAAAACTACAAACGTCAAATATTTGGTCCTTAGTTTTAAGAACCTTTATTTTCTACTTACTACCGAAAACACATATTTTTATTGATAAACCAACCCATATTTGATTTTGGTGATATAAATTCTGATTTCCGTGGACACCATATTTTTAAAATTGAATAACTCCGTAACCATAAAGCCAATAAAGTTCCCTTCACTACCAAAAAATTCAAAATTAAATTTTCATTTAGAATATACTATCATGATGTGCAATTTCAACAAAAAAAAATGTGCCACAGAAGTCAGACAAAAAACGAGTTTTCGTAGAATCACCCATATATAAAGTGAAAACCTTTTGCAAACCACTTAGATTAAATGGTACTACCACCATACACCGAAGTATAGCTTTTTGGTTTATAGGCGCTCCACATTCACACGAGAACTTCGTGAGAACGCGTGAAACAGGCGAGAAGCGTGAATGTGGAAGCGATTCGCGTATTCGTCTCACGTTCTCGCCTTGTTCTCGGGCTGTTCTCCACTTTTTGTCGGTTTTTTGGCGCGAGACAAAGGAGCGCGAGAAAGTGAGAACAGGCGAGAACGTGTATTGACTCCACACTCGCATGTTTCTTAGTAGCGCGGGTCATCGTCATTGAGCGCGAGAACTGTAGCGAGAACTATTTGAGAAGTTTGTGAGAATGTGTACCCAAAGAAGTTCGCGCTACAGTTCTCGCGAAGATTCTCCGGAGATTCTTGTGTGAACGTCTCGTGTGAATGTGGAGCGCCTATTAGACAAAACTTGGGAAAAGTAATAGAAACCTATACAAAACAAATGGAAATCAAAACCATTTGACAAGAAACAGTCAGTTTTAAGATGACAAAATAGTCAATAGTCAAAGTGCTTTATTTCCTTATGACCTTACAGGACACTTGGGTATGTCATAAAATTTATGTTATAAATAATTAAAATTAGGTAATAAAGCGCTCACTTTCATTTTTGTTCACTTCACTTTTTAAAAGTTGAAGTACTGAAGCAAACAAGAAACCTTTACCTAGTTAGGTTGTTAGTTTTCGAGTTGGAGCAAAACTCGTCCGAAGCTTTTTTATCATTTAAATTATTATAGCTAGTAGTCTTTTTAATCTCAGGAGGTGTCTCAGGAGGTGTCTAGAGCATCCAGGAGGTGTCCAGAGGATGATGGAGAGCATCCAGGAGGTGTCCAGAGGATGATGGAGAGCATCCAGAGGATGATGGAGAGCATCCAGAGGATGATGGAGAGCATCCAGAGGATGATGGAGAGCATCCAGGAGGTGTCCAGAGGATGATGGAGAGCATCCAGGAGGTGTCCAGAGGATAATGGAGAGCATCCAGGAGGTGTCCAGAGGATGATGGAGAGCATCCAGGAGGTGTCCAGAGGATGATGGAGAGCATCCGGGAGGTGTCCAGAGGATGATGGAGAGCATCCAGGAGGTGTCCAGAGGATGATGGAGAGCATCCAGGAGGTGTCCAGAGGATGATGGAGAGCATCCAGAGGATGATGGAGAGCATCCAGAGGATGATGGAGAGCATCCAGAGGATGATGGAGAGCATCCAGAGGATGATGGAGAGCATCCAGAGGATGATGGAGAGCATCCAGAGCATGATGGAGAGCATCCAGAGGATGATGGAGAGCATCCAGGAGGTGTCCAGAGGATGATGGAGAGCATCCAGGAGGTGTCCAGAGGATAACGGAGAGCATCCAGGAGGTGTCCAGAAGATGATGGAGAGCATCCAGGAGGTGTCCAGAGGATGATGGAGAGCATCCAGGAGGTGTCCAGAGGATGATGGAGAGCATCCGGGAGGTGTCCAGAGGATGATGGAGAGCATCCAGGAGGTGTCCAGAGGATGATGGAGAGCATCCAGAGGATGATGGAGAGCATCCAGAGGATGATGGAGAGCATCCAGAGGATGATCGAGAGCATCCAGAGGATGATGGAGAGCATCCAGGTGTCCAGAGGATGATAGAGAGCATCCAGGAGGTGTCCAGACGATGATGGAGAGCATCCAGGAGGTGTCCAGAGGATGATGGAGAGCATCCAGAGGATGATGGAGAGCATCCAGAGGATGATGGAGAGCATCCAGAGGATGATGGAGAGCATCCAGAGGATGATGGAGAGCATCCAGAGGATGATGGAGAGCATCCAGAGGATGATGGAGAGCATCCAGGATGATGGAGAGCATCCAGGAGGTGTCCAGGATGATGGAGAGCATCCAGGAGGTGTCCAGGATGATGGAGAGCATCCAGGAGGTGTCCAGGATGATGGAGAGCATCCAGGAGGTGTCCAGGATGATGGAGAGCATCCAGGAGGTGTCCAGGATGATTGAGAGCATCCAGGAGGTGTCCAGGATGATGGAGAGCATCCAGGAGGTGTCCAGGATGATGGAGAGCATCCAGGAGGTGTCCAGGATGATTGAGAGCATCCAGGAGGTGTCCAGGATGATCGAGAGCATCCACGAGGTGTCCAGGATGATCGAGAGGAGAGTGAAAAATGAATAATTATAATATTTTTAATACAAAGATAAACATTATTAGTGTGATTTTTGTAAAAAGTTACTTGTATTTACATTAATGATTTAAAGGTGTTTTTGTAAAAACTGAATAAAACTACAAACGTCAAATATTTGGTCGTTAGTTTTAAGAAGCTTAATAATCTACTTACTACCGAAAACACATATTTTTATTGATAAACCAACCCATATTTGATTTTGGTGATATAAATTCTGATTTCCGTGGACACCATATTTTTAAAATTGAATAACTCCGTAACCATAAAGCCAATAAAAATCCCTTCACTACCAAAAAATTCAGAATTAAATCTTCATTTAGAATATACTATCATGATGTGCAATTTCAACAAAAAAAATGTGCCACAGAAGTCAGACAAAAAACGAGTTTTCGTAGAATCACCCACTAAATGTATGAAACCGATATGCTTCTGGCGCGCCCCGACACACCGCGACACGCAAGTATGTTTCTGGCAATAAACGAAAACCCGAAGTGAGGCGATGATAGGCCGCCGGCAAAATCAATCATTCAAATGAACGGGTCTTATGATCCGGATCATCTTCATACTAGGTCATGATTGATATCGATCATTGTGAATGATTGAATGACACCAGAGGCACTGATTTGTAGTGGTAAATAATTTGTCAAAACTTTAGCACGATATTGAAAATCAAGTATTTCTTTTCATTGAATTCATGTGCATTCAGTTAACAGAAATACTTCCTACTACGACAAGCTTGCAGCACCTATAGGATGGACCCTTCAAGCACGTAGGTAGCATCATTCAGAAGCAATGCCTACTCATGAAAGTAACAAAACTACTTATATTTAGTAATATACATTGTACGGTGTATAATTTCCATTTTAAATTATTTGTTGTGTGTGCGACTGTACCACAATGCATTTGTTCCTAGAAGTTCACATGGACTTTTTACGTTGTTTCACTAAGAATTTTTATAAAGAATGACTACTGGCAGAGGGAGTATTTCACGCACTATTTATACATATATCATTTATAATCAGTAAAGTTCATTTTCTATAAGATCTCTTAGGTTTTTTAATGTGTGCGCTGCCATAACGCTAGCTCGGAATGTTTTTGAAAGTCTTGTTTATTATCTCCGTTCCTTTAGAAGCGATCATTATGAAATTTTGCATAGCTGTGGCAGTATTTGTAGCGTATTATTTGTGTAAATTTCGTTTCTGTAACATGAGTCGTTTTTGAGTACGGTCGTGTGTACGCTAGCTTGATCGTTATGCTAGCGTACCCACTAAGAATGGTCATTATTTTCGAAACCAGAGAGGCACTATTTATTCTAGTTTTGCATTAATTATGCATTGTTTATACAGTATTTATTAGGCATAACAACAATCGTGTATTCGATTATGGCTACGCTACCATCACGGACACTGAACAAGATCGTTAATTAATTTTCTTAAAATTAAGGTATTCATTTACACTATAAAAACAATTTGAAAGCAACCAAATATCTAGCTTTTTTTTAAAGCTTTTTTCTAAAATATCTGCAAAATCTGTATTGAATGATTTCCAGGAAAAATACAATCGCTGATGGTGTCACATCCACGATCCATGATCCACGAGAAACCCCGATTTCTATACTTAGACTAGATTTGGATACCTGATTCAGTTTAACATTTCAGGATGGAATTAAAAAAAAATAGGATTCCTTCCTTTCGAATATTTTAACAACTCAAAAATTAAAATTTAAATAAGACTAGCTGAAATATCGTATACTTACCTACATTAACATTAAGTTTGTGACCAATAATACTCCTAGTTGCAATATAAAATGCTTAAAAAAAAACTACTAATACTAACTCTACACCGAGATCACTAATATAACTTACAATAGACACAACCCCTACACATCCCTTCAACAACAAACTTAACAACAACTTATCAGCGATCGGATGCAATAACAAAACAATAGCAGCTGAGCAATACCAGACAATAACTGCTGAACAATAGCGTCCAATAAGAAGTGAACAATAAGCCTGTATGAGCTTGTCTCATCCGGGACTAGTCTTGATAATAGAGGGGTTTAGGTACAGTCAGCGTGGTGCGTTTTATTTATATTTTTTAAATCAATATATTATAATATTATTATACTAGCAGCGCCTCGCGGTTTCACCCGCGGTAATTCCTGTTCCCGTTGGAATTTCGGGATAAATATAGCCTATGTTTTATTCCAGACTATAATCTATCTCTGTGCCAAATATCATCCATATTCGTTCAGTAGTTTTTGCATGAAAGTGTTACAAACAAACATCCTTCCATGCTTTTAAACTTTCGCGTTTATAATATTAGTAGGATGGTTTGCAACCGTCTGCAGATAGCTCAATGGTTTCAATTGTATATACTAGTTGTAGTTTTTTCTATACCTTGATTGTAATTTTTGTTTTAATAAACATTTTTCTTGAATGAAAAGTAGGATGGTAACAAACAAGTTAATCAGATAAAATCTTTCACTCTTTAAATTTTTTATGCTTCAGTGACTGATCGATTTTTTTTGTTATTTTCTCTTTTGTGTGATTAATAATCAGTGATGCATTCTATGATGCTCGATGTTTAAAGTCAAATAATCGGTGATTTTAGTTTTTTTTAAATAACTTTTGGATGTAATTTTTGACATCTGCTTCGTCTGACGGTCTTTAAGGCGCAAACAGCACCTAAAGAATAAAACTACTACAGATGTATTAAAAAAAGCTTATGATAGGTTTAACAAACTGTACGAGTGAATTTTGGAATTTCCTTTGTTTAACGGAATTATATGATAAAATAAGTGGGGGCGCCACTTTAGGTGCTATTTGAACCTGCTACGCCGTAGACATCTACGAGATATCTAAGTCGTAGAGTGGCGTAAGACTTGTTTAAGCTACATCGCTGCTTCTTAAAGGAATTCATACAACCCGAGGTCTACGGTTTATTTCTTAGGCGACTAGTTAAGATAGATAAATATTATATGGGTACCGACACAAAAAAAGACATATTGGTTCCTAGTGTCTTTAATCCTAAATTAGGTTTATTTAGACACTATTTATGCTACAGATTCTCTAAAATAGCAATAAAGTTAAGAGTAAACATAGACAGTTACGCATGCAAAAATAGCGGTGTCTCGACTTGTTTTGGTATCTATAGCGGCAAGGCGCGATACCTTAGGTAGGTAAATTAGTTATCTGTAGACCAAATACAGGTATTGTTGTATATTATTATGGTATAGTAGAGAAAAAATACGTTATATCGTCATCGAAAATGAAACATATATAAAATATATTGCTTCAACTTCATTAATTAGGGGTAAATTAAAAACCAGCACCGAGCATACTTAAAATTAGCTTGCTGGCATTACGCTGAGATTGACCCTTTTGGCTGAAAAATACGAACCTTTAATATTAGATGTAGACGTGATTAATGTAACACAAGATACTTAGTTTATTAAATTATTTAAGTATATGGTGTACCTATGTATATAGATAGTAATTTAAGTTCTTTGAAATTTCAGGCAAAAAATAATTTATTTTTTATTTAATGTACGCGATGTATGACGAGGCAATATCATTTTTCTAAATAAAAACAATTAAAATGGTCCCTTAGTATATTCTATAATAGTGGTCGGAGCACTAAGCTTCATTTTCAATCTATACCCATTTATTCATATTTTCTTCTGCCTTTATCGCAATCAAAGAGTAACTGAATTACTAACAATCCCTTAGAATCATCTTTGAACGTAAAAGTCATTTATTCATATCCCGTGTGAAGATAGGTACAGTCAGCGTTAAATTTATGTGAGTATTATTACAATAATGCCCATTTAAAGATAGAACGTGGTAGTATGCTACCTCTTCAATAGGCACACGCATAGATAAGAAGTAGAAAAAAATCAGTTGTCAAAATAAAATCCGTCATCTTAAGACTTGGATACCTCAAGATTATTTAAGTTACTTCCACAGTACTATGACTTATGGTATTCTGATGTTGGGGCTGCACTGCATAATAATTTAAACTATCACGGTTTTCGAACTAATACTAAAAAATCAAGAAGATAATCGGAAAACAATATTTAATTGCATTTTTTAGGTATTCATACATATATATATACGTCAAAGTTAATAGACGAAGCTGCCTATTGTCTGAATATATTTTTGGTGAACACCAGCATAAAACCACTTTTTGTACTTAGTTCATTTATATCGGTAGTAAAAATTAATATTAATAATTTAACAAATTATAAATAAAATTTACTTGAATATGTCAAACAGTAGCTTCAATACGGATGTCCTATTATAACGATTACATATTTTGGAGGCTGACTGTACCCGGGATCAACGTAATCTCTGCCGCCGTGTGACCTACTTATTGCGTCCTATTCACGAAGACATTATAGGATCTGCGATGTGTAGCCAAGATATTTGCTCCTCAATGGGATATGGAATGAAATTCAGCCTGAATTTACAAGCATTAAGAGAACGGTGTCCAAAGGAGCGCACATTTATAAACAATAAAAAATGCTGGTAAATCTACACCGCATCATCTATCCCAAGTTAAGCAGAGCTTGTGTTATGAGTACTAGATGACTGATACATAGATAGTTATTTTCTTTATACATAGAAAACATCCAAAATCCCGAAACAAATATTTGCAGATGGAGACAAATTTGTGTACAACATTAGACCCAAGGCAGGAATCGAACCCGCAACCTCCTGCATAGCAGACGGACCTTCGCCCGCCGCGCCACATCGGTCGTCAATAATTTCAACTACACATTTTCAAAACAGATTTCCCTAGCAGCTCCTGTTGTCCGAACTCTTTAAGTTCAAACTAAATAAGTATAAGGTTTGGACGAATGTAAGTAGGAACCACGACAAACCCCCTTAGGTTTAAATGGTACATATATTAAGTTAAAATGTATCTTGTTTGTAATAAATAAATAAAAAAGAGACTTCTACAGAATCAGCTGTCAAACCCACTCGTACACTCAAGCACGCTCACAAAAGTTATGGCAGTTATGCCACACACGTGAAAAATTAAGTGTTTAAACTTACACCATCAGAATACTTCTTATATTTAACCTCTAGATAATGCCAAAGAATCTACAATAGCTTTATATCTCTCACCCTGTTCGCAGACGTATCCCGCCACGGTGATGCCGAGTCCCAGCGAGTTCTTGTTGAGTTGTACGTCGTAGCTGAGCGTCTCGGGGGAGGATGGGCCGCGGACGGCCATGTCGAGAGGCAGCCTGCATTCAAATATGCAAGATATACATTCAAAATTATTTTTAACGTTTGTATGTATGTTTTATAATCGCAAAAACTTCTAAACATAGTAATTGTATTTTCATTATGCCTGTAAGCGTTATCTAATGATTTTTGAAGATACAAAAGAAGGGGTGTGAATTGGACGAGTTTAGTTTGACATCTGAAGATATTTAGGTAATGGGACTTTAGGTTGGACTTGAAATAATTGATGGAAGGGGCATTCTATAAAATATCACAAGGCGTGACGTCACGAGCCCCCACTTCTCAACTTCAATGCGCTTATCTTGATCATTTTCTTTTTGATTGACAAAATAAAAAATACATGTCCAATATTTTTCGAAATAAGAATTTAATTTCTGCGGGCATTACTATCCTACGGTGAAATGGTTTAGTTGTAGGAGATTGTTCTAGAAGGTTGTCCATACCTGGGTGCGGGCGGCTGTGCGAGCTGTGGGGCGGGGGTGAAGGCGGGCGGCGGGCGCGGGGTGGTGATCGCGCCGCGGGGGACCACCGCCACCATTGATGCCACTGGCTATTTAAGAATTATAATTTAGTTATAATGTATTTTAATTAAAAACAAGACTTTTTACATATAGGAATCATCCCAAAAATTAACATCCCAAAACATTTAAGATTTCGGCGTGACTTGAACCCGTGACCCTCTCTCAGTACGGGATGCACTAACCAACTGCGCCACGAATCTAAGTGACTATCATCATCATCAGCCTATATTAGACCACTGCTGGACATAGACCTCCCCTAATTCACGCCATAGTGTCCTGTCTTCAGCTTGGCGCATCCAGCATCTGCTGGAGAGGTGGGAGTGGTATCCTAGTATAGGGCTGCAAAGAATCTTTGCTCCAGGCTAAAATAGACCTACATTAACGTGAAATAAGGTTTCTTACCCTATGATGCATGATCTCCTCAATGATGGTCTGTTCAGGCGACGTTTGAGTAGTTGCTCATAAGCTGCAAACAATCTTTGCTCCAGGTTAGAATAGACCTACACAAAGAGGAAATAAGGTTCCTAGGTTCCTTACCCTATGATGCATGCTCTCCTCAATGATGGTGGGTTCAGGCGAGGTTTGGCTGGTTGCAAAGAATCTTTGCTCCAAGCTAGAATAGACCTACACAAAGGGGAAATAAGGTCCTTTACCCTATGATACATGCTCTCCTCAATGATGTTCTGTTCAGGCGACGAAGAATCTTTGCTCCAGGCTAGAATAGACCTACACAAAGGGGAAATAAGGTTCCTTACCCTATGATGCATGCTCTCCTCGATGATGGTGGGTTCAGGCGAGGTGGGGGTGGTATCCTCACACAGCGCTGCGAAGCCGTCGTGTCCCGCCTCCGACAGTCTTCTCTCCAGGTCTACTGGGTCGGCGAGCAGGCGGGACGGGACTATCGGAGCTGGTGATGAGCCTAGGGACTGGAAGAAATAGGCTGCGTTAATATATTATTACTTTAAGAAGGTAATTAATTGATATTACTAATTATTTATTACTAGCGACCCGCCCCGGCTTCGCGCGGTTTTATTATAAGTACGTATAAACCTTCCTCTTGAATCACTCTATCTATAAAAAAAACCGCATCAAAATCTGTTGCGTAGTTTTAAAGATTTAAGCGTACAAAGGGACATAGGGATATAGGGACATAGGGACAGAGAAAGCGACTTTATTTTATACTATGTAGTGATTGCACAGTGCACACAATGATCTCGGTATTTGCTACGTTTGGCGAATCCCTTAAAGGCCGTCACACACAAAAGCCGGAGGCGGAGCGGAGGCGGAGGCGTGCGAGTTGTATCCTATTGAATCATATGAAGGACTACATAATACACAATGTGTAATGGCTTTAATCAATGATTTAGCAAAATACACGTAATTTTTTGCTAAAATTATTAGCGATACAGTTTGTATGGATTTTTATTCCTCTTTCACGCAAAAACTACTGAACGGATCGGACTGAAATTTTGAATAGACGTAGTTGTAGTCCTGGAATAAAACAAAACATAATTTTTATCCTATAAATCAGTTCCTATGGGATACAAATAGCCTTGAAGCATTTCCATAGAAACAACGAGCAAAAATACGAGCAGATATTCATCATCAACCTATATTAGTCCACTGCTGGACATAGGCCTCCCCCAATGAGCGCCATAGCGCCCTGTCTTCAGCTTGACGCATCCAGCATCTGCCAGCAGTCTTTCAGCAGCTTTAGCTTTCAGCGAGCAGATATTGGTAAATAATAATAGGCAGGAAATGAAAAGCGATTTATTCTCTTCACTTCAACAATTTAAGCCGGAGCAGGGAAGTGAAAAATAAACCCTTTAAGAGGTCACCGGGTCAGCGATCTATTTCCACAATTCGCTGCACTATCTAAAAGCGATTGGGCACGACCTGGAATGGAGCGACTGTGCTCGATACGATCCATCGATAACATTGTATATTGGCTTCGTTTTTGCTGAATAAAAGTTACTTAGTCCTTTAAGCGAAGATCTTATGACTACGCCTTCAAGTACCTTTTCCACACACCCTTATCAGTTCTCCATGTAAGCAGAGCATGTGTTATGTGTATCAAATGACTGATGTAAATGTGTAGTATCTGCCTGCGGTTTAGTGTCTTTTACACATGTCCTTGTTCTAGGATGTTATCTATAGTAAAATAAATTAAATTAAATCCCTTAGTTTGAATGGATTAATAGACCGTCAAATGTGCTTTTGCACTGATAATTTTATTACCTTTTGAACAGCGATGGTTATTTTGTAAAAGGGTAGTAATTATAAGTGTTTACTTAAAACTCGAGGAAATACTATCATAACATGAGAACAGCTAATTAAAAACACCCTTCCAGTAATATTGTCGGTTGCCAACTTCGCTAAAACTAAGAGCTGTTAAAATTTACAAAAATAGTATAAAGCCTTGTTTTGCTCAGAACATAAAACTTCTCGCTTAAAACTAGTCGACCTATTTCAATGTCTCTAATTGGAGTTTACTCTTCAACCGTCTTTCATCCTCTTTTGCGCCCTCTTTTGGCCCTCTTTTAGACCTCTTCGCACCTTTCACAACCTTTGTGACATTTAAGCTAAGTTTCTAATTAAAAGTTTCAAGTTTCAACAGAGTTTATGCTCGTTTTTCGCATTAATGGTTCTTTTCGAGTTATTCGCAAACTTACGGCGGTAACTGTAATGCTGAACACAACTGGGCTTGTGGTCTCGAACAAAATAATCATTATTTTCTATAGCAGGGTAAACCGTAGGGTAATTTCCGGATTAATACCCCGGGAAAATTAGAAAAATGCAAAACCAGCCACTGAAAATCGCAATCAAGTTGTAAAAACTTGATTGCGATTCAGGTCCTATGCGAGAATCAAAACCGGTTACTTATACCTAATATTTTTGGATGTTGAAATCTACTAATATTTTCGGATTTTCCCCTTTACTTGTCCATAAGGTCATCCATAGGTACTAAATAATGCTTCTTGACATGTCAAATTTGCCTTGTTGGTGGTTTACTAATAACCAACAAGGCATATGACTTCCGAGATTTGAACCCACAACCGCATGTTTGCAAAGCGAAGTCACTTCCGACTACACCATGCGAACCTCCTGACGTTCTGAAAATGTTTTTGTACTCTAGACTGTTATTAACAAAGTTCGGAGAGATTCTCAAACCCTTTGATCTATGGGGTGTTATGCGTGGTAATTAGGAGGGATTTCACTAAGAGGGGATTTGGATAGTAGTAGTAGTTAGTAGTAAAATTGTTTTAACTACTATTCAAGCAAATAAGGCAATAAGAGGTATCTCATTCAGAAGCGAATCAATTTATTCCTTAAAGCTTACAATGTTAACACTAACTAAACTAAAAAGGATGGAAAGACTAACAAAGCTAATAAGTATCAGTCATTTAGTACCCATAACACAAGCTCTGCTTAGCCTGGGGCTAGATGATGCTGTGTGGATTATCCAGCATTAATTATTTATTGATAAAAGCACAGTCGAATTGAGCAACTGCTTTTTTTAATTCGGTTGTAAAGTAATAATGCTAAATATCCTATGTTTTTTTCCAAAGACTGTATTCCTCGTCCTACTAATTAGACTGAAATTATGAATCCAACGATATTTCAGACATATCACTTCCCGTGGCGGCTGCTAATACGACATCCGGTCGGTGACGTTCGGATGTGACGTCACACGTTAAATGGATCAACTGGTTGCATTTACTGTGAAAATTGTGTTTCGCGGTGAAACTAGAGCGACTGGCTCATAAGGGGTGCAGTTTTACCAAAACCCTCGCCTCTAGCCTCTTACTTGAAGCTAAATAGGTACCTACAAAAATTGCGTAGAAAAAATATCCTTATTAAAAACTTACTAAAAATATGGTCGCCTGCCGCGCGCACATGTCAACCTACAGTCATGGAGCTATGAGTCACCTGTAAGTGCAGCGGCTGATGCGCCGGCCTGGCCACCAGCAGCCGCACCGCCGCGCCGCACTGCCGCAGCACGGCGGCCGCCTGCCGCGCGCACATGTCAACCTACAGTCATGGAGCTATGAGTCACCTGTAAGTGCAGCGGCTGATGCGCCGGCCTGGCCACCAGCAGCCGCACCGCCGCGCCGCACTGCCGCAGCACGGCGGCCGCCTGCCGCGCGCACATGTCAACCTACAGTCATGGAGCTATGAGTCACCTGTAAGTGCAGCGGCTGATGCGCCGGCCTGGCCACCAGCAGCCGCACCGCCGCGCCGCACTGCCGCAGCACGGCGGCCGCCTGCCGCGCGCACATGTCAACCTACAGTCATGGAGCTATGAGTCACCTGTAAGTGCAGCGGCTGATGCGCCGGCCTGGCCACGAGCAGCCGCACCGCCGCGCCGCACTGCCGCAGCACGGCGGCCGCCTGCCGCGCGCACATCCCCACCACCACCACCGCTCCAATGCGCAGCAACATGTCGCCGCACAGGAGGCGCCCGTCCTTAGAACACACAGACACAACTCATTCATTTATAACTGGAACAGCTTTAATGTATTAAAACGAAACATTTGATAGATGAGTGAAACAGTTTTTCTTAAGTTACTTGGCAATATGTCGGTCAATTTTAATTTAATGTATTCTGTCCTGGGATAAGTAGGAAAACATTATGACACTTTAGAGTAAAAATGTTTCACATTACAAAACTTAATGTAGAAGCGTTTAACTGGGTTTGAATCTACATATATTTTTACAAGTTTATTTTGGAATATATCAGTCAATTTGATTACGTAAAGCATCATGTCATGTGGTAATTTGGAAGTTCCTAAATAACAATAAACATAAGAAACCTTTGTACTACTTTAAAAACCTAAAACAATAGAGTTCAACTAGGAATGAGTACAAAGGAGAGTATTGTCGGAAAAACATGTTCTGTCTAGATCAGAAAAAAAGTATTAGGTAGGTACTTATTTTACTAGTTCGACGATACGTTTATATTAAGGATAACGAAAAGGCAATTTCAAAACCGGAAATTTACAAATCCAGGAAATAATAATTCCAACTTAATTTCTGTAACATGAATAATCTCTAACTAAAATACAAAAATATAATCTCCCTACATTCGCCCATAAACAAGGAATCACAAAATCCAAGCCCTTTCATATCCCTACGAGGATAAGAGACGTCTATACAAACTCTACAGGAAAGAAAGAGAAAAGTATAACTTCACAAACATTATTAAACGCGCATTAAGTCCGTCGTAAGAAGTTTACGGCCTAGTTAAGTCTAACAAGAGTTTTATTCATTCGTTTTGATGATATTTTCGGACTACATTTTAACCCGACATGGTTTATTCAAAAAGCTCTAAAATTGGACAAGTAAGAAATAGTGAGGGAATTTCAGTTTTAAGTAGCTCCACTTGGGAATACGTTTATCCAAGCGGTTTTGGTTCTACGAAAAATATGGCTGGCCCACTGCCACTTCAGCTTGTAAGTTATTTCAGCTGTGTCGATATATTTGAACTTTCGGATGTAGGTATTTGTTACGAATTTTATCATTCAGAGAAACTTTAAGCATAGCTTTTCTGAAGCTTGCCGAGCTTTTTACTCGATATACCACTTATATAAAAAGATGAAGATGAAGAGAACGATTTTCTACGCAAGAGAAGCCGTGGACAGAACCTGTTATGAAAAATAAATAATTGGACTTATTTAACCCGGAAGGGAGGACATATCTCAATAATGGGATCAAAAGGACTGATAAGCTTTTACACACAACACAATGAAGCTGCAATGTAATAAGCCGAGCTTGTTTCATATTTGTATTCTATTGTATTTGAATCACGGTTACTAGATTACTGATTCCAATATAAGCATTGTAAGTTTTGCAATTTTTCGTTAGCATTCGCTCAGTAGCGAGGTAACCCAGATTTGTTTTAACTGTGGATAACTGACATAAACAAATAAAACACCCAAAAATACCTGCAGAACCTGCAAATATTTGTCTGACGGCGTATCAGTACATAGTATAAAACAAAGTCGCTTTCTCTGTCCCTATGTCCCTATATCCCTATGTCCCTTTGACTGCTTAAATATTTAAAACTACGCAACGGAATTTGATGCGGTTTTTTGTAATAGATAGTGATTCAAGAGGAAGGTTCATACGTATAAAATAAAACCGTGCGAAGCATGGGCGGGTCGCTAGTCATTATATAAATAATAACAGAACTAAGTGATTACTTCGATCGTATTGTAATGCCATACAATACTACAGGCTTGATTAAAACTAGGGCGCATCCAATGACGACATTACGCCATAACAAGGTTTATGATAGAGCACTAATTAATTGGTTTTATTAATTGGATAGGGCATGTTTACCGAGCTATATTGTTTTAGTACACGAACATGGTGTGACATATCGACTATGAAGGTGATAACAACTACAAAGTACAGAATAATCAGTTTTTAAAACCGATATTAAAAGCTTGGGACGAGTTTTGCTCCAAATCGAAATCTAACAACCTAACAAGGTAAAGGTTAGTTGTTCGCTTCTTTACTTTACTTCAAAAAGATTGAAGTGAACAAAATTCAAAGTGAGCACTTTATTTCCTAGTTTTAATTATTTATTTATTTAATTTTATGATGTGTCTAAGTGTCCTGTAAGGTCTTAAGGAAATAAAGCACTTTGACCATTGATTCGCGATTGGCAGCTGCAAACCTTTTTTGTCGTAACTTGAGGTCTTTTAGCGAAGGTTCTTATGACCACAATATCACCAGGTGAGCGATGATGATGTGGACGACGATATCACGAAGGTCTAAAATCTAGTCCAGTCCAGTCCATCATGCAGTCTTTCAACAGTCCTTACTCTTTAGACTCCATGAGTTGAGAGTCTGTTGAATGACTGCTTCAAATAATAATTGTGCCTTGTTGTGTGTGTTTAATTAGTTACATAATTTTGATCTTTAATTGTGATTTTTATTTGTTGTGGACAAAAATATGTCCGAACAAAAAACTTATTTTTTTAAAAGCTTTTGGAAGAAAAAGTGCTCGGCTGAGTACCAACTAGAATCATCTTTCGAGATGCAAATAGCCAATCATCAAGATCGCTTAAACAAACAAGACTTACATTTATGTCGGTAGGTTCTCTGAACGACGAGAATAGCTTGATATAATTTTCAATGTAACCGCCAACACCTAAAATAGCTTTTAGAAGCTTGACTCTTGTTATTCTATTGTGTGGAAAATACGAAACACGTTTTCGTTATAAATATAATTTTCTTTGTTTGCTTATAAATTACATAACATAGCAATGTACCACGTATATGTGATGATCATATACCTACGTGGTACATTGATGATCGGTATCGTTAAATTAGGTGTTTTTCACAATTTAGCAGGTTCGATTCCCGATTCAGACAGGTGATTATTAAAACTCTTTGAATGCAGTAATTGTTTTTAAAATCAAAATTAAGTATTCTTTCAGTAAAATTCCGTATTTATCGTTTAAGGTATACTTTCCCTCCATGTGACATGGCTGTGGGACACCCTGTATATGATAGGTATTTGTAGGTACAGGTACAAGAATAGAACTAGAGAAGAAAGAAGTCAAATATGAACACGAAGATTTTAAAACGCCGTTACAGGGTTCATGTAGATTGTACACAATTGATCTAATACCTTTTAACGTCATCATCATCAATCTATATTAGTCCACAGCTGGACATACGCCTCCCCTAACTCACGCCATAGCACCCTGTCTTCAGCTTGCCGCATCCAGCATCTGCCAGCACTCTTCCGCAGAAATGAATTCAATCAATAAATCACTACAATCATAGTATAAAACAAAGTCGCTTTCTCTGTCCCTATATCCCTATGTCCCTTTGTATGCTTAAATCTTTAAAACTACGCAACGGATTTTGATGCAGTTTGTTTTAATAGATTTTATACGTATAATAAAAACGAACCCGCGGCGGGTCGCTAGAAATCTATAAACTTTACTTTAACTTTACCTGAAATAAACCGTGATCTGGCTACATAAATCAAGTCACGCGTTACCAAGTCAAAAATCTCATAAACTAGACAAATCTGGCTTCGCATAAGGAAATAGTTCCAGTTGGCGTGTATTTTGCTAGATATTGGCACAAATAGGGTGCGAGAGTTGGCCATCGGCCAAGCGAATAAGGAGGTCAAAGAAGGCTGATCGAGGCTTAGAGCAACGGAAACAATATCGGCGATAGACTAATAAAGATGTGGCGAAAACATAACAGTGATCAATAAGCCTTGGAGACACTACATCCGTAATACAATATTATAAACGCAAAAGTTATTATCTGCCCCTCTTTCGAACAGATCGGGCTGAAATTTTGAATAGACGTAGTTCTAGTTCACCTGGCCGGAGGGCATCCTACACGTTTGCCGAGTCGCAGTCTCCACTCAAGAACACGTTTACCCCAACGTTTGTCGGCTCTTCGCGAGATATGGCCGGCCCTCTGCCACTTCAGCTTGCTAATCTTTGAGCTTTGTCGATTACTTTGGTTCTCTGGCGGATGTATTCATTACGAATCCTATCCTTCAGAGAAACTCTTCACATAGCTCTTTCCATAGCTCGCTGACCGACTTTGAAGTGGTGGACCAGCCCTACCGTGAGTGTCCACGTCTCAGCTCTGTAGATCATTACGGTTAGGACGCACTGTAACATTGCACGTTTTATCTATATTATTAGTTAGTGATACCGACCCTGTCGGCGACCCCCCCGGGCAGCACGCTCTTGACGACGACCCCCGAGGAGCGCCCCCCCACGATCCCGAAGGCCAGCCCCGAGCCGTCGTTCCACAGCTCCACCACCTCCACCTGCGCCCACTCGCCGAACACCTGCTGTGGGGTAAAAACATGTGAGCTTCACTTTACTTCACATATTTATTTAGAAAAATAGCAAGGCAAGCACACAGGTAAATATTATTATCGTTTCTATAATATTATAAATGCGAAAGTAGCCCTGACTGTCGGTTACGCTTTTACGAAATCGCTGGACTATTAGCTGGCATGGCGCGGAATGCCGTGGCATTCTACAGGATGCCGTGGCATTCTTCAGGATGCCGCAGCACAACGTGTTATGCCATGCCCTGCCACGCCGTCAATCAGCGCAGGCCTTTAGTCGATGACGGCTCTAAGATGTTAACTTCCTTCTCAAAGTATTTAATCACCATCAGCATATATTAGTCTACTGCTGGACATAGGCCTCCCCTAACTCACGCCAAAGCACCCTGTCTTCAGCTTGCCGCATCCAGCATCTGCCAGCAGTCTTTCGCAGGTCGTCCCTGTATGATGCGGTACAGTTCACAAACTCACCATGATGCGCTCGCTTCGCCTCTTGCCCTTCTTGCTGACCATCAGCTCACCTCCTCCGCCATCGCGCGCCTCAATCGTACCACTCGCAGGAGACTGGGCTTAAAGAACACATCGGCAGGTGTGCGAGATACCGCATTGTGACAGTCTGGAACAAGATAATAAATAAATAAATTCATTTATTTCGGACAACATTAGAACAAGTAGACAGATCTTATTTAACTTATTCTACGGTCCATATCAATATATACCTTAGAGCTAATTAGATTAATGATCTGGTCGAGATAGAGCTTTGACTGTAGACGTATAAAAGAAATGCGGCGCTCATTAACGGAGGCCTATGTCCAGCGGTGGACTAATATGGGCTGATGATGATGATTATGATACAGAAGAAAACTATCCATTCTTTAAAATAGAACACCTTTATTTTATACTTTTTATTGCCCTTGCAAACAACAAAATCATGAACTACTACACTACAAACTTGGCAAAGATAGATAATAGGTGATCAATTGAACTTGCAAAGTGAAGTTCGATCACTATTATATGAGTCACTTCATTCGAAGATATAATTAACCAGGTAGTACTTTAAACCTACTAGGCAGTCGCACGATTTTAAAAGTAAATCGATTTACTCGATTTCATGTTATTTTTTTTTTTTTTTTTTTGAGGGTAGCCATGCCTTAGCTGGCTGTCTGCAAGGCGATCTCTTCATTTCTTCAGAGAAAATTTAAAATTTTTGGGTGGGTAGAATCATACCTACTATGGGTGGGTGATTTTATATCTTCGAATGAAGTGACTCATATAATAGTGATCGAACTTCACTTTGCAAGTTCAATTGATCACCTATTGATATTTCGTCACTTCATTCTTCAGATATAATTAACCAGGTAGATGTTTAGAGTATGCATCATTTGCAATCAAATATGCTTTTATAAAATCAAAATAAAATTTAAATTTAGAATTGTAATATACAAGCTTTACCCAAAATTAGTAGGTAGTTTGTTAATATTTTTACTAACTATAGGTACCTACTGCAGGAAGACATCCTCAAACATTTTACAATGTAAGTTATCTTATTTTCTATTTGTTTTTATCGTTACCTAATACTTATAATCAAATAAGTAGGTACAAAAAGTAATTCTCTATTTTTCATTAATAAAAGATTTTGATTTAGGGAAAAATCCCTTCTTATAGGGCGATTGTAAGTCCTAGCAAAGTTTTGTGAGGATCCATGCCATCCGACCGTCTTCTGGAAAAAGTCAAACGAGACCTCAACGGAAGCCGCCGCTAATGCGTGCATATTTAGCGCTAGAAGCGCTAAATATGGTCATGTCAACTCCATTCTCCACTTTACATCAGCAGGACTAAAGCTTGATGTCATAAATCATTAATCCAGCGCAGCAGCCGGATAAAGCTTTGAATTTTCTTTGATAAATTGCAGGATCAAGGTCTGGTTCACCAGCAGTAGGAGTTTTTAAAAGATCAGAAAATTGCATTTGTTACCTTTTAGGTATATTTTTGTTTGACACTTTAATGAGCTAAAGCGCATGAGCAGGTATTACTGTCGTAATGACCGATGTAATGACCAGCTAAGTCAAGCACTAACCGAGAACCCCAAGTTAAAAAATGTTTTGGAATTGAGGGGTTTTGTTTGTATGTAAATGCCGTTTAGCATACGTCTAATGTTACCACCCAATAGCAATGATAGTGCTGACCGTTGCAAATAAAAGGTTGATTAGAGTACCTCTGCTGAACTGTTATATTTGGGAAGTGAGTAGGTACATCCACTGGTTGAGAAGTCAATAAGTCACCAGCAATAATATTTTAAATATTCATGGGTATTTTCAATAATGTGTTCTGATTACGTCAGTTTAGAAACAATAAACTCCCAAATTTGCTACCACCCACTGTGGGTGTTACGTTGATACTACTAAAGACGGTGGATAACATTAAGTTTAAGACTGGACTTGCTAGAGGTGGGATAGTTTGCTGTTTAAAAGTAGTCCTGAGCTTCGCGGTTCCCAAGGTAGGACTTCTTTGTTGTGATATTTAGTGGGATTGAAAATGATATTTTTATAATGTAAATTATTCTAATATAGTATTTCAAAATCTAATACCGTCTTTAGGAAACCAGGAACCTGTCCAATTCCAGTTGTTTCATTGCTTAAATTTCTTAAGCACTTTAGGACAACAGAATATGGCGGGAATGCATAGAAGTTGCTTTTCTGCTATCTAATCGTTAACGCGTCTATCGCCAAAGTATCTGGATCTCGTTTGTAGACTTTATAGTTGAACATTTCGTATAGGTGCGGAAAGCAAAATCGTTGAGCTATTGGAATACTCAATGGAATAGTCCTCACTTTATATTAGGTATAGGTAGATATGTGTCGATATTAATTTAGCGTGATTCTTCTCTAGCTACGATGCACTAGCATGACAATTTAAAACCATTTGTAATGTAGTAAGGAGCTCATACAAAATCAAGAAGCTTCTATAAAGACTTCTATGGCAAAATATATATATTTTTTTTATCACTATGTAACCTAAGATAGGTAACTATGTTTTACTAGGTTCAACTATGTTTACTACATTCTGGTGGTAATAATTGTATGTTTCCGATACATAAAATATCACTGAGATAAATATAAAGCGTTAGTATTTTCTAATAGCCTTATTTACAGGTAGAAGCAAATAAGCCTCTTTAAGGAATTAATGAATTAATGAAGGTTTATTGCAGCTAGAAATCCGTGTTTAAGAATCAGTTTAGGCACGATCCTATGATCCGTCATCTTAAAATGAATGAATTTAATGAGAGTTATTAAATTCAACATAAAAGTTTTATGAACTTTAGAATGAATGAAGTGGTCACAGTTAGTGAAAATAAAGACTCCTTGAGAGCGAGCACAAACTAAAATAGCCCCTATGTATCTAATTCGATTAAATTATTAATCGCTGCTAGCATTTCAGGTTCATCATCGCAAGAAAGATGACTAGGTACCCTTTTCTGTTGTACAGTATAAATAGATAGTTAACTTTTCGAGTAACTAACTCTAACTCTACTAGTTAACTTCATAGAATAACTTGAATCCAATCAGTTTTATAATGGTTAGCCGACAATTATAAAAATGTTGGTTATACTCAGGGTGTACCCAATTTTATAATTGCGGTGCTGGAGCACGTGGCTTGCTCTAGTTTAGAGTCTGAGCTGTCGGCCTCGCTCCTGCCTGAGGCCCCCTGCAACCTGCGGGGTTACCTCCCCCCCATAGTTCATGTATAACGAGGTATATGTATAAGGGGGCTGTTCTGTTCCCCACCCGGGGGCGACTGGTCGTCGGTTGGACTGACGCCACTACTGGTGCCTTTGCGGATGCGGTTATTTATTTTTAATATCAGGAACGATATTAATTTTTATAGCCTTTTAATCTTAAAACTAGTCTTAGTGAGAAATCGTGTTAGTGCTTCTGACCAAACAATTACATCGTAGTTTTCGTTCTGGATAAGATTTCATCACGATCCAGACCGGGAGTTACGAAGTTTCCCCTTACAATTTGATAACCTATATATAAGAATTTTATAATAATTTCAATAAGTACCGAGAAGCCCCTGTTAATAGCAGTGGTGCCTTAGCTTAACTACTGCTGAGCTGAGTCGACTCTCTTATCCTCACACCTATTGGCATCAGATATTATAGCAGCAAATTTACGTTTTAAATTGAGTGCTTGTAAGAGAGCCCAGTTTTCTTAATTGCAAGTCAAAAAACGGGCAAAGTAAACGAAAACATATAATATATACCAATACTTATCCATCATACTTGGCAATCTCTCTTTGAAACCCACCGAGAGCTTTAAGAATTAATTGTAATTTTACCTCTTACGAGCGTAAAAAGTGCACTTAATGCTTAATAGAATTGCCATGTGTTGTTCGACAGACAACCACCAGGCGAACCTAATGACCTACTTAACAAGAGTGATCTATATTGAATCTTATTATATAAATATTTAATTTAATGGTACTGTGATTACCCACGGTTACCATTTATTCAATAAGAAAGCACGTGTTAACTTTCCGTTAACGTCAAGGTTCTAATTTGCAAAAATAAGCAACTACCAGACTTAGTTGTAATTTTTATAATATTTCGCTTTGCGAAAACCCACGGATAACCTTTAGCATAGCAGGTTATAATTTGAGAGTATAAATGTCAGCAAGTAAAGCATCAAACGTGGTCCCAACATAGTGTAATTATTGTAATTTTTGTGAAGATCTATGATTGACTTCTAGCATATAGCAGCCGTGGTGGTTCTAATTTGCGAACCTAAATGTAAGTCAGTACCATACGTGGTAGTGTAATTGTTCTAATAAAGCGCTTTGGGAAACCCACAGTTAACCTCTAACAACCATTGAGGTTCTAATTTGTGAAAATAAATGCAAGCAAGCATAATTGGTTATGTAATAGTTCCAATATTTGCTTTGTGAAAACCCACGGTTAACCTCTAAGTATAGAACAGTCATCGTTGTTGAATTAGTGAAAATAAATGTTAGCAAGTTTTTATTCTATTATTTTGCTTTGTGATAGCCCTCGGTTAACCTCTAAGCATAGAACAGTCATCGTTGTTCGAATTAGCGAAAATAAAAGTTTGCAAGTTTTAGTTCTATTATTTGCTTTGTGATAAGTAGTGATAACCCTTAGAACAGCCATCGTTTTGACCCACAGTCAATCTCCAGGCCTAAGTAGGTAGTTACCCACCAGAGGTAAAATCTACCTTCTTGCTTTACGTACATTTCGCAAAAGTTAGCATTTCGTAAAAGTTTGCAAGTTTTAGTTCTATTGTTTGCTTTGTGATAACCCTCGGTTAACCTCTAGCATAGAACAGCCATCGTTTTGACCTCAGGGTCAAACCCCCAGGCATAAGTAGGTAGTTACCTACCAGAGGTAAAATCTACCTTCTTGCTTTATGTACGTTTCGCAAAAGTTTGCATTTCGTAAAAGTTTGCAAGTTTTAGTTCTATTGTTTGCTTTGTGATAACCCTCGGTTAACCTCCAGCATAGAACAGCCATTGTCTTGACCCCAGGGTCAATCCGACAGGCTTAAGTAGGTAGTTACCTACCAGAGGTAAAATCTACCTTCTTGCTTTACGTACGTTTCTCAAAAGTTTGCGTTTCGTAAAAGTTTGCAAAGTTTTAGTTCTATTATTTGCTTTGTGATAACCCTCGGTTAACCTCTAGCATAGAACAGCCATTGTTTTGACCCCAGGGTCAATCCCACAGGCTTAAGTAAGTAGTTACCTACCAGAGGTGAAATCTACCTGCTTGTTTTACGAACATTTTGCAACAACACTTGAAAAGATAATAGCACTTTGCTTACCTTGTTCACTTAACTCCGAATCTGACGAATACACTATTACTCGTCGGCGTTTTTTATTCTCCTTCTCTTAATTTTATTATTATAACATTTAATCATGTCGAAACTTCTCTTCGGCATGAGGAATAAATTTATTTTACAAGAGGGAGCTGTTACGTCCGTACGCTGCCTCGCACGAAAAAAGAATGAAGAGATCGCCTTGCAGACAGCCAGCTAAGGCATGGCTACCCTCAAAAAAAAAAAAAAAAAAACATGAAATCGAGTAAATCGATTTACTTTTAAAATCGTGCGACTGCCTAGTAGGTTTAAAGTACTACCTGGTTAATTATATCTGAAGAATGAAGTGACGAAATATCAATTTGGAGTGATCCTGATCAGAGCTAATCTGATCTTTAATTAATATACAAAATTAATTAATAATTTAGTTTTCAAAAATACTTGTAAATAAAGATGGTAAGTAATTTAAGATTTGATAGAGAACTTTCGATTTTCCATTTCAGAAGGATTACTCGGGAATATTATAATCTTAGGCCTCCAAAAAGTGGAGTGGCACAACAAATCTTGTATTTTCTTTTTTTCCTCTTTGTGTTTTCTTGGATAATTTTATTCTCTTTCTATTTGTGGAAACTGCCTAGCTTATTTTTCTAATGTTAAGTACCTATTTTATTTTGTAGTTTGTTTATTTTTTTTATGTTGCTTTAGAAAAGCTTTTTGTTTCCTTAAGAAAAATAAATAAATAAAAGTTTGGAGGCCTATATACCCAACAATGGGTGAAGTCGGGCTGCTGATGATGATTATGATGATGATGATGAATAAAATCTTACAAAAGTCACTCATAAGTGTATTTATACTATTGTTATACCGCAACCAAAACTAATAATAAAAGATACATCCAACATTTAATTCCGTAAGTATCTAATAAAACTCTCGAGATTCCCCGCATAGCGCGGCGGTTTCAATCTAGAAGTTTCGAAATATTGTCGATCGTAACGGAGAAACAAGTTCAAAGTACTCAAGTTAGTTCCTTCTTCGGGACTTAGGAGTTTACAAGTTGAACTTGTAACTACTTTATGTAGACGCCTATTTTTATGGATTTTACTGAATGATACTCAAGTTACTCAACATAACATCTTGAAACTTTAAACATCAACTAAAATAAAATCAATAATGATGTCACAATTCACACATACTTACTAATATTATAAACGTGAAATCAGAAATAAGAAATCAATATCTTTATTTCTTTAGGCTTACAAAATAAGCACTTAGACAAGTCAAATTTAATACTATAGGTAAATAATTATGAAAATAATATAAGAAATAAAGTGATAATTGATTTTCAGTTCGCCTCACTTTTTTGTCCACTAGTGGAAGAGGCGAAATAGAAACCACTAGCATGTGTATAACTTATGTGTCTAATACATGTTTGCCTTATACATAATTACATACTATTGTCTGTCGTGAAAGTTTGTTTAAGGATAGATGTATGAATGTACTTATTGATTTTTGTTCCTCTCTCGTGCAAAAACTACTGAACGGATTGGGCTGCAATTTTGACATACATAGGGACAAATGGACAGTGGGAAGCCTTATAAGTTTAGTTTCTGTGTAAGGTAAACCTGTAAAATAGTTGAAAATATATTTAGACAATAATTGATAACATTATGTAATACAGGAGTTTCAGATTTTCCTGGCTGTGACTGTGTTGATGATACGTTGGTATGCCACCACTTAGCGTTGAATTGGCTGAGTAGATAAAATTCAATTTGTGTATAGACAAATTATACAAATAATACTCATTATATTGAAAAAACACTTGAAGAAAAAAAGGTCTGTTCTACTGTTTTTCTAGACGTAGCACAGGCGTTTGATAAAGTCTGGCATGAAGGTCTTATGATAAAACTGCGAAAAATGCTACCCAAAGAATTCGCCAACCTACTGGAGTCATATTTATCAAACAGAGTCTTTAGAATAAGGCAGAACAATGCTTACTCAGAAATAAAGGAGATAAAAGCTGGAGTACCTCAGGGAAGCGTATTGGGCCCAGTCCTGTACCTACTTTACACCTGCGATA
The DNA here is from genome assembly GCA_944547425.1 of Eupithecia centaureata. Lineage (NCBI taxonomy): Eukaryota > Metazoa > Arthropoda > Insecta > Lepidoptera > Geometridae > Eupithecia > Eupithecia centaureata. The sequence continues at coordinate 1,065,272 of OX155699.1, read as the reverse complement.
TTCCAGAACTTGAGAATAACACCATCGCAAACTTTGCTGACGATACTGCGATAATGGCTGTAGGAACCACTAATGCAGAAGCCGCAGAAAAGGTCCAGATCGCAATAAACAAAATCCACGACTGGACCATACAATGGAGAATAAAACTCAACGAATCAAAATCAGTTCATGTTAACTTCACAAACAAAAAAGAGGATTACAATCCCATCTTCATTAACAACAAGCTCATCCCGTACGAAAATACGGCAAAATATTTGGGCATGACGCTTGACGCGAAGCTACGCTGGAAAGCTCACGTTAAGAAGAAAAAAGATGAGTTAGAACTAAAATACAAAAGAATGTACTGGTTGCTTGGAAGAAACTCTCCTGTAACAGTACCTACGCAATAAAATTTTACTGTACAAACAAGTCCTTATGCCAGTATGGACGTATGGTATACAGCTTTGGGGCTGTACCAGAAAGAGTAATATACAAATCATCCAGAGATTCCAGAATAAAGTACTGAGGGGAATAGTGAACGCCCCCTGATATATCAGAAATGACGATCTTCACCGAGACCTGAACATCGAGTTCGACGCCGAAACTATACAAAAATATGCAGAAGCTCATCAACTAAGGCTTCATCACCATGTTAACGTCGAGGCCATCCAGCTCCTTGACAATACGGACCTAATAAGAAGGCTCAAAAGGACAAAACCGTTTGAGTTAGTGAAGTGTAATAAATTTATTATTAGTGAAATAAAGTGTAAACAAGCTAAAGAACACAAGAACAGAGTGTCTTCCCATAAATCTTAAATAGAGACAATAAGAAAGTTGTTAATGAACACGTTCTTAGAATAAGCTGTGCTAGCAATTTAAGTTAAATTTAAATTACTTATTAGCCCTATGCTGTGGCTAGATTGTAATCACACTAGGGTACATTCTTTAGAATATTTAATTAATGTGCACTGGAAAAAAAAAAAAAAAAAAATTTAGACATTCGAAGGTACATAAAGTCCCAACAAGCTGAAAATCAGTGAAATTGTTTAAAACATAATTATAAACAATGTCTAGAAGTTCCCCATCATTCCCGTGTGTGGATTTTTTTTTATTCAATGTCAAGGTCAAAAAAATGAGTGTTTCGCGATTTTCAGCAAAACGGTAAGTTTTATCATAAAAGCACCTTAGACAAGATTGTAGATCATAGAATTATCTACAAAAAGCAGCAGCTTGGTATATGAAAGTTATTAAAGGCTGCATCCACAGCTCCCTATAATGAAGTGTCACTGAAGCCCGAAGCGCTATGCATCGACAATTTGCCGCCGCTGACGCATATGCACATTGTTTACGATCGTGTGGACTGCAAACTGCAGGAATTATGATCACAAGCTTTGTCTTTTGATATATTTAACGACGCAACTAGGGGTGAAGTTCAGTGTGGTGTGTGTCTTCCCATCGTAACTTTTAAATGGAGAAACAGATATTTTAATTTGTTAATATTTCCGGACAGTCTAAACAGCATCATCTAGCCCCAAGCTAAGCAAAGCTTGTGTTATGGGTACTAGGATGACTGATGTACTTACTACAATACATTACATAGATAGATATTTTTTATTATACATAGAAAACACCCAGACCAACGGAACAAATTTCTGCAGATCGTACACAAATTTGTTCCGAGACGGGAATCGAACCTGCAACCTCCTGCGTCGCAGGCGGATCTTCGCCCACCGCGCCACATCGGTCCTCATTTCATGTGTTTATTTGCTTTCAGCGACCTTAGGTCTTAATATTAGTCTTAGGTCAATTAGATACATGTAACCTGTAGGGCATTGCAAATTTACTCATTCTAGTGATTAGCTCGTTGCTAGATGATGCTGTGTGGATTGTCCAGCATTTTATGTCATAAATGTTCAAGAAAAAACACAGGTAAAGATTATGAATTGAGGGAGTTATGTTATAAATTAGTAATAAAGACAGGGCGCTATGGCGCTCATTGGGGGAGGCCTATGTCCAGCAGTGGACTAATATAGGTTGATGATGATGATGTTATAAATTATGAATGTCATGCAAAATGTTATTGTTTAGGATTTTATACATACACGTTTATAAGTTTTAAAAGAAAATGTGCTCCGTTTTTCGTAATTTTTGTTGATAATTAAATGGGGCCTTGAGACTGATCGTAGGGGCCTTCTTCCGTATAACTTTAATCTTTACTAGCGATCCGCACCGGCTTTGCACGATTATTATACGTATAAAATAAACCTTCCTCTTGAATCACAAACCTTCCTCTTGAATCTCTCTATCTATTAAAAAAACCGCATCAAAATCCGTTGCGTAGTTTTAAAGATTTAAGCAGTCAAAGGGACATAGGGATAGAGAAAGCGACTTTGTTTTATACTATGTAGTGACTATTATAATAATGTGTTTCTTGTAATATATCAATACCAATGTATTTTAAGGTGGCGTATTATTACTATGGCTAAAAGGAATGTACTTTCTTTCTTAAGGTAAAACCCATTAGTAAACTAAACCTTACTTATTATTATAGACAGTGCAAATCGATGTCGTCACCTGTACCTAGCGTAAACAAGGGTATCTATCACAGAGAGCCTAATGTATTCAGATTATTAATGTGTTGTTTTGGAGGGTGATTTATCAAAGTCAATAGAGATAGCGACGGATAGTAGATAGAGGAGATTATTTTACGTTATGCGTGTTTTTACAGGACTCTGAAGCAATCAAGTAAGAGCTTTCGTTAAATCACTACATAGTATAAAATAAAGTCGCTTTCTCTGTCCCTATGTCATTATGTCCCTTTGAACGCTTAAATCTTTAAAACTACACAACGGATTTTGGTGCGGTTTTTTTTAATAGATAGAGTGATTCAAGAGGAAGGTTTATACGTATAATAAAACCGTGCGAAGCCGGGGCGGGTCGCTAGTTTATTTTATATTTCCGTAGCGTCTCCTGGCTTGAATCTAGAGCTTGTATTATATAATTTAACTAGCGACCCGCCCGGGTTTCGCACGGTTGTATTATACGTATAAACCTTCCTCTTGAATCACTCTATCTATTAAAAAAACGCATCTAAATTGGATGCGTAGTCTTAAAGATGGACATAGGGAAATAGGGACAGAAAAAGCGACTTTGTTTTATACTATGTAGTGATTGATAGTGATAAGAATGAATACACGGCAAGTAAATATTCACCGTAGAAGCACAGGGTACACCTGTATAGGTGTGTCAATTTACGATAGGTTACAATTAAATAATAGATACTTACCATATTTAGGATAGAATAGAACTACATTAGTAGACACTTTTAGGGAACATAAATAAAAATGTTATAAAAGGGTCCTAACTCAGCATAATGCTGGTTGAGGTCTCGTAGGAGACCTAGCCAGCGCCGGTCTTCCGTTAGAACCCGTAAAAAAAGACGTCACGAACGGAGATACACGCTACAAAAACTGCAAATAATAAGCAACAATGGAAAACAAAACCAACAAAAGAGCAAAGTTTTCTTAAAGAAATTAGGTAATTTTTCTAAAAAAAGAATACCCATGTTCAGAAAATATTTATAGAGCAAATACTTGCAAAGAATATGTGCTAGCAATTATGTTGGAAGAATCAAATCGGAACTTTCTATATACGCCTCAGGCCACAAAGGTCGCCAAATGACATACAATTAGGATTCAGGTAGACTATAAATAAAGCAAACGGCACGATCAAACCTACGTGACCTGAGACTTTAGTTAGATAAACGATGGCTATTTTCTATTATGTAAAGTGGAGGAAATTCATTGTCCATCGTGACTTTATCAGCTATTTGTTTTTTCTACGTTCTTCTTATATCTATCCGCCTTTGCCAAGAAAATAAGGTGCAATTTTTCTTAGGGAATAGTTTCTAGGGATATTTAGCATGAAGATGCATAGAAACAGTAGTGATTACGTCATATAAGTCGCGGCAGTTAAATATTATACCTAATTTATTTCGATGCATGTTAGTCTTTAAAGTATTTATATATGGGCCTTAGAATTAGTTTCTATCGCGTCAGCATTGCCATACAGCGTGGTAATGTCTTGGGGACGCTTCCGACTGGTATTGTGCGATATTTAACAATCTTTCGAGAATTTGCTGGCGGTATAAGGTTTTTATTTTTATGGAAATTAATGAAGATTTTGAAATTACAAGAGAATGGCAAAAGGGTAGAACAATTCTGCTGATGTGAGGAGTATACACCACTGACCTGATAGGTACTGGCTGCTGCAGGCGACACACCGATGTAGGAGTAAGAAGTAAGTACTCTTCGGATCCAGCTAGAAGGTCGGGCACAATCACACACTCTAGAACACTCAGCAGAAGTTCATAGGTGGCCGATAGAACGTCTATCTAATGTCTTTTGATGAATTGTTTAAATAATAAGAAAGCAACGTCTTTCTTGGTCGGCGCGCGAAGCGGTTGTGTTTAGCCATTCAGAGCGTTCCCAAATGGCTGAGTGATGCAAAACTACCTCCATTTTTTTTCAGCAGAATCGTACATACCCCTCACCGAAATCAATTTATTTGATTTCCGTAAAAAAAATGAAAAGTAAGTGATATATTGAGGATAGATAAATGGAGAAAGATATAGGTATAGCTTACAAGCCAAAGTGAAATTATTAATGTACTTATAGAGACACGATATAGTGTGTAGTATAAGATTACATCGTAAGTAAAAAAAAATATTAAATTTAGCAACTTAAAACTAGAATTAAATGTGAACATTTATTTATTAATTTGCATAGGGTAACGGGCAAACTTTATTAGTAGGCCTCTTAATTAAGCCATTTTTTGTTCGCAAAGTTAGAACGCGATTAACTTTGTCAACGCCACTGTGCACTTCTTCAATGCGAGCCAAATTCCATTGCAACGGTTTTGTGAGATTAGATTTTAAAAGAACTAACTCTCCGACCTTTAGATTAGGCGGTGACAAAAACCATTTTTCTCTCTGTTGGAGAGTATGTAGGTAGTCGTCTGACCAACGCTTCCAAAATGACTGCGAAATCTTTTGAATTGATTGCCAACGTGACAATCTGCTTTGAGAAACGTTCTCAAGATCATATTCCGGAACAGATAATAAACTTTGACCGATTAGAAAATGACCTGCAGTTAAAACTTCGAACTCGTTTGGATTATCTGATAAGGAACACAATGGACGCGAATTCAATACGGCCTCAACTCTGCAAAAAACAGTGCTTAACTCTTCGAAGGTGAGAGAACGATCACCTACGACTCGATACAGATGATGCTTTGCCGACTTAATTCCGGCTTCCCAGAGGCCACCCATGCTTGCAGCATTGGGAGGGTTGTGACGCCACTCAATTTGTCTCATGGTAAGGCCATCTGTTATCTTATCTTGATTAACCTTATTATTTAAGAAGGTTGCTACTTCTTTTAAATGTTTAGCTGCCGCTATGAAGTTAGTGCCGCAATCAGAATATAAACACTTGCAAAGTCCGCGGCGAGCTACAAATCGATCTAGTGCAGCTAAAAAACATTCACAACTTAGATCGCTTAGTACTTCCAAATGCACAGCTTTTGTTGAAAAACAAACAAAAAGACACAAGTACGACTTGTATAATTTTGCGTTTCGTCTTGTACTTTCTTTTACAAAGAATGGACCGCCCAAGTCACATCCAACATGGCTAAATAATTTCCCATTCCCTGGGTCAATCCGTGGCTTAGGTAACATTCCAAGGATAGGTTGGATTGAGCTTGGCCGACTACGGAAACAAACTTTGCATTTGGATAGAACCGATCTAATGACGCTACGAGCGTGGATTATCCAGTATTTTTTGCATAAAATGCCCTGCAATGTACGAGGACCTACATGTAGATAGACATTGTGTAAATAATTAATTATTAAGCGGACTGTATGACATTTAGGTAAAAGAACAGGGTGTTTAGTTTCATAAGGTAGGTCGGATTGCATAATACGACCCCCCACCCTGACATATTTGTGATTATCTAAAAATGCAGATAGTTTTCGCAGAGAAGCTACGAATTTATTCTTTTCCAACAAAGCAATTTCATTGGAAAAATGATTTGTTTGTATCACTCGAATGATAGAATCATGAGCGATCTTCAGTTCTGAAGATTTGAGCGGACCGAGTGATCTTAAAGATTTTTGAGATTTTAAATTATTGATGAATCGATGACAATAAGCCATGACTCGTTGCAATCGACTGAACGATGAGAAATTATTGAAAGTCGATTCTAGGTCATTCTGTAAAATTATATCTTTGTCATTGACAGAATTTAAAACGAAAGTGTCGCAATTAGATTTCATGTCAAGTATTTTTGAATTATCTTTTACAAAATAAGGTTTTATAGGCCAGTTAATTTGGTCAAGATGTAACCAAGCTGGGCCTTGAACCCACTCCTCGGCGCCCTCAACAAAGCGAGCCGGCATCGCACCGCGCGACCCAACATCGGCTGCATTGTCTTCACTGCTCACGTGAAACCAACAATTAGGTGGGACTACAGAAGTGATTTGACTAACACGGTTAGCCACAAAGGTTTTTAATTTATAAGGTGGTGTTTGAAGCCACGCTAAAACATTGTTTGAGTCTCCCAATGCTATGATTGGAAGATTAAAATCTTTTAAGTTTTGTACGACAAAACTAACAAGCTTAGAAAGCAGTACTGCTGCTTCTAGTTCAAGCTTTGGAATTGATAATAAAGGATTTAATGGCGCGACCCTTGACTTACTGGTCAATAACCTCACCTTCACCTGACCTTGTTTATCTACACTGCGTAGGTATATACAAGCCGCATATCCACGGGATGATGCATCACAAAACGCTACGAGTTGAACCTCCGTGAAGTCAGTAATTAAAACATGCCGCTCGATTCGCAACGTACCTAACATTGGTAGCTCGACTATAAATCGGTTCCAATGGGATGTCAGTTCAGATGGTAAGGGATCATCCCAGCCTAGGCCAAGTTTCCAAAGATCTTGCATGATACATTTAGCGACAAAAGTGCACGGCGAAATAAAACCTACGGGGTCAAATATACTCGCGAGCAATTTTAAAACGGAGCGTTTTGTTTGTTTTGTGTCTGTGAGGTTATAGTTAAACGAGAATGAGTCACACTGGGGTAACCATGTCAAACCTAAAACCTTGAGAGATGACGATAACGTATCGTCGCGAAAGTCAATCGACGTAACTTGATCCGAGTGCATTCTAGTCAGCAGTTCAGGACAGTTACTCGCCCACTTTCGTAAATCGAACCCACCACTTTTAAGTAGCGATATTAAATCATCTTGCAACGTGCAAGCTTCTTCCTGAGTCTGACAAGACCAAAGGACATCGTCAACATAGAAACCATTTTTTAGAACCTCTGCTGCCTTTATTCTGGGCTTCACAACTTTAAGCTGTGTATTGTCTGACGGCTGCTCAGCGCGAGCTAGCTCGTCCGACGCCAACTGGTGTAAAGTACGTACTGCAACGAAGGGCGCACTACGTAGTCCGTAAGTATTTCGTGTCATTTCGTAAATGCGTACAGGTTCCGTCTCGTCATTCCGCCACAAAATGTGTTGGTACTTTCTATCAGCTGGAACGATAAGGACCGCTCGATACATTTTTGATATGTCGGCAGTAAAGCATATCTTGTATAAACGAAAGTTTATTATTATCTTAAGTATGTCTTGATGAAGCTTTCTGCCGGTGAGTAGATTATCGTTCAGCGAGGTGCCGGAAGTTGTTTTGGCTGACCCGTCATAAACTACGCGTAGCGGTGTAGTAGTGCTAGACGGACGTAGAACACAGTGGTGCGGAATGAAATACGCAGAAGGTTCAGTACCAGAATAAAGTTCCATGTGACCGAGGGCTTCATACTCCTTCATAAAATCCACGTAGGCCTTTTTAAGGTCCGGCGACCGCGAGAGACGGCGTTCAACTTGAACTAGACGCCTGAAAGCTGTATCGTATGATTCACCTAGTGGTTCATGCTCAGGATTCAATAAGATTGGAGAAACATACCTACCACATTCGTCTCGGTAATGTTCACCTACATACATTTTTTCCGCTAATTCATCTAACGGATCTATAGGAATTTCGCACGGCGAAGCTTCCACTTCCCAAAATCGTTTGAGAGTTTCATTTAATGAATTTATTTCTTTTGTGTACGACACAAGTGATGTTGTAGACGCTACAACATGGCAATTGCTGGAGGATTGCATCTCCAGTCTTCCCGTCACGACATAACCAAACACACTGCTTAGTGCTACAGGCATGTCGGGACTTATCACGAATTTTTTCCCATCGTAAATATACGGAAAAATGTCACCTGCTAAAATTATGTCAATTGGTGATTTTTTGTAAAAACCCGGATCAGCTAACTGCAAGTTTTCAAATTCAGTGACTACCTCGTTAGGTATTTGAACTGTAGGTAAGTCAGAAGTCAAGCGAGATAAAATTACAGCGTCGATTAGAAAACGCGATTTTTTGCAGTGGCGCGACTTTATCGTGCATGAAACCATTCCATTGGTTTTTACATGTTCACCTCCTAGTCCAAAAATATTAAAAGGACATTTTTTAGAAGCTAGTCCTAATCGTTGAAAGCAATCGTAACTTATAAAGTTCGATTGTGCGCCAGAATCAATCAAAATGCGGCAAGGTTGAGGTTTGTCAAAACAATCTAAAATGTGTACAACAGCTGTTCCTAATATAACTGCATAGTTGTGCGTAGATGCGACATGATTACTGCTGATAACACCGGGCGGCTGAGTCATAGCCGGCGGTGCAACAATTGGTTTTATGGCAGCGGGCGCAGAATAAGAAACCGGTTTTGGCGCGCTATCACTTGGATGCAATAATACATGATGCGACTGATTACAGACATAGCATTTAAATTCACTCTTACAATCTTGTGACGTGTGATTTGATTTAAGGCAATTCTGGCATAACTTCAGGTCATTAGCACGGCTAATGCGCTGATCATTGGTCAGTTTACGAAACTGATCGCAACGGAAAATCATGTGATTTTCACCACAATGCTTACACGACATTTTTGCATTTGAAGAGGAAGCAGATGCATGAGTGTATCTGTTTTTACCTTCCTTAGAAACAGGTTGTTTTGGTTTCTGATTTTGTTGTGCACTTGTGCTTGAAAAGGACGTTGAATGGTTGAGAACTTTAATGTGATTTTGAACGAAAGTTATTAGTTCATCAAAAGTAGGTATAGTGTTTTGATCCAATCTTTGTTCAAAGCATTTTCGAGTTGATGGATCCAATGATCGTAAGGCAATGTGACACAGTACGTAACTACCTAGGTCTTCTAAATTTAGCGTTTGAATGGCTTTGTATGAATGATCAAAGTTTTCTATAAATGAGTTTAAGTTGTCAGAAGACTCCTTTTGTAGCGGCGCAAAGTTAAGCATTTTGTCTAAATACCTACCGATTAACATTCTATTGTCTCGATATTTATCAAGCAGACTTTTCCATACGAGATCATAGTTATTTGCAGAAATAGGCAAACTTTTTACGATATTCAATGCTTGACCTTTAGTGCACGACAGTAAATAGTGAAATTTATCTATCTTTGGAATAGTTTTCTGATCATGAACGAGGGAGGAGAATGTCTCAAAAAATGTATTGAATTGTTCGATATCACCATCGAATGGAAACAGTTCTAACTTCGGAAGTCGTGGCCGAGAATCAACAGTGCGAGTTTCAGCCTTAGATGGCAGAGATTTATGTTCATATTTCGATGCGCATAATTTGACTCGAAAATACAAATCATCAAAACATTTTAATTCATGCTCGCGTAGCTTTGAATTAGGGTCTACTGCTAGTTCAACCTCAAGAATTTCAAACACTATGTTTTCAAATGAACTACGCAATTTGTCAATGTCTTGAACGTGCATTACAAATAATTCAATCGCCGAAGAATCAGATAAATCTTTCGAAAGTTCATACGCAGTTTGCAATTTACCAAAGCATCGCTGTTTTCTATTAATTAAAATAGCTAATTCGCTACTGTGAACCGATTTATCATCATCGCCATCTTTTGTCTCTTTGCTTTTGGACGGAGGCGCCATTTTGTAAAGTTAACTACGCAGTAGCTTTGACAAAGAAATCCAACGAAATCTGCTATGATTACAAATATTTTTATGCAAATTAATATACAATGCACGACAAATATGTAATGCTAGCAATCGATATTATGAAAATTTATACTGTAATTTTCGAGATTTATGAGATTTAGCAAAAGTAACCTGAAGGGTTTTACGTGGGAAATTATAAGCAATTTAAGGAACAAAATAAACGTTATTTCTCTAATATTAGGGGTTTGTAAAGAACGTCTTTACATAATAAAACAAGCTACGAGCTAGTTTATTATAGAAATACTGTTCTGACACGGTCAGAGAAGGAAATAGCACACAGAACGTCTGTATGACTATAGGTACGCTAACTACGAGCTAGCTACAAGGGTTTTCTAGAACGTCTAGACTAGGACTACGAGCCCTAGGAGGGCCTTATACCAATCCGGTGACGAAGGGACCACTTAGATTGTGCGATATTTAACAATCTTTCGAGAATTTGCTGGCGGTATAAGGTTTTTATTTTTATGGAAATTAATGAAGATTTTGAAATTACAAGAGAATGGCAAAAGGGTAGAACAATTCTGCTGATGTGAGGAGTATACACCACTGACCTGATAGGTACTGGCTGCTGCAGGCGACACACCGATGTAGGAGTAAGAAGTAAGTACTCTTCGGATCCAGCTAGAAGGTCGGGCACAATCACACACTCTAGAACACTCAGCAGAAGTTCATAGGTGGCCGATAGAACGTCTATCTAATGTCTTTTGATGAATTGTTTAAATAATAAGAAAGCAACGTCTTTCTTGGTCGGCGCGCGAAGCGGTTGTGTTTAGCCATTCAGAGCGTTCCCAAATGGCTGAGTGATGCAAAACTACCTCCATTTTTTTTCAGCAGAATCGTACAGGTATTGTCATGGATCAATTGAGCTACCTTTAGACTGTTTCCAACCGTCTGCAGTTAGCTCAATGGTTTCAATTGTATATAGGTACTAGTTGTATTTTTTTCTATTCCTTGATTGTAACTTTCGTTGTTAATAAAGATTTTCGTTTTTACCATCTATACTTTTCTTGCGTTACCTGAAAGTTATTAATATTATTTTTTCCTTCAACTCAATCCATGGATTCCGTAAGAGTAACTGTTTAAAAATATCTAGAGGTTTATCCTACTTCAGTTGCACGCGCACTATTTACGCCCGTTACCATGGTAACGTAACGATAACACCAAGAAGTAGGTAGTTGATGACCGTTGAGAATATCATCGAAACATACAATTTTAAGCTTTTGTTTTTTAAAAAAAAAACGCAATCAATTTCGATAAAAATTGAATAACCACTTTGAAACAAAAACAATCGAAATCGCTCCAGGCGATTCACCCTCCACAGATGTTAAAAAAATAAAGTTCCAAAACTTACATAATGTTAAAAAGCTAATTATATTCTCAAACAAAGATTAGGACGAAGTTTAGTAAAATATTTCCGTAAAAGTTTTAGCTTGAAAACAAAAACTATAATTGCAAACAATCAAATGAAATATGTATTTTAAATATTTAATCAGTCTCTGTTGGGGAAAATGTGTGTGGTATGTATGGTGAGTGTGTTTGAGGTGTGTTTTGTGTGTGAGAGAGAGAGAGAATGTGTGTGTTGTGTGTGTGAATAGTGGCTCAAAAAATATTTGAATGGAAAAGGTTGCCGATTGGAAAAAAGGTCTACATTAATTAAATAAATAAACAACAAAATATATTAAGCTAAGTTCTTAGTTAATTCTAATTTTAATTCTAATCTATATTCGTTAAGGTAACCTGAATAAAAGGCTATTTATTATTTAAACCCGTATTTTGGTTACTATTCATAATGATGGAGGATCTTAGACTATTAGGGTAATCTAAATAAAAGGCTATATTATTAAAATGCAAAAAAAAATATGCTTTAGTTACTATTCATAAATAAATTCATTCTATATCGGTAAAGTAATTAGAATAAAAGGCTATTTACTATTTAAACTTACTCGCATTTTAGAAATTGATTCTAACCATTTTGGTCGTAACTTCAAGTTTAGAACACTATTTTCCTTCGATTTTCCTGTAACCATGAAGGTTGCATACATAATATCCTTATAGGAAGCCAGCAGCCAAGCCTTGGCGAATGCGGTCAAGAGCGAGCACCGAGAGGGTTTGCTCATTTGCATTCCGTGGAGGTTGGAGTCAAGGAGTTTGATGTATAACTGACAGAGATATGTAGGTTGATTGTGGATGTTTAGAGGAAATTGCTTTTGTGATGGGTTGAAGTAACCAAAGACAATTTTTTATTGTCACTTTCCAACCACCCCGTTTTTGTATAAGCTCTCTCATTTTTGGTAGTAGATAGGTACTTAGTAGCTTTTTCAACCAAATTCAAAAAGAGTTCCTTAATTCGAATGTATTATTTCATGTGTTGGCATAACTTATAAAATCAAATCTCAATTAGAATAAAATAAAAACAATCAATAACAACAAACTTGCAGCCAGTCTCTTGGGGACGCTTCCGACTGGTATTGACATGGATCAATTGAGCTATCTTTAGACTGTTTCCAACCGTCTGCAGTATGCTCAATGGTTCCAATTGTACATACTAGTTGTAATTTTTTCTATTCCTTTTTGGGATATAAACCCAGTCTACCCCCACCGTACAACCCACGTTCATTTGTTTGTAACAGCCTAACGATCAATTCCCAGAAGAATCGGCTTTACAAGCTCGTTACATTACTCTTTAACATGGTAAACGGATGCCACGTCCTTTGAGACTGTCCTTCCTCTCATGAAGAGGAAAAGGCCCTACCTACATAAATAAAATCCCTTAGCAGGAATTTATTATTCACAAATCCCATTTGCTCTGTGCACCAAATAGTGGCAATGTTATGTCCCGCTAAATCTGTTTCTTTTTTTATCTTTAAACAAGCGACCCGCCCCGGCTTCGCATGGTTTTATTACACCTATAAACCTTCCTCTTGAATCACTCAATCTATTAAAAAAACCGCATCAAATCCGTTGCGTAGTTTTAAAGATTTAAGCATTCAAAGGGATATAATGATATAGGGACAGAAAAAGCGACTTTGTTTTATACTATGTAGTGATTTATCTTTAACTAACCTTGCGGTTTTCGTATGTACCTACCTACATTTTTAAGGCATTCTAACAGGTAGGTAATTTTCTTTCACTGTTCAATGTTCACAATTTTCTTTCACACACTCAATATTAGATAATTGTTATAATTAACATTTATATATATTTTAAAATTTTGTATATTTTTGAGCTTAAAAATAATATATGTGATGTTTCTAGTGTGATGTTATGTGTGTCTTTTTCTGACATAAGGCCTGAAATAACATAATATATCCTATTTAATTTATTATACCTAAGTACTTACCTATTTATTTTATTTAAATAGTACAAGTTGCTGCTGCATGGTTATTTATTAGTTAAATACTTACTAAAGAATCATGCAGCTTGCTTTCAAACTCAAATATTTCCAAAACTGGAATCTAAACCTAAGCCACCCTAATCCAATTTAACAAGACTAAAAATACCTGTGGGAGCATCCCTCACAAAACGAAGCCTCAACTTGAGAATGTCGAGAATCGTGCAATTTCACAACCGACTCTATTGTTGAGAAAGCGTTTGTTTTGGTATTTTTCCTCTAGGATTGTTCTAGAACCACCTAGCATCTCCTTTCTTTAAACGTAAACTTATGTCGGCAACTTGACTTTCTACAATATGTTCACGAATTTGTGCGAGAAATATAAAAAAAATTACTTAACAATTTTTTTGTAGAGATAAGAACTTTTAAAAGCTTCGAAAAGCTTATGATTTTATTCGAGGTTTAGAACCATAGTATTATTCATAATTCTGTGGTTAGAACAATTCGTTCAATAGTTCGCGTGAAAGAGTAACAAACATACAAACAAACAAGCTATACAAACTTTAACGTTCAGTAATGATCATCAAGCGTCATCAATAAATATATTTTTGTATAAGTACCACCAAGGTGGCAAACAAGCATGCGGCCCGCCTGATGGGAAACAGTTACCGCAGCCTATGGACGCCTTCAACATCAGAGACATTACACGCGCGTTGCCGACCCTTAGAATCCGAATCCCTTCCATTAGCATGTTCCCTAAGTCGCTAGCATACAGCTAAAAGTTGCCTGGAAGAGATCGCTTTTAGCGATAAGGCCGCCGATTGTGCCACCCTGTAATTGTTAGTCTTTTTGTTAGCTTATCTGTGACTAAAAATTTTGATGGTGCAATAAAGAAATTCTCGATCTCTACTCTATCTATCTATCTTACGCATCCACTTGGACTGCATTGGAGAGTCACTAATTCAGATAGGTACCAAATAAATTGGCATACGCTTGTATTGACTTGTCTAAGTGCTTATTTTGTAAGCCTAAAGAAATAAAGATTTTGATTTCTGATTGAAATAAATGACGAAAGCAATTTTGTACTAGCCCAGTTGCTCAATCCATCCGAGAGGGTATTAAATTAATGAAATGAAGGCAAGATGACTTTCAAGAATAATTTAATTTGTATCGCCCCTTCTCCTCATTAATTATTATATGGAACATAGCTGATATATATCAGGCTTTTAGCCGACTTTCAGCTAGGAGGTTCGGTGTACTACTATGTACCCATATTTATTTTTTTATGGTTGACGTTTTCTTTATCAGTTTCGGACTGATTCAATGATTATGTGGCTATTGTATAGAAAATGATCCCAAGATGTTTTCAAATTGTATTACCACTGAACATTTTGGTAACCTTCATTCATTAAAACTTTCGCGTCCTACTAATACAAATTACAATATAGGTAAGTACATATTTGTAAATAATTTAGTTTTTTTATAACAGGCTAATCAAATTATGAAAATTTTAACTCTGAGGCGGTCATAAAAGGTAGTAAAGTTTCTATGAAAAATCTTTTTTCCTTGTTCGTTTCACTCAAAACTACGAATAAATAAACTACTAATTAATTAATCACTTATTTAAGATTTTACAAAAGTATCCGCAAGGGGGTACTATGTAATTTTTTATTTTTCACATACCTTTGTTTGTGGTACACACAATGACACATACCTATATACATTTCCACGCGGGCGAAACCGCGGGGCGTGCTTAGCATATAATATTTCACGTATTCTGAAACTATTTTCATCGAGGAAAATAATATTTTCCTCCGCATTTAGTTCCGAAGAAAACGATACTTACGAATAGACTATTAAAGCTAATTAGGAAAGCTGCATGATCGAAGGAACACGACCTTTGGGGAATATCTAAAAATAGTGCGTCTGTCCCTTTTCATCCCCAGTTATTTAGGTACCTTATGACAATAGTGTTTTTGTACACTTAGCAAGGCAATAGATAAAAAATAAGGATATCTTTGCTGTTTGTTTTTTATATTACCTACAGAGAATTGAAGATTGAAAAATAGAGGTAGAAAACATACTTAAGTTTTTAACTAAAAACACATTGAATCATCATCATCATCAGCCTATATTAGTTCACTACTGGACATAGGTTTCCCCTAATAATATAAAACATTAAATTTAGATTTCAAATATAAAAAAATAAAAGGGGAGGCCTATGTCCAGAGGCCTCCCCTAATAATATAACAAATTAAAAATAGATTGAAAAATAAAAAGGTAAAAGTAAATTATCTTTAATTCATCGACAAAACTTAGGTAAATATTTAATAACCTCAGTCTGAAAATACATAGTTTTACATAATTTTGTAGGTCTCTGGTCATCTACCTACAACTAAAAAATAATGTGTACAATAT
The DNA here is from genome assembly GCA_944547425.1 of Eupithecia centaureata. Lineage (NCBI taxonomy): Eukaryota > Metazoa > Arthropoda > Insecta > Lepidoptera > Geometridae > Eupithecia > Eupithecia centaureata. The sequence continues at coordinate 1,049,391 of OX155699.1, read as the reverse complement.
GGAATACTTCAAATCCCACTTCCACCTTTGAATACGCTTTCCCCATACTTACATCAAGATTCACCAGACAATATTCCTTTTCCATAAACTTTAGACTAAAAGAACTTTAGACATTACTAAATATAAACCCTTGTGGTGCAATAATGCTGTAATCTATCCATCTCTATGCGTCGATAAACGTTGCAATGGAAAATTTTGTCTAGACCGGGTGATGGAGACCAAATTAGATTTAATTTCCACCATTTTTATAAACATTGGCTTGTGGTTACCCCTTTCCCGTTCATGTTTTTGTTTAGAAATTTAGTATGTAAATTCAGTACGTATGTAAGTTTTGTGGAATTGCTTTTTATTCTATTACTAGATGCGCCCCGCGGCTTCGCCCGCGAACCAGAGTTATTTTTATACAAATTTAAGAAATTTACCTACTACACAACCCCTGGGAGTTATTTTGTAGAAATAAAAAATACGTGTAATTATTTATTTCATAGTTTATTTATACCGAGTTTTGAGTAAATCGAACCAAGAAAAATGATTTTCCGTTACAAATTTTACCACAAATTTTACAAATTTTACCACCCAATCAAAGGTAAATTTTTGAAAATTATATTAGCCTATGTCTTATTGGGGGAGGCCTATGTCCAGCAGTGGACTAATATAGGTTGATGATGATGATGATGATGATGTCTTATTCTAGGTCCTAAACTATATACGTACCAAATTTCATGTAAATATCTTAAGTAATTACGGAAATTACTCTTAACAGACATTCACGCAGAATTTCGCATTTATTATACTAGTAAGATTTTTGAGGGGTTTTATTTAAATAAAAAGAACGGGATAACTCCTATGCTGATTAGTTTGGGTGGTGTTCATGTTCAATCCAATATGTAGGTATCTATTAATCCTAAATAGTGCCAGAAAAGCTTAGCTATCTATATTTAAATACTGTAACAAACCACATAAAATAACTCAAACCTAGTTCGCCAAAAGATAACTAGATGTCGCCACTAGTAAAATTAGCAGGCGCAAACGAAGCGTTCCGGGTTCTGACGACTTCGAGAACCATTATTGACGAAATGTAATTAGTTCCTAAAAAATATAACTAGATGTCACCACAGGAAAATTAACAGGCGCAAACGAAGCGTTCGCGCCATATGAAGACTTCAGAACCCAAAATATGTAAAATGATCTCTGATCTCTCTCAGCTGCTTACTACTCCGACGTTGTAAAGCGCTACTTCCACCTTGTTGGGATAGTGTTTGAATGCGCCCGGAACTTGTATCAGTTCAAGTTGTTATTAAACCAATACTCCTTCATACTACGTTGGTGTTTATCTTCTCTCGCCATCCCCCCCCGCTCCTCCGTTGCAAATTGGCGCCCAACGTGGGGCCCGACGCAATACGCACGAACGACCAGCGTTGCCAGAATGTTACTTTTGTAACATTTTACGTTACTTTTGACCCTCTCATGTTACTTCAATGTTACACGACTCAATATGTTATTTTGTGTTACTTTTAGGTCAATATAAATAAACTAGTAAAATATTTTTCACCGACCAAAAAAATATCGCGAAACGAAACGCATCCAAGAATGTTTTTGATCGTCATGTTGGCGCACTTGATTTTGTGGACTGACTAAGCGTGCGTTCAGACACGGCGGGGACCGCGCGATTTCAGAATCGCATGGAAATCACGCGGGTCTTATTTGTACGAGTTATTCGGTAATCGTTCAGACATAACCGCGCGGTTAATCAAGACGCGCGGTTACCGCAACCCAACCGCCTGAAAATAGAATCGAGCTACTCCCGCGCGTTTCTATTACTATGGAGTCTTTACTCCGCGTTCAGTTGCGTTGCGGATACCGCGCGGTTAGCATGTCACAGCTCGTGAGTTCACCATGGACCGTTTCGAAACTGAACTATTTATTGATGAGGTGGAGAAGAAACCTGCAATATGGGATATTCAGTGTGATGTTTAGGTTATCAAATAAAATTATCAAGAACCAAGCTTGGCAAGAGTTGGTGGAGATGTCACTTAATATTGGATGCAACCAATACCGCCTTTTTCTTTTCTTTTTTAAGGAGCAACCACAGTAAACCCGCTTCTTCGTTGACCTCCATTTTGAAACTGACGCTATATCCGCACGAGAATCGCATACTAACCGCGGTGTCTGAATAGCATCAGAATTTTGCGATTTCATAACGCGCGATTTGTAAACGCACGATTCCTACTTAATAATAACTGATAAACTTAATACATTACATGAATACGTACATAGATAGATATTTTTATTGTGTATAGAAAACAACCAGACCAACGGAACAAATTTCTACCGATCATAAACAAATTTGTTCCGAGGCGGGAATCGAACCCGCAACCTCTTGCGTCGCAGGCGGATTCTCGCCCGCTGCGTCACTGAGGTCGTCGTGAAGTGATCGCGATTTTTTCGAAGTTGTGTACAATGGGACAGGACAGAAAACTTATTTTAGTTTTTGTGTCGTTTTCCACATAATGTAAGGTAATGTTACTTTTCTCGGGAAAATGTTACTTTTTGAGCTGTCTCATGTTATATTTGACTACCTGCCACTGGCAACACTGCGAACGACATCTCGCGGCGTCGAGGCAAAGCAAGCACCCTACGCACCGGAGAGAAGCTACCAGGAAATTGGATGAACGACGAGAAGCCACCTGTGAATTGGATGAACGACGAGAAGCCACCTGTAAATTGGATGTGCGACGACGAGAAGCCATTCACTAGCACCGCCGAACGAAGACGTTCTTCTGGACCAACTTACCGTGTAACTCGCAGCGGTCGGGTGACTACCATCATTAACCCGAAACCGAGACCGGTCAAGAAATCCACCATGGCGACGCTTTCAATGGAGCAATTCGAGATCCTTATGGCACGATTCGCCCAAGCACCTGTACCCAATAAGTCTGGCTCTTTCACCACCTGCAACTACACCTACAATGGGCGAAGGAATCCAGAAGAAGTGGAAGCATTCCTTGCGGCAATCAATATTTTCAAGCGTGCCGAAAAAATGACAGACCAAACCGCCCTTGAAGAACTACCACTTCTGCTGAAGGAAGATGCTGGCATCTGGTGGTTAGGTGTCAAGAGCGAGGTGAAATCTTGGGAAGATTTCGAGAGACGCCTGCGGTACAGCTTCGCCCCTCGGAGAGAACCGCATCTCATCTACGCTGAGATTCATCAGGTGAGACAGAGATCCGATGAAAGGACTGAGGATTTTGTTCGTGTCAAGCGCATGCTATTCTCCCAGCTCCCTCCTCCTGCACACCCGGAATCTCAACAAATTGACATGATACATTACCTTCTGAAAATGGAAATCAGAGAGAAGGTACCGAGAACCAAAATCATGCAATTTGAAGACCTGGTCGCCGAAGCCCGCTCCGTCGAGATCCTCCTCCAGGAGAAAGGTAATACTAGAGATGTCCAACACGAGAAAGCGCAGCCCTCCAAGGATCAACCACCTGCAACAAACTCAAAGAAAGTTAAATGCAGGTATTGCAAAAACGTTGGTCACTCTTTGGAGCAATGCCTTAAAAGGCAAAAGTCCATGAATGCTGGACCTGCACAGCCAAAGACCATGGAGACAGAAACCCAAGCGCCTTCCCCTTCCACGCCGAAATTCAGTTGCTATGGTTGTGGTGCACCCGGCGTAGTCCGAAGCAACTGCCCTACGTGCCATAAATCCAGGACACAGAATGGATCGGGAAGAAATGTAGATGTCTGCGCCATCGGTCATCCCACAGACGCGAGAGACCGGCCGGTAATCTTCGTAGAGGTAGACGGTGATGAGGAAGCTGCTTACCTTGATTGCTGCGCTAAGTCGAGCATCGCATCCTTCGACCTGTACTGCAAGCTGCGCCTCAAGGGTTACCTCTTCCAAGAACGAGAGGTAACGATGACTCTTGCGGATGGAGTCCAACGCGCCCAAACTGTCCTCATCACGCAGGCTCCAGTGAAGATCTGCGGCCGCCTTATAACTACCACGTTCTTGGTATTACCGGAGTCGCAAAGGAACCGAACCCTCCTTGGCGTCGGGTTTATCCAGGATGCCCACATGGTTCTCAACCTCCCACAATTCACCTGGCACTTCCTGGAAGAGGCTGAAAACGAGCAAGAAATGCTCGAGGAAAGTCTCATCAACTTCGACGCCGCAGTATGCTCCACCGCTTCGGTCACCCCACCTGTAACTCCAGCAAAGGAAAGGCGACCGTATGGGCCTCCCCAGCGGATTGACATCCCCACTCCACCTTACAAAAAGGTATGTACAGAGCTTTTTGATGGCTATTCCCCAGTTCTGGATGCCCTTTACGAAGATGCCAGAGAGGCCCTGAGAGATTATGATCCCTCTTCGCATCCATCAACACTATTCGGCACTGGAATAGCATCTTTCAACGTTTAAAGCTATAAAGGTCTATAAAGGAAGACCACGTAAAACAACCCCAAGAATGGATGTACCTAAGAAGGCCGCGTAAGACAAACGTTTAGACAATGTCTGCTTCGTCGGGACGCCATCTCAGACATAGGGGGAGACTGTAACAAACCACATAAAATAACTCAAACCTAGTTCGCCAAAAGATAACTAGATGTCGCCACTAGTAAAATTAGCAGGCGCAAACGAAGCGTTCCGGGTTCTGACGACTTCGAGAACCATTATTGACGAAATGTAATTAGTTCCTAAAAAATATAACTAGATGTCACCACAGGAAAATTAACAGGCGCAAACGAAGCGTTCGCGCCATATGAAGACTTCAGAACCCAAAATATGTAAAATGATCTCTGATCTCTCTCAGCTGCTTACTACTCCGACGTTGTAAAGCGCTACTTCCACCTTGTTGGGATAGTGTTTGAATGCGCCCGGAACTTGTATCAGTTCAAGTTGTTATTAAACCAATACTCCTTCATACTACGTTGGTGTTTATCTTCTCTCGCCATCCCCCCCCGCTCCTCCGTTGCAATACTTATAAACAAATAAATCATCTAGGTATAATAATGTACTCATAGTACTTACATGTATAAAACAAAGGCGGATCAGTGGTTATAGTTATAGGTAGGTACCTACTACTCGTAGTTGTAACTCAGAAAGGCTAGACCGATTTTAATGATCTTTGATATGTTTAATTAGCCTCAGATTTATACGGGCAAAGCTGCGGGCACAGTACATGTATATTTATGTCATTCATGAAGAATAATGAGTTATATAGTAGGTAGGTATGTGTATAACATAGAAGATCAAAGCTCCTACTTAAGTACCTATAATTTTCCGCCACCAAACATTTTTCATAGCTGGTTAGTAATAATCAAATCTAACTGAAGAAGTTTCTCCACCAGATAAAGTTAATGGCAACGAATTCGTGGAAATAGCAGACTTGGCCTTATTTAGTTATCTGTCTCTCAGATTAAGACGATGAAAGCATAACTTCTGTCCTCCAATCACGTACAAATAGTTCCAAATTGCTACAATTACAATAATAACCTCTGTTGTAATCACAATACAACTCTGAATAGCATTCCACCCCTTTATTTTCTTCATAGAAAATTACGTTACACGAAAATCCGTAAAAAGCTCACGTCAATGGTAGAAATGTCTTGCACATTTTCTTATCGATTTTGATAACAGAAACTCACCTTGACAACAATAGTATAAAGACCAGTATCCTGTGCACTGATGGCTTTCAGAATTACGAACTGAAAATCACAATTTTTGTCTTAGAATTCGTTTGAATTTTGTTTTATTTGGTATAAAACAGCGCTCGTTTTTCCGAACGTGCGCTCTCCACGGAATCTCGAATGATACTGAAGCAACTAAGGCACAGATTATTAACAACTACCTTACAACCGAATTTTCACAGCGTAGCGCTAAAACGCAAAGGATTTTGAACCACAACTTGCAACAATACAGCTAAGTTTCCTCTGAAAGAAAAGGTTCGAACAACGCTATTGGCTGGCAGAATTTTGAACTTCGAAACGATCGAGCGTGATGTCTAATGAATCCTATTTGATTTAAATATAAGGTCGTTTTTCTTTTGCATAGTGTTGGTAGAGGGATAAAGTAATGGCGGATTCGCACATGCGCGCGGAAATCGATGCGATGTAACTTAGTCAGCGCTTTTTCACGAGCTTTCAGTAAAAGGATTCGTAGGAAACTCGCCGTGAATGAATATACATTTTTTACGTCAACTTTTATGGGAATTTTAGTCTTTTGTTCGAAGTGATAGGTTTATTTTTAGTTCGTTAGCTTCGATAATCGATTAGCTACATCATAAGGTTGTATATTGCTTAACGTAACAGAAGAGTCAATGACAACCAATAACAACATATTTGGGGAGGTCGACAATACTCGAAAACACTAATAAATTCACATTCTGTCATGTTAATGATATTGCTCTTTTTTATTACCAACTTATTTTTTTAGAGATGCTTACTTTCCACGATTTTATTCCTTAAGGATTGCGAAAGGGCTTTCTCTCTTTGTTTTTTCTACAGGTACCTAGAACCCGATCCCATCAATCAAATTTGAGACCGTATATTCTAGTGAATAAAAACTTCTTCACGCCTGTAAAACTAAATGAATACCAATTTTATAGTATTAAAGGATTACTGACAGACACAAACATCCTAAACTGGTCCTGGAGAGTTGAAATTTTAGTGTTTATTTATTTTGGGCTGTAGGGAAGGAATTTTAGTTTTATATGAAGCACCAGTTGTCATATAAAATTAATCATAAAGATCAGTGCACCCATCAAGTTATGAGCTTAGGTACATTGTTAATCGTATTAAAAATATTACCTACACTCGAATTGAAAACCTCCGTTTTTTGCAGTGGGTTGAAAAATAAACCTTTATTTATCTCACATATTATTGCGTATTTTGCGTAACTATGGCCTTATTTTTTTTTCCTTAGTGTATTTCGTTCAAATGACACGCACTAAGCCATCGTCATTTCACTAGCAAATAGCTATAACTATATACCTACCCTAGAGTACACATACGTTCACTGCTTGTCATACAAATAATCACCTAACGGAATAGCTATAGAAACATATCCAATCAATTAGCTTTGTACTAAGCAGTAATAACAATGTATACATACGTATCTAATAGGTGTTTATTAACTTGTTAGTCCAATTACTGGCCACTTAGAGCCGTAGGTGGCCCAGAGGGGGGCTGTCTACTTTAATAAGCAGGTTCGAAAACGATCCGTTTATGTGTTACGTTGAAATGGAGTTGTAGAGTATTGGTAGTTGCAACAAAATATCGTTTTAAGTTGCGTTTATTCAAATCTTTAATTCAAAAAATTTAAATTAGAAACTATACACTTGCTAATATTTTGGTATTTGCCTGAGGGTAGCATTGCATTGTCATCTTGAAATATTGAGTATCATAAACTCAACTCTTATACCTACCTAGTTATTAATAAATGTGCACCGACTTTTAGAAAATAAGAGAAAATCAAACACTTTGAGAAAATTTATCTATTTGTGTTAACTACACTTTTCATTTTTTGACAAAAATAGTTGGTACATGTCAAAGCAAAATGCGATAAAATAATGAACTTTATGAAAATTCTATTTCTATGATTAAATACCTACCTAAATCAAGTAGTAAATCTAACTTTTTTTTTGTTATCCTGTACTGCCCAACTGCTGAGCAAAGGCCTCCCTTCCTTCCTTCCACACTTCTCTGTTTTGTGCCACTGTGGTCCATTCTTTTGAGTGTACGTCTAATTCGTCTTTCCATCGACGCTTTGGTCTACCGCGAGGTCGTTTCTTGTCTTTGGGAATCCAATCTGTGTTTCATTTCGCCCACGACTCATCCGACATGAATATAAACATAACATAAAACATAAATCTAACTTAATGAAAGTAATTTGATTTCTGATTTCAGAATGAAAAGCCAATAAACAATGAAATACCTACCTACGTGAGACTTCAACATGCTTCAACACTATGATGATATAGAAGGTTATAAATAAAACAGTAGTCCAGGTTTAGTCATTTATTAATTTGACTGTACCTTGGTAAACGTTTAATAACTGAGATAGGCCCTACATTTCCCGCCTTATAAATAAGTATTGGCTTTGACTTTCTGTAAAAAGTACTAGCCAATCAGTAACCTCGTCCAAAGAGGAGTTGGCCAATCCGGTGTCTTCCCGCCACCGGCCGCTACGTCAGATGTACGCTTGTGGCGCCGACATCTTTTTTCTTCATTGGCGTTTAGTTTCCCGCCGAGTACAGACGTGCTACCAAATACGCAGCACGCTTTTAAAGAAATATTCCAGAAAATGTTTCAAAGTGCATACAAGGATTATTGCAAAGTGCACATAGTATTCTAAAGGTTTGGTGTAAAATTGCATTACTGCGTAAGTACATTTTTCTTTGTGTACACCACTACATACCCACATTTTTTCAATAAAATGGTAATTTGCGAAATAAGTTTCGTAATTTGTTTTTGGACTAATGAGTCCATTCTATTTATATTTTGTTGGAGACTCACGAGTCGCACACATGTTGCATGGTTAGTACGAAAGCATACGCCTTTTTTACCTTGCACTAAGACCGTGACATTTTTCTTATTATTTGTGCTCGAAAGCACGTGGTTATATTTGTTTTAATGACAAAAGCCGAAGCTTTTTACAACTACCTGGCATGTGCCAGTGGCATAATTTTTCTTCTATTACTCCTAAGTAAGATTTTAACGGTTTTTCCGTTCGATTCGTTAGAATTTATTTTGAGGTTATATGTTGCTATGTGCTAAAATACTTATTTTTCTAGCAAGGATGTAAACACGATATCATATGCAAAATTCTGACCGATGTCGTGAAAACGAGACTTGAAAGACATCTGGAGAAGGAGGTCAATATTGGATGGTAATGGAAATAACATCGTGAGTACTTTAAAATATCGTTGTTTTGGTTATTCTGGGCCACGCAGCCACGTGGGCAACGCGTACGATGTACGATACTTTTGGTTGTCACCTGCCCTTAATTTATACGCGAATATACAAAATATGAAATGTTGAGTGTATCTGCACACTTGCGCAAATAACACGTGGCCTACACCCAATGTCGTCGGGTGGATTAATCTAATAGGTTGTCTAACCTATTTTCTGCCTAACCATTGCACAGAGCAGGTGGTTTTGCAAGGGCACGGAGTGTTAATCTAGGTTGGCAAGAAAGTAACTTTTTTTTCAGGAACGGGTAGATACATATTTCATTGCCTATTGTTTTTGTACCAAACAGAAGTGTAGAAAATGCAAATATAAACATGTGTCTCAAGTCCACGATTGACAAGATATATTTCAAGGATAAATACTGATATGTTCTATGTTCCTATTTTTCGATATAAGCTAAGTACCTTGATTTTTAAGCAAAACACCTCGCAAGAATAAAAACCCCCGCAGGGTTGTTTTAACGCCCTCGCAGGGCTACAATGGCTGGCGCATTGTCATCTCCTTGTAAGTATATAATAAAACCCTCGCAGGGTTCATAACGCACCCTCGCAGGGCTGCGATGACAAAAATAAAATTCGGGCGCACCGATTATTTTTCAGTTTTAGATTATCTTGGACAAAGAATAATACCCTCGCAGGGTTGTTTTAACGCCCTCGCAGGGCTACAACGGCTGGCGCATTGTCATCTTGCAAATATATCATAAAACCCTCGCAGGGTTCATAACGCACCCTCGCAGGGCTGCGATGACAAAAATAAAATTCGGGCGCACCGAATATTTTTCAGTTTTAGATTATCTTGGACAAAGAATAATACCCTCGCAGGGTTGTTTTAACGCCCTCGCAGGGCTACAACGGCTGGCGCATTGTCATCTTGCAAATATATCATAAAACCCTCGCAGGGTTCATAACGCACCCTCGCAGGGCTGCGATGACATAAATAAAATTCGGGTGCACCGAATATTTTTCAGCTTTAGATTATCTTGGACAAGGAATAAAAACCCTCGCAGGGTTGTTTAAACGCCCTCGCAGGGCTACAATGGCTGGCGCATTGTCATCTCCTTGCAATTAAATATATAATAAAACCCTCGCAGGGTTCATAACGCACCCTCGCAGGGCTGCGATGACATAAATAAAATTCGGGCGCACCGAATATTTTTCAGCTTTAGATTATCTTGGACATGGAATAAAAACCCTCGCAGGGTTGTTTTAACGCCCTCGCAGGGCTACAATGGCTGGCGCATTGTTATCTCCTTGCAAGTATATAATAAAACCCTCGCAGGGTTTATTACGCTCCCTCGCACGGCTGCGATGACATATAAAATTCGGGCGATCCGAATATTTTTCAGCTTTAAATTGTCTTGGACGTGATGAGCATTATTCTCGAATGAAGAGTCTTATTCAACATAAATATGTGTTTACATAAGCTTCAGAAAGGGTTGCTTGTTTGGATAAAGGAATTCATCGTGGTGGTGTACCTCCACCAGCGATGAATTCCAGGGTATCGCGTACCTACTCACAACAACTTCTAGGAAGGCTAACTATAAAAGCATCGTGGTGCACCTCCAACAGTGATGAAAATAAAAAGTCCAGGGTATCGTGTACCTATTGACTAGAACTTCCAGGAAGGTTAACAATTATTAAATAGAAGCATCAAAATAAAAAGTGCAGGGTATCGCGTACCTATTGACAAATGTCTTACCAATATCTATGTATGTATATGATTCGTGTATTGCATACCTATCAACAAAAGATTTGGGAGGTTCGATACCTATATAGACGGAGTTTCTGTTCTTGTTAGACATTAACATTCAGAAGGAGCTGTTTAGCTGAAGGAATAATAAAATCTTCTGATAAACCGTACTTGTGACAAAAGTCATATAAGAATATCGTAAGAAACTCGGGCTGATAAGCGTGATGGGTTGATAAATTTATCGATTGGCTGATATTTTTATAGGCAAATTATAAATTGCGTATAGCAGCTGGTTGAGGTGTCATTGTGAATTAAGGGCAAGCCTAAGCCTTCGACCTGAATTACATTCTACATAGTCTAACCCAGAGTTACTATTTTTCACACTGTATGATATCTGAACGGTAGCAGATATAAGAACCCTTTGCATTCGTGAGATCGCAGGAAAGACTCTAAGGTTAACATATAAGTTATTCAGTCTACCTACAAAACTTCTCATTGACGAGACAAGTTCTTTAAAATGATTAACAATTGTAGGGTGGGTACCACGAATAATTATGGAAATGAATTATAAGATAAATACTGCCCACCCGCACTAAAAATTTAGTGCCTATTATTAGAACCTTTCGTATCCCTCATTCCATCACGAATTTGATATGTCCACGCAAATGTATGGGTCTAGCTCACTCACTGGCCTGACCGTTTTAAGAGTACATTGTCTAAAAGACTTTACTTGTCAGACAAAAAGAAGGAGATTTGGTGAAAGTACTGGCGTTGCGGTACTAACTTAATATACCTACCTGTATAGGCTCTGAATTGTACTCAACCCATGTCCGGATTTATGATTGTGGGAACGATAAGGGTGTGAACGATAAGAAACATTCCCGTGTTTATTTACAACTACCCTCTTCATACTTTTTATAACCGGTGGCATTTCTTGGTTATCTGTATAAAGGTGTGTACGGTAATGAACGTTCACGCGTTTATTTACAACTACCCTCATCATACTTTTTATCATAAGTGGCATTTCTGTTATCTGCTTTGTATGATAAATTGTTGAATGTATTCTCAACTGTATTAGACATCACAAATACTAGTACATTTTTAGAATTAATATTTGAAACTGTCATCATCATCATTTATAGAAATGACCGTGAGCAATGGAGGGTTTGCGCACTACAGTAATAAAAACCTTGGAAAGTCGTCAGTCTTCTTTTTGAACGTCAGTAAAGGACAGCCACTGTCCTTGACGTAAATAACTGTTTATATTTTATATAGTGTTACACTATTCTTTACAAGTAAGCGATCATTGTCAGCTTCTAAACTCTAGCACTCTGTGATAGATTAATAAAAATAAAAGTGCATCTATATTATCGCTTCTTAAGCGATGACGTCAGATTTTCAGTAATTGGTCGTGAGATGTTTCAACATAACTACTAGTTAAACGGAAAATGGTTCTTGTTTATTATTTTATAAACATTGTAGTACAACAGACACTACTGCATCTCAAATGAAGAGCTTGTTTTCGAGGTACATTGACAATGGGTGAGGTATTCATGCACAAGTATAATACCTACAGTGTTACAAATAACGTTGGTTCTCGAAGTAAACTTGTTTTCACTGTCACAAGCTGCTTAGTAATCTAGGGTTTGCTAGTTACCATTATTGGTATTAATTTTATTGATGTCTCAATAGACCTCTCTATATTAAGTACCTATATGCTCTCGGGTGAGAATTTGTAAATCTATTCGGTATGATATTCGAATAACATTAGAAGGATACCCAGTGCGTATTTAAGAGCAAAACAAGTACCTATAAGGGAAAAAGAAATAGATATACCTGTATTTTTAGCTACGTGTATCGGATCTAAGATTTCTTACGCTTCTACAGTGGAAATGTACACAAGTCTTATCGCAAAACTTGTAATCTAGTCCAAACATTGTGGGGAGGAAAAACCAGTTATTCAAATGTTTTATAAGAACTTCCCATAACTGGACATTTTAGATGAACATACAAAGCTTCACTATAGTTATAACGGTTCATAAAGTACCTACTCAGGTATTACAGCGCACTGCAATAAATTGAAATTTTAATGTAACGGTTTTCCCACATGCTTTCAATTGGTTAAAACGAGTACTATGTCCAGAAAATTAATGAGTTAAATACCTAGTAACTACCTACTCACATTTTGGAGCAGATATTTTAGTTTTCAGTTGTGCAATGATTTATTGTCACCGAAGGTCGTACACATTGCAAAAGTTGCAAAAACTGTTTCTAAAAGAAGTTAAGCTGCTGAAGTATTATTATACAGTTAGGTATACTGATACAATACGAACATATTTAGCAATTTATTGTTATAAGTTTATCAGTCATCAGTACCCAATCACTCAGAACATATTCATGCTGAGCTGGGTGGCCCTATTGTATGATACTGTGTGGGGTTTTGTTCAGAATTATTTATTTATTATACTAGGACGATGGCACATTCTATCATCATCATGATAGAGTGCGATAAATTTGTTTAAAAATGTTAATTGTCTTTTGGACCATACGTATTGCAGTTTTGAATGTCACAATGACTAATTTGTATTCAAAGCGACGTGGCTTACGATTATAACATTATTTAAAAAATAGTAAGTTCACATTGGCGTTGAGTGTCTTCACCACCACCAGGCGATAACAAACACGTCTCAGTTATTAAACGTTTACCAAGGTACAGTCAAATTAATAGAAGCGTTTTACATAAAATAAAACGCATATTAATTTACTTACCTTGGTAAACGTTTACATTTTAAATTCTGCCTGGTGATATTCGACGCAATGAAGAAAAAAGATGTCGGCGCCACAAGCGTACATCTGACGTAGCGGCCGGTGGCGGGAAGACACCGGATTGGCCAACTCCTCTTTGGACGAGGTTACTGATTGGCTAGTACTTTTTACAGAAAGTCAAAGCCAATACTTATTTATAAGGCGGGAAATGTAGGGCCTATCTCAGTTATTAAACGTTTACCAAGGTAAGTAAATTAATATGCGTTTTATTTTATGTAAAACGCTTCTATTATATGCATGGTAGCTCACAGCAACTACTTCTAATGGAAGATATACTTACACATACATACCTAGTCTGCGATGCCTTTGTATTTTATATTATTTTTATTTTTGTATTATTATGTTTAGTTATCATTTTATTTTAGGACTGCTAAAAGGAAGATCATTGCCCAGTAAGACAATTCAGGTGTAATTTTCGCCACGAATTGGTTCTTTTTCTAACCGTAATTAATTTTTTATCAATAAGCAGCGAAAATAGTGCGATTTGTTAGTTACCTACTAAAGTTATTATACCCCATAATAACTTTAGTAGGTAAAGAGGAGAGCTATTTGACATCAAATCTTGAGTACGATGTTTGGCTAAGAACTAATTGTTCTTTAGGGCAAAATAAAGACATCTACACTCCAGCCATTTTCAAGGTCCAATGTTTGTAAACAACTTAAAATCCTTTTTGGATTCGATTTCAGTGCAAATTATGCCAGTTTAGTATGGGGTTCATATACAAATAAAAAATTATATTTAAGTACAAACATTTTATCTTGGAACTTTGGTAGTTTATATGCTGTTTTAGTTTGGAACTACCTGAATTAATCAATAGATCATCGCAGACTTTCACAATAATAATATAATTTTAATATAATAATGAATAAATTACAAACTATAATGCGATTACAATACAACAATAACGTCAAATTCAAAGACTATCTTACTGCGACATCTTGTGGCAAGACACGGAAACACAGACACTGTGGCAATAAAAAGCATCAATCAATATCGGTGGGAAAGAATACACTGCCGGCCAATCAAACAAAAACGACTACTTTTTACCCCAGCAAGATGAAAATAATATTTCCCAGTAACGTAGAATTTATTTATCTATTGTAACATCTATTTATATTAGACACTATTTTAGTACTGTAATCTGTTACAACATGCTTTACAATTCGGTATAACACTTACTCTATTCTATACACTTCACCAATAGATCGGTTCTACTCAATCAAGTCGTGATCAACAGACGTACAAATAAATACTGTGATTCTATTAAACATTAGTTTCCATTAAATACACTATGACACTAAATTGTTCATGGAAATAATCCTAGAAATAAAGACATATCTATAATTATAACTACTAATACATAAGCTACATCAATGACATACATTGTCGCATTCGCGACTCAATTCACACATCTTTAGAGTTCAAGTTCATGTATCATAAAGTCCAACAAACGGTAACTACACAGAAAAATGCTTTGATTCAAAAGGTAAGAGTAAAAATCGAATAACAACGTCACTATTAAAGTACACAACAGTAAATGAAATTACCCTGTTAAGAAGACATTGTATATCTTAAAAATGTTGTCCTCAGCCTTTTTCAATGATATCATTTTGTTTTTTAATTTTTCCTTCGTCCATTGACAGACAATCGTCACTACTGATTGTAGAATCGTTAAAATCTGATTTTTACAAAAACCTTTGGTACAGTTCGCTATTCAGGAGGTTTGTTCTAGAAAGAGGCACTTTAGTTTGTTAAACTCTTGTGTTACGTATGATAAAACAGCAATTGACTATTATCTGTCAAATCGTTTCACTAATTTGCTAAGGGATCTATGAAATACAGGGTTTTTAAATCAAAGAACTTGAAAGTAATGAACAGAAAAAAATATCTAAGAATAGGAATCAGGTTTAATTTCGGGAACCACGAAAAAGGTCGATTTAAGGTGATTACCATCCACTCTTTTCATTTGTCGTTTGGTTTTTTTTTTTCAAAGATAGAGGAATAGTTTTAATACAGATTGACATAATCTGTATGAAAATTCATTGCAGACCGTCTTATAACTAGAGATCATTTATTCATACATTTTCATGGAACATAGACTTCCATACATCAAGTGGAATACCTACATGTAGGAAAGACGAAAATAAGTTCTATGGACAATCGATACAGGGAGTAATAATTGGGTTTTAACTATCTACGGAACATATTCGAGTAATTGAAATGCTATAAAATAAAAAATGCAACACAGATCGTTTGTTTGAAGATTAACAAATGTGTATTTGGTAAATATTACCACAAAATTACTTTATATGCTTACATTCTAAGTAATGTTTCTAGGTATCATATTTTTAATTTAACTTTTCTTCCAAAGTTTTTTATATTTTAATCGAAGCATTTAATCATTGTTTTTTTAAATCCCATGCGCGAGTTATTTGCGCCTCAAGTGTACAGGGACGTTTTATTAATTTTTAAAATTACTTTTAAATAGAATTAGATTAAGAAGATATAATACAGATAGACTTACGAATGGCACAGCCTGGGTTAAATGTGCAGGCTTAGAGTTAATAAGAGGTTAATACGATTTCTAATTTAAATTCGGTATTTCACCGTGCAGCCAATTTAAAACTCTAAATATATATCAAAGAATATTTTCACAATAGCCGCTTCAATCTTAACAAGATTATAGACAAACAGACAAAAAAACTAAAACATATAAAACAATCAATTGATAATAAATAAGTATAATTGCAATAGTCAAAGTGCTTTTTTTCCTAAACACCTTACAGGACACTTGGACACGTCATAAAATTCATGTTATTAATAATTAAAACTGTGCATGAACTTTATCATATTTTTTTATCAATTTATTGATTTTTTTTAAGGTCAAAGCGGCTATTGTCAATTGTCAATTAATGCTACTTTAAATATTATTAACGTTTTAATTAAATAAGTATTTTTGGCATTGCGCTCGGTTGCACGATATAACGTATTTACAAATACTATCATTGGGTGGGAGATTTGACTCGAATGTTCACAATACATAATCATAAATTGTTTTATAAAATTATGAAAATTACAAAGAAAAGTATAAAGAATTATTATAAAATTATTTTTACAAAAAACGCGAGATACGTTTATTATTAAAATTAATGATTCACTCGTAGATAAAATTGGAACGCTTTTAATGTCCCAAGGTGTAAATACTCAGAAGAGAGAATAATTCTGAAATCCCAATTGATCATACTTTTATATTGGGAATTTAGGGACTCGGTAACACATTTCTTTAGATTTCAAAATGACAAAGTTTAATATTAAATTTTATAAGATTACAAGAACTTTTTCAATCTCAAAAACAAACAATAAAATTTTAAAATCAGATCTTTTCGAATAAATAAACGATTTCCCCACAGACACCATCACGATAACAAACATACTAGTTTAGTTAAAATTTAATACTGTTTAAATAACATTCCAATCATTTACTAAATGGAAAAACCTCACAACACCTGGTACGCTCGTGATAGAAAATCTCGAATGTTAGATATTAATTCGAACTACAATACGTATAATAGACATACTCGTAGGAAATGTAGCTTTCGATATATCATCTAGCAAAAGAGCAGCAGAGACAAGGAGTAACGAAACAGCGACTTCATGAACATAAGCAAAACGAACCGACAATAATATAGTTTTTAATCAAGTGTAGAAAACATTCGAAAAGCAATTGAATAATTGTAATTGATTAGATTATTGACCAAATTTTCACATTACATAAAAAGAGAAAATATACAAACAAATTTAAATAATAATAATAATAAATAATTAAGCGTTTCGTTACTCCTTCCCAAACAAAAATATCATTTCACGAGCCCAGCACCCAAACTAAAAAACATTCAAAAATCCTCCTGCACTTTGCGAAATACCGATAGCACTTTTCATTTCTTCGCCTTCACCGTCACGTAGGTCGGTTCCTCCCCCTCCCTCCCGTCCGGGGGCTGCTTGCTCAGCAGGAGGGGGAGCCGACGGTCGCGCATCGAGCCCCCCGGGGACACACCCCCCTGCGGCGCCTGGGGGGGCGAAGTCGAATACATTATCGCAACGTTCCCAGAATAGCCGACCGGGCCGCTAGACGTATACATAACATTGACTCCCGCGTACGTTCCCGTGGTGTAAGACATATTCCCGGTGTAGTTTACGGGATAGCCGTAGCCGGCGTTGCCTGGATAGTCTATCTTGGAGCCCCCCGCGTAGCTAGAAGAGGACTCTGCGTAGCCCACTGGTGGGAAGGCTGCGGTGGTGGGTTTGGTCTGAAAGCCGGCGGGCACGGAGTAGAGAGGGAGGGGCAGGCCCCCCGGCCCCCCAGGGGGGGTCGCGGGGGCGGGGGGCGCTGCGTCTCATGTTTGCAAAGCCGTGTTCAACTCGCGGTGGATGATGGTCTGTGGAATTATTAACATATTTTCTATAGAATATAAACACATACACTTTAGTATTAGGTTATTACGTGTTGTTGTAACTGACATTATCTTCTTAGATAAGGTGATTATTGCAGCAATAATTATATTTATAATTGCTTGGGAATGTCCGTATCTATTTGGTTCATAAAATATTCCAATGTATCATCTACATTGTTCTTTCATTTCCAGTCCATGCTAAGGTTGACTGGAAGAGATCGCTCACAGCGAGGCGTTAAAATAAGTGTTTTCTACCTTTCTATCGAAGCTTAATTTAAGATTCTGCATACCACAATCAGCAAAAACAAAATGATTTCAATCTATAATATTACAGGTCTCAATGGAATCTATAATATTACAGGTTTAAATTGTATCTATAATATTACAAACAATCATGCTAAGAAGATGGACATGCAGAAGCAGTGATAAATGAATACCGCCAGATTTTCATAATATTAATTCAGAGAGTACATAAAACTAAATTAATTTGACATTGACGGCACTAATAATGACATCACCCTTTAATCTCAATCATCGTATACCTTGATCGATAAAGGACCGTGAAATTTCCATGAATCAACACTGGGAGAAAAGTAGCTAGCCAAACATAACTTGTCAACTACAAAGAAGTAAAAAAGAATAAGACGGCAACACTAGCACGGTCAAGTCATGTCGAATAGGAACGTACTTTTTTAGCATATTAGTTTAATTTTATTTGTTAGTGTCAAATTAGTTTAATTTTATTAACTACTATCTGATTTATCTACGTTGGCAACAATAAAAGATAAACACAGCATGCCGTAAAAAAAATTGAAAACCAACCAGCAACGTAAGCTTAATTTAATGAATGTATTGGAGTTACATGGCCTGATATTGACTGATTCACTAAAATCTTTCCACGTGAATGACTAAAACTTCAGTCTAAGTGCGAGGCACAAAAGCAGAATAAAATATACGGAAGATTCAAATGAAAAGTACTTACTGAGCAACCCATCAAGTACTTCAAACGTCACATGCACAGAAAAATTAGCCGCAAATATAAGTAACATTGGCACAAAGAATATTAGTAAACAATGGCCACGTGCAAACATAACAAGCCGTATCACAATGCAATAAGATCCGAAACCGGTTAGTTGTAAACAACATAAATGCACATAATTATGTAAGCAGGTATATACACTACAAACATCACCACATCCAAGCACTTAAATTAAATGTTCTTAATTTGAATATATCCCATCCACCCCGGTCGACCGCCCCGGCACCGGGGCTGTTGGGAAAAATAGTTTCATCGACCCCGGTAGTGTCGATCCAGTCGCTTAAACGGTGGTTGGCTCAAATCGAGGTGTCTTTGATAGCAGTGGAATGGATTGATGCGCAAAGGCCCCGGTGTTGTGTAAAGCGGGAGAATAGAATATTATTTCTCTATCGACCTAACGATAAGAAACATCTGGATTCCTAACCCAAACAAACAAATATATTTTAGGCTTAAAAAAGAACCCAAACCCGTTCTTCGCGTGGTACGGCCGGCCCCTAGCCTCGAGCCTTATAAAACCAGCCGTATCACAAGACAATAAGGTTCAAGAAGACTCACCAGCTCTTCCAGCTGCCGCGCCAGTTGATCCTTCAAGGCAGATATCACCTGCTTCTGTCCCTCTTGAGCGGCTAAAGCTAGCTCCAGCTGGCTTTGGATAAAACCAGCCGTATCACAAGGCAGTAAGGTTCAAGATGACTCACCAGCTCCTCCAGCTGCCGCGCCAGTTGATCGTTCAAGGCAGATATCACCTGCTTCTGTCCCTCTTGAGCGGCTAAGGCTAGCTCCAGCTGGCTTCGGATAAACCAGCCGTATCACAAGGCAGTAAGGTTCAAGATGACTCACCAGCTCCTCCAGCTGCCGCGCCAGTTGATCGTTCAAGGCAGATATCACCTGCTTCTGTCCCTCTTGAGCGGCTAAGGCTAGCTCCAGCTGGCTTCGGATAAACCAGCCGTATCACAAGGCAGTAAGGTTCAAGATGACTCACCAGCTCCTCCAGCTGCCGCGCCAGTTGATCGTTCAAGGCAGATATCACCTGCTTCTGTCCCTCTTGAGCGGCTAGGGCTAGCTCCAGCTGGCTTTGAGCTAGTTTTGCTTCGGCGTCCTGGAATAGAGCATAGATTGCTTTACATACATGTCGAAACTAACGTTTTCAAATAATTTCAAGAAACCTAAGAACCTGTATATGAGATACGACCGATGTGGCGCAGTGGGCGAAAGTCCGACTGCGACGAAGGTGGTTGCGGGTTCGATTCCTGCCTCGGAACAAATTTGTGAACGATCTGCAGAAATTTGCTCCGTAGGTCTGGGTGTTTTCTATGTATAATAAAATCTGTCTTTGTAATGTATTGTATTAAGTATATCAGTCATCTAGTACACATAACACAGGCTCTGCTTAGCTTAGGGCTAGATCATGATGTGTGGACTGTCCAGAATTATTTATTTATTTAAAAGCCGCCACACACAGAAGCCGTGGCCGATTGTTACTTGCGTACCGAGTGTTACTTTAGCATTTATAATATTAGTAGGGTTATTAATTTACCTGCTCGCTCTTCCTAGACTTGGTAATCTGCGCTAGTTCTTCGTTCTTCTGCGCTAGCTCCGCCTCCAACTGCGCCACGCGTTGTCTCAGCTGCTCCACTTCGTTGGCCTCGCCGCCTGGTAGTTACAATAAATAATGTTTATTTACAACCAAAACTACAATCAACGAATAGTCTGGTCAATGCGACGCGTGACCCGAGAGCTGGTGAGTATCTGGCTCAGCGCATCAGCATTGCCTTACAGCGTGGTAATGCAGCCAGTGTCTTGGGGACGCACAGACTGGTATTGACATGGATCAATTGAGCTGCCGAATGAGATATTATTTTTAAGTATTAAGAGGCGGTTCACAAAACTACGTTATGCTGATTTAGGTATTTCGGCACCGAGTGGGCGGGGCATCGTGCTACACAAGCGAGTATTGCTATAAAATCTTGATCCACCAGTAATTTTTACAAAGTTTTCTTAGGATTGATTTCGGTAGATGATTTTTTTATGTGAATCAAATATCGCTTCCATAGATTTATAAATAATTTAATAGTATCTGTTTGTCTTATCGTTTTTATGTAGGTAATTTTATTTATACTTACTATGTTACTATTACATTAAAAGCGAAAGTCTGTATGAATGTTTGTTATAATTATTGCAGTAACTACTAATTTATTTTACTTATAATAACACATATGAAGTATTATTTTGAAAATTAACCTTTGAAGGGGTTAAATAGGGTGGTAAATTTTGTATGGGAAATTATTATTCCTTGGTTCGAAACAATCAAAACTCAGTGCAAATAAATTTTGAAGTGAATTATTAAATACGTATTTTTATGTTTAACAATATAAGGGCTAGGCCCTAGGGCTTTTGCAATAAATTTTTAGGAAAAGAAAAATAACTTTTCCTTTTTCTCTCATTCACTCAAAACATGATACCATTACCTGAAAACCATTACGTATGTAAATAATAGATAAGCGCATCCGCTCTCCGTGTCGGCTCTAAATTCCAAAACGTAGAATCAAACGTAGTGATTATTCTCAGCCTTGGACATCGATATAGTTCTCAATTTGACAAATAAATTTACAAGCGGGCGAAGCCGTGGGGCGCAACTAGTAATATTATAATGTGAAAGATTTGCATGTATGTAACGAATAAACTCACAAATTGACCGATTTCGAAGACTCTTTCACCATTAGAATGCTACTTATCCTTCAGCAACATAGACTATATTTATAAGTAAAAAAAAGGATCCCTACTAAAACTTAAATTATCTAAAACAAGGTGTAAAAAAGTTAGTCACAAAATGTCTTTCGGCGCGTGCGCTACGAAAACTATTGATGATAGAACAAAACAATGTACTACGACTTTGCAGAACACATTATTTATTATCTACAAAAAATATCGCTACAATATATGTCTAACTATTACAGTGACGTCATAATAAATATTCATTTAAAAAACGCCGTCATTAACGCCGTCGTCGCAAGAAAAGGCTTTTTATTTGTACCCTGGTATAATAATAATAAAATAATAATAATAATGCAGGACAATCCACACAGCACCATCTAGTCCCAAAATTAGCTAGTCAAAGCTTGTGTTATGGGAACTAGAAAACTATTATAATTATATTGTCCAGAATTATATTTATTTTATTTAAATATATGTAATACAATATGTATATACAAGGTATAACATATTACCCCTACTAAGCCGAAGGGGGGGGTTTCAGGAACCCATGGTGATCAGTTGTGGGGGGGAGATAATTAAAAATTCCTATTTTCAGTTTCCCATACAAAAAGTTTTCATTTCCTAGTGCCAAAATAAAGTGACAACCCTATTCGCGCAACCTGTACTTACCTACTAACTTTGCAGGTATGTAGGTAGGTATTTATCTTCGTAGATTTCAGCTATGGCGGGAGATTACTAGACGAGCTAATAAATTCGTGATAATAATAAGATGCTAGTATGTAAGTTCCTAGGTAGTGTTGAGAAAATCTTAAAATGCTGAGTTAGGAAAGTTGTAAGTGTAGGTACAAGTTACAAACCTCATATTTTCTCGCTTGTCAGCTGTCTAGATGGCTTCTTACGAAGGGATTTATGTATGTTTTGGTAGGTCACTTGTAGGTACACAGTCACAGACAATTCACACACTTCAGCACAAGGTAGGTTTCTTTTTAGGCATTAACATGTCTCACTCACTTTAGCACTAGTTAGGTTAGTTAGTTAGTAAGTTACACATGCATGACGTAGGTATCGATACCTATGCATGTAAGTAAGGTTCGATATGCCTCCCTTCTTCCAAACAACACACATTTTATGGAAGTAAGCACACGCTTCCAACACACGCCTCTTCATCTCTGTGACACTCTCCGATGCATACACCACACCCTTAAGGTATTCTTAAGTCCTAGTTACTTGTTTTTTAGGCACGAAAGATAAAAATTGTAATTATAGCACTACACGGCACCGCGACGAAGGTCACACTAAAATAGTTCATCATTCATTCTTTTGATTTCGTTCGCCGAAAAGATGGATAATTTTTAGGGTTCATTTTCAATTTTAATAAATCCCTAGTTGGCTACTCATGTGTAGGAGGTATTAGGATCACAGTCGTGAAATAATAGGTATGTGGTAGAAAATTGTATGAATACGTAGGTAGGTACTGGTCTTATTTTACATAGGTATTTCACAATGTAGGTACCTACCTGCTACACACACATACACTTTGCGTGAATTCTGATAGTTGGTATACCTAATACAAAATCCCGTAGAAAACGGATTTAAGCTTTTTTTTTTTTTTATTATATGATTTTAAACAAACGAACTTCTTTAAATTTTGGTATTAAAAAAATTACGGAACCCGTATTAAAAAATATTTCGACCCGCTTGGCAAATATAGCTTGGCAAAAAAGAGTAGAAAATAATGGGGGCGCCACTGTAGGTCCTTATGGCAACACCTATAGCTCACCAAGCTAGTCTTGATACTTAGGTGTATATTTCTGTAATTCGTACATTTATATCCACACATAGTATACTAGTATCAGTAAATATTGTTTAATTGAGCAAGGTTCTCGTTATGTAAGTATATAAAGAAAAAAATATAAAGTAAATTAAAATTTGTTTTTACATTGTTATTAATACATTGTAAGTTCTCTCTCACAGTATTCCTTTTCTATTTTTATTACGTGCTGGCACGAATTCTTCCAATCCTCCTCCGTAATAGCTTGGAACCGTTCCGTTTTAGCACGCTCAGCTGCTTCCTATAAAGAAGAAACTTTTTATGATACCTTTATATTACCTTTTTCAGTTTATTATTTAGGCACCTAATTTCTAGACCATTTAAAATACAAACGCTATAGTAACTTTATTACAAAGAAATAACACAACATTTAAATTATGTAGAAATAGATTTACATATTAGCTAGTCTAGCTCAAGTATCAAATTCTATGCCCGCGCTATAGCAGAGTACGCAGAGCAAACGTAAACATAACCTAACTGCCCGATGTTTATTGTTGAATATTTCACTTGTTCCGTGGAACTTTAATTTAATCCTGCTTTAGGACCATCAAGTGACCTTTGATTCAACTTATAATTACAAAACAAACTCTCACAAACCTGTCATATCAGCGGTTCTTTGAAAAACATTGTTGAGATCTGAAAGAATAGTTCTGGCCTCAAATTCTGCCAGACATCGCCTGTATACCTTATAAATAACCTCCCTGGCAGCACTTCTAACTGTTTTATTCATTATTTTTCACTTTTCGTCACTTTATCACCACCGCTTTACCGATCCAAGTAAAAAATCCGAGAATTCGTAATCTTTGTTTACAATTTTACATCAAACGTCATTGTTTTAAGAATGTTGCCATTAAACAAAAAAATTAGTTCCGTTTCAAGACTTTTTTGCCAAGCTGTACAGCACCGACATGTGGTGTATCCAGTGTTGCCAGATGGAATTTGAAAAAAACAGTAGAAAGTTCAGTAAAAAATCAGTAGATTGGAATAAAAATCAGTAGGTAGAAATTAACGACTGAAAATTCTAGAGGTACCATATGTATTTGTGTTTCGCGAGTATTTTGACTCGCATTTTGGCTGGCGACCTTTTTTTTTTTTAGGTGCTTTCGTAAAAAGGAAGCGATTCTTTGCATTTTTGCAGACAATTGCAGCTAAAAAAAAAAAAAAGGTCGCCAAGTGGTTATTTAGTCACGGAGCTATAGGCGCGGGAAAATCAGGTAGATTTCACGAAATTTTAGAAGGCGCTCGGGACATCAGGTAGATTTCACAAAATTTTAGAAGGCGCTCGGGAAAATCAGGTAGATTTCACTAAATTTTAGAAGGCGCTCGGGAAAATCAGGTAGGTTTCACTAAATTTTTGAAATAAATCAGTAGATCGGTAGACGCCTAAAAAAGCAGGTAGATCTACTGCTAAATCGGTAGATCTGGCATCACTGGGTGTATCGCATGTTGATAGATGCCGACAGTCAATGAATGAATGAATGGTTCTCTAACTTGTCTATGATTGGCGGTTGGCTGGTTGCCATGGTTTTGCATAGTGCTACAGCCAATAAAATTTAGTCGCGAATGAATGAATGGTTCTCTAACTTGTCTATGATTGGCGGTTGGCTGGTTGCCATGGTTTTGCATAGTGCTACAGCCAATAAAATTTAGTCGCGAATGAATGAATGGTTCTCTAACTTGTCTATGATTGGCGGTTGGCTGGTTGCCATGGTTTTGCATAGTGCTACAGCCAATAAAATTTAGTCGCGTTCCTTTGTGGAAATACAAGTGTCAAATATTAATGTAGGTACAGAACGGACAGATAAACTACATAATGACGGAAAGAGTCATTTGGTAAAGTTTTTAATTAAGTTAACCGACCCCTGCGACTCAGCTCGTCGTATGTCGGATGTCGTAAAAGTCGACCAAGGGGCTTCGCCAAATGAAAGGCAGCATTTTTATTGTGTGAATTACTTATACCGTTTCTTTGATCAGCAATCCCCAGCCAAGTGATTATGGCAATACCCGCCAGATTCACAGCTCTTTTCAGTAGTGGACATCAATGTGTATTCAGTCAGTAGGTTATTATGATTAGATCAACACACAAGAAAGAACAAACAGTTAGAAAAAGACATAACTGTGTTAGCGTAGTTTAGTTCGTATGTTTAACTACACGTAACTCAACCTTCAAATTGAAATGTGATTTTAGCCATGACTTACGACAATTTGCCTCAATGATGCTGTAGGCGTTTTTCTATTTCAAGAATATGAATCTGTCACTCTTTTCTACATCTATTCTGTGACCATACTGAGGTCATCGTCGCAAGTATAAGAAACAGCAGATTTTAGGGTTGTCACTTCGTAAAAAATCAGCTGGCCATGTGAAAACTTTGTTTTAGTTTTTTCAGAGATACCAATCGAAATTAGAAAAGTCGTTGAACAAAAGTTGTTCCCCGGGGGGGTAGAAATACCCAGCTTTTCGCTTAGCACATGTATATTGTTACACCATGTAGATAGATTTTTTTATTACAATAAAAAAAATGTATGCGACTAATTTTTTTTTTTAAAACAGTGTTGAAATACATGTTGAATTGATAAATTGATTCCAAACAATAAACTTGTTTTAATTTAAATATTGTTATTAATAAAATAAGTGAAACGATACCAAAGATTAATTTTAGGGACATGAATAAGGCGTATTGGATTAAAAATTTACCTGAAATTCGTAATTGATATCCTCAGTTTATACGAAAATAAAAAAAATCGTCTGAAATGAAAAATAAACTTGGAAAAATTAAAAACACACCTCAAATTCGTAGCAACATACCCTGGGTTTAGTCGGAAACGATCACGTGATCGAAATTTGTCTGAGTATTTTTATAATAAAAAACTAATCTTTAGCTGCAAGCAGCTCGCGTCGGTTGTGTAAGCTGTTTTTTTTTATTTAGTACCCCTTTTCGTAATCTACACTCCTGAATTGGTCGAAATCGATACCCATGACGGTATTTTGCGATAAAAAATGTCAGCCATCTTGGATTTCAAAACGGACATCTTTATCGTGATTTTCGGGTTTGCGTTATTCGAAAACGATACCCATATCACTTGGGGGGGAATGAGATTCAGGGGGATCAACAGCGGGGGGAACGCAGCACGGCGAGCGAAGCGAGCGGTGCTGCCGTCTGGTCGAAAATTGGTCAAAAAACGGTTTTTTTAAAAAAAGGGGGCCTGGGCGTGCAAATGGGTCAAAATTTTGTTGACTTCCGCAACTATTCGTCCTCCCCTACGTGACTGTGAAAAGTTTTTTTTTCCATCGCGCTTCGTTCGGGAGATATGAAATAGGGTCGTGGAAAGGGGTCATGGAGGAGGTCGGTTTTTTATTTTTGCGATGCGAATCTGAACCCTCTATACGATGCCGCCATCTGAAACCCGCTTTCGCTCCTCCATCTGGTAGCAACTGAAATGTTAGGGCCTTAGGGGCCTTGAGGGTCAAAAAAAATTCATCCCCCACAAATATTTATAACCCTTTACATGATCTTACCTAGCCCCCTATACGGCCGAGAAACCCTAGAGGGGGTCAAGAAGGGGGTCGAAATATAAAAAAGTCGGAATTTTCTCATACTTGCCCTGATCTCTCCTCTACGATTCCGTCTAAAAAAAACATACCTCTACATGGTGCTAGATGGTGCTGTGTGGATTGTCCAGCATTATTTATTAATGTATTATTTATTAATATTATATATTAATTTTATATAAAAGGGTAATTTTCCATCGCGAGCCGTTCGGGAGATATGAAAGGGGGTTCTAAAAAGGGGTCATGGGGAGGGGGTCGATTTTTTTCTTCCTATTAAAGATTATACCCTCTATACGATCCCGCCATCCGAAATTATCTATCGGTACGCTATCCGGTAGCAATTCAAAAGCGGGGGTCTTGGGGGGTCTTGGGGGTCAAAAAAATTTCACCCCCCACAACGATTTGGAACCTTCCACCCGACCCCACAAAAATCTGACCCACCTCCCTACACGGCCGAAGAACCCCAGGGGGGGGTCGAGGGGGTTGTCCTGGGGGTCGTGGGGGGAACGCAGCACGGCGAGCGAAGCGAGCCGTACTGGTCCCGGTGTCGCATCTCGGCTCGCTTCGCTCGCCTCGATGCTCCACCTTAAAAAAACACCAAAAATGGGGCAAAAAATAGTTTTTTTTAACAAAAGGGGGTCTGGGTGCAAATGGGTCAATTTTTTTTTTGTTTCCGCAACTATGCGTCCTCCTCTACGTGACTGCGAAAAGATTTTTTTTCCATCGCGAGCCGTTCGGGAGATATCAAAGAGGGTTCTAAAAAGGGGTCATGGGGGGGGGGGTCGATTTTTTTTCTTCCTATTAAAGATTATACCCTCTATACGATCCCGCCATCCGAAATTATCTATCGGTACGCTATCCGGTAGCAATTCAAAAGTGGGGGTCTTGGGGGGTCTTGGCGGTAAAAAAAATTTAACCCCCCAAAACGATTTTGAACCCTCCACACGACCCCACAAAAAATCTGACCCACCCCCTACACGGCCGAAGAACCCCAGGGGGGGTCGAGGGGGTTGTCCTGGGGGTCGTGGGGGGAAAGCAGCACGGCTCGCTTCGCTCGCCGTGCTGGTTCCCAGTGTCACATCGCGGCTCGCTTCGCTCGCCTCGATGCTCCACCCTAAAAAAAACCCTTAAAATTGGCCAAAAAACGGTTTTTTTTTAAAAAAGAGGGTCTGGGGGTTCAAATGGGTCAAACTTTTTTTGGATTCCGCAACTATTCGACCTTCTCTACGCGACTGCGAAAAGACTTTTTTTCCATAGCGAGCCGTTCGGGGGATACGAAGGGGGGTTCTAAAAAGGGGTCATGAGGGCGTGTCGATTTTTTTTCCTTCCTATTAAGGACTTAACCCTCTATACGATCCCGCCATCCGAAATCCTCTATCGGTACGCTATCCGGTAGCAAGTCAAAAGCGGGGGTGTTGGGGGGTCTCGGGTTCAAAAAAATGTCACCCCCCAAAACCAATTCTAACCCTCCATACGACCCCACAAAAAAATCTGACTCACCCCCCCACACGGCCGAAGAACCCCCGGGGGGTCCTAGAGGGGGTTCGAAATTTAAAAAAGTCGAAATTTTCCCAAACTCACCCCCACTCCCCCTACACATTTCCGAAAAAAAAACCATACCTCCCCCTCCACCAACAGGGAGAACAATCATGTCAGTCAGTGAGTGAGTCAGTGAGTGGTAAACCATTTTATATAAAGGGTACCTAATAAAATAATACCATACCTTGCTTTCTTCAACGATAGAATATTTAGTTTATTTTTTTTTTTTTAGTAACGCATTTCTATTTATTTTTCCCCATTTCGGCTTGTGATAAACCTCAGTTATAATTAAAATAACTATCTGGTATAATATGTAATAAATGTACGAATTTAAAAATTATTTAAATATACTATGCGAATGTAAATATTTACAACGATCAAAACGTTCCAACTCGCTCATAAACGCAGCATTTTTTGGGCGTTTCGTCCGACGGAGAGTGCGAGCAAAAGTGACATAGGTCCACCTTCGACAAGCGCTCGCGCGGTCGTGAGGGCAGATTGCCGGCACAATGAAATATATACTTTTTTTAATAAATTCATTAAAAAAAATTAGTTGGGACTTAAAACGTAAAATTAAAATTGTAGTTTAAGAAAACAATGAAGATTATTTTGGTATAAATTTTATGTCAAAATGATGTAGAACTTTGGAGATATTAGGGTTTGTTTCGAAGCCTTTTCGATCGATAGTTAACCTCGGTTCAGATTTTTTTCCCTTCATATAAAGGCATTTATCGAAAATGTATTTAATTATTATCGAAGAATGGGATATTTGTTACCTTAAAAAAAATAGTTTTATGGTCTATGTTCAATGGAATCTTCAAATTAGAGCTCCCAAAACAGGTCTCCGAGCGTTTTTGCCTAAACTTGCATCGGGAGAATGATTATAACTAAATAAACAAATAAGTTATCTAAAATCTGGTTAATTATTACTGAAGTTGAGGAAACAATCTACTATTAACAAGAAATTGTTATTTCAAGCAACGAACGAAAGCTATAGAATTTGGACGACGAATAAGTGCATTTTCGCCTTTTTTCGTAATAGGGGCCTTAAAGAGATTCAAGATTCATAAGATTTTTTCGGCACCGATCATAATAAGTAGACTTTTGAGCTGTAGGTACATCCGGACCTTATTCAACAGTGGCGCCAACTGGTGAGCAAGAAAACGGTAGCCCCCATTGAGCTAACTGCAGACGGTAGAAAATTTATTGTGTGGGAAGGTTGCATAAGTTATAGAACAGAGGTCCGCAACCTTTTGGGAGGGAAGAGCCAAAAGTTACAATTTACAAAACTTGACCGTTTTTAAAGAGAGTGGCTTGCATTGAAAACTCATAGTCAAACTTTACTCAGGTTTGACTATAATCAAATACGTATAACTGCACCAATTCCAAATGATACAATGTAGATCTCATTTCCTCATGAAGTAATTTACCGCTCTGTTTTACACGGTACTTACTCATCAATCGCACTATTTTTAATGGTTTGATAATAAAATAATAAATTGTTAGTTTCTGCTTATTGAACTGGAGAACCGCGACTTTAAATCGAAAGAGCAGCAGGTTTCCGACTGCTGTTCTAGCCTACCTTTCCCGGCGAGGTGCCTGGCCCGTGCCACCTCCTCCCTGTACTGATGCAGTTGACGTTTCCACTCGTCCACGTTGGCCGTGCTCTCCTGCAGGGCGGCCGTGAGTCGTAGGTTGTTGGATTTGAGGGTAGCCAGTTCCACTTCCCATTTCTTCGCGTTCGCTGAGCTGGAATAGAGGATATTAATGTTAGCGATTCTATTGTGCAATGTCTTCCTAGATTGGAATAGATAGGTAGATAGATAGGGAGACCTTATCAAATGTTTATGCGCGAGCTACGCCCAAACTTCAGGCCAAAGTTATGGACAGAAAACAAATAGAATTTATCAGAGTAAAACGAGAATTCGGGGGCAAAAGCTATTTACTTCGTTATAAATTATAAATAATAGAATTTCAGTCTCCTACAAATATTTATTTATAATGCTGAAAAATCCGCAAAGCAATAGTTTTGAAATACTTATATTTATTTCACCGAAACATACATACTGGGTACCAAAAATATTCCGTTTTACAAAATTATAGACTGACTTCAATTTCCTTAAATAAAACAACATCATCATCATCAATGTGTCGAAGCCAATAAAATACGCATTTCACATTTCTGTTGTGCTTACATTTGATTAATTTTACGTTAGCAGTAATTATGAATCCTAAACTCACTTGACACCAATAAAGTAAGGCTTCAATCACATAATAACATAGTTTACAATTACAACATATTACCGTCGGTCGTCATTAAAGCCAAATAACAAAGACGCACCGTCACGTCAACTCGTAACAAGCGATGGGTGAAACTTTTAGTGCAAATAAATATTTGGCATGTATGGCACCACTTCTAGAATAGAAATTAAAGAACACTAGCACGGCCTCGCGGTTTCACCCGCGGTAATTACCGTTCCCGTGGGAATTCCGGGGTAAAATAGCCTATGTATTATTTCAGACTATAATCTATATCTGTGCCCAATTTCATCCATATCCGTTCAGTAGTTTTTGAGTTAAAAAAATCCATCCATCCGTCCATACTTACAAACTTTCGCGTTTATAATATTAGTAGGACTAATCCGCGGTTTTTTTCCCGGGGAATACATAGATCATTTATTCATCTACTAGCGACCTGCCCGGCTTCGCAAGTTTTTATTATACGTATAAACCTTCCTCTTGAATCAATCTATCTATTAAAAAAACCGCATCAAAATCCGTTGCGTAGTTTTAAAGATTTAAGCATTCAAAGGGACATAAGGATATAGGGACATTACTATGTAGTGATACATATAAAACTAAATTTGTAAAACCGGGTTTGTAACATTACTTATATCTGAAAAACGGCTGAACCGATTTTCATTATCTTTGATTTGTTAGGTTTGGCTCCGTTCCGAAGCGAGCGAAGCCTGGAAAAGATCGCTTCTAAGCGATAAGGACATCCTTTGTACTTGTCTAGTGTAATGTTCCTTTTTCTGGTGTGCAATAAAGCATTTTTTTATGGTATTGTATTGTAAGCCGTCTCTGCAGCTTGTTTTAAATAAGTTACATAACTCACTTAAAGCCTATGTCTGAGTATTTGGGTCTAGCTTCGTGCGTGCATAATTTCAGCAAGATACGTTCAGTAGTTTAGCAGTATCAAGCATTTATGTTCATTGTGATCTTTTACAATTATTGCAGTCTTAATCTTTTTACAACAAGCCAATTAAAAACAGCTCGCTATTTATGTTTACAAGTACTAGGATTAAATCTACACGACTCGTCAATAATATTAAAATTAATTAAATATGTTGGACAATCCACACAGCACCATCTAGCCCCAAAGTAAGCTACTCAAAGTTTGTGTTATGTGTACTAGATAATTGATATATTTAATACATTAAAGGGCGTAGCCATATACCTAGTCTTGCCATAAATATTGTAATAAAGGAAAACAATATTTTTTAAAGTGCAAATAACATTTATTACTTATACAGTGTGTTAGTTTAATACATAAATATAAAACAATTAAAAATATAAAAAGCTTATTCGAAATGGTCTCCATTGGCTCCAATACAGTCCTTTAAACGCTGAGGCCAGTTATCAATAGAAGCACGCACTCTTTCCATGGGAAAATTCTTCACTGCCAATCGTATAGATTGTTTGAGGGACTCCAAATTATCATGGCGTTTAGAGCAAGCTGTACTCTCTAAAACTGACCATAAATCATAATCCAGCGGATTAAGATCGGGACTAGACGACGGCCAGTCTTCAGCTCTGATGAAGTCCGAAACGTTCGCTTCCAACCAAGACTGCGTGGACCGAGCTTTATGACCCGGCGCCGAGTCTTGCTGGAAGGACCAAACTTGGTTATTGAACATGGTGATGTTAAGGGGCTTAACTACCTTCTCAAGAATGGTATCTTGATACACTTGTGCCGATGTTTTGATACCTTTTTCACAAAAATATGGCTCAGTCACTCCTTCATAGCTAACACCCCACCAAACCATCACTGAAGTCGGATAATGTCCACGTTGCACTCTGTCGACTAATTGGGAAGCTTCCTTAGAGCTTTGAGCATAAATACGGTCATTTTGTTTGTTAAAATGTTGCTCAATTGTAAAAATTTTCTCATCCGTAAACAAAATTTTTTTGTGACCTCCCTTTGCGTACCGCTTCAGTAGTTGTTTCGATTTTACCACCCTATTCTTCTTTAAATTATCAGTTAAGAAATGACCAGTGCGTCTCTTATAGGCTGCAAGTCCTAAGTCATCTTTTAAAATACGCGACATGGTTCTAGTCGCTATCTTCATTTCCCCAGATAAAATCTTTTGCTTTCGGACAGGATTTCTTCGAATTCTTTCCCTTACTGCTTTGACCACCTTTTTCGTACGAACACTACGTGGACGGCCAGATCTTTTTCTGTCACAAACAGAGGAAGTCTCATTGTACCTACTAATAGCCCGGTACACAAACATTTTACTAATACCAAGTGTATGGAGAGTTTTAAAAATTGCATTTGGCTCCATACCTACTTTGTGTAATGCAATCACAGCGATTCTGTTCTCTTTATCACCCCACTCCATTTTAATATCGCAAAATATTGTACAATGTATTGGCGCCAAAATGAGAAAACACAATGAACAATCGTATAAAAATGACAGATTCGAAATTCAAATGTAATATTTTTTTATTTTTAAGTGTAACAGTATTTATGGCCAGACTAAGTATATTAGATCAAATATTCCCCATACCATTATTGATATGTCTGCGCAACCACCTCCGTCCAGTGCGGGCGAACATCTTTTTATTCAAGTACTCCTGTCCCATCGCAAGATTCTGCTTGGCGTCTATTATTCTCCTTCTCTCCGTATTAACTTTTTCCCTTCCTTCGAAAAGATTCTGGATGAGCTCACTCCGTTGTATGACCATACCATTATCATGGGTGACTTTAACACATGCTTGTTAAAAAGTGACTCCCGAGCACGCTCATTACAATGTCTTGTCCAGTCTAGTAACTTGTCCATTCTTCCTTCAAATCCAACCCATAATTTTCCTAACTGCAACCCTTCTCTTCTTGATCTTATTTTACTCTCATCCCTGTCTCATGTTGCAAAGCACGGTCAGTGCTCAGCGGATGCCTTCTCATATCATGATCTTATCTTTCTCTCCTACAAAATCCGCCCTCCTAAAGCCAAGCCTCAAATTCTTCTTCAGCGCAATTTTGGTGGTATGAATGTCGAGATCCTACGCAAGGATGCTCGAGATGCTAACTGGTCCGAAGTATTGGATGCGACTAATATTGACGACAAACTCGAGATTTTTAATCGCATTTTAATAGGTTTATACGACGTGCATGCCCCTGTAAGGGCAATCAAAGTTAAACACTTACCTGCTCCTTGGCTTACGAATGAAATAAAGGCTCAGCTAAACAATAAACTTGTAGCCAAGGCTAGGTACAAACGCAAACCGACTGCTGAGAATAAAGAGTTATTTATTAAGACCCGTAATCACTGCAATAAGGTGTGTAGGGATGCACAACGCCGACATATTCATAAATCCGTTGAAAATAATGACCCCGCTAAGGTATGGAAATTCCTTAGATCATTAGGTATTGGCAAATCGCGGCCTGGTAATCCCTCGAAAGACCTGGACATCAACGCCTTGAACCTTCACTTCTCTTCTTGTTCCAAGTTTCAGGGCACTGTTAAAACCCAAACCTTAAATTCTCTCTCATCTATCCATACTCCTGACTTTCCTCCTTTCTTGTTCTGTAATTTCACCGATTCTGAGGTTACGAAGAGCATTTCCTCCATTTCTTCTAATGCTGTCGGTACCGATGGCATTAGTAAGAAAATGATCCTTCCCATCCTTGACATCATTGTTCATGTCATTACACACCTATTGAATTTCTCAATAAGTAGTGGCACCTTTCCCAGCGCGTGGAAAGATGCGCAAGTAATTCCACTTCCTAAAAAAGCTAAACCGTCTTCCTTTTCCGATTACCGTCCTATTTCCATCTTGCCTTTCCTATCCAAAGTCCTTGAGCGACTTGTACACCACCAACTTAGTCTTTTCCTCAATATCAACGACCTTCTTAATCCCTTCCAATCCGGTTTCCGTCCAGGCCATAGTACTACATCAGCTCTCGTCAAGATCACCGATGACATCAGAGATGGAATCTGGAACGGAGTTGCGACCATCCTCTCACTCTTAGACTTTAGTAACGCTTTTAACAACGTCGATTTCGACATTCTTCTAGCCATTCTTCGTTCTCTTAACGTCTCTTCAAACGTTATTCACTGGTTTCGTAGTTACCTGTTCGGTCGCCGGCAACGTATCAGCATTGACGATAACATCTCCTCTTGGTGTCAACTGAGTGCCGGTGTACCGCAGGGCGGCGTATTATCTCCTCTCCTCTTCGCTATATTTATTAATTCAATCTCAAATCAACTCTCTTCTTCCTACCACCTTTATGCAGATGACTTACAAATTTATACCCAGGCTCCAGTAGAGCAATTAGGTGAAGCCATCAGTGTGATAAACGACGACTTAAATAAAATTCTCGATTGGAGTAATGCCCATGGATTAAAAGTCAACCCAACGAAAACCCAGGTTATCCTAATTGGAAGCTCGCGTATGTTGTCAAAAATTGATTTTGTTAATCTTCCGCATGTCCTCTTTGATAACGTTCAAATTGATATAAGTAAGACTGTTAAAAATCTCGGGATCCTTATTGACAACCAGCTGAACTGGGGACCGCAACTCGCGGAAGTTAGCCGTAAGACCTTTGCTTCGGCCGCTTCGTTGAAACGATTGCGAAATTTTCTACCGATATCAACCAAAATTGCGCTCGCTCAGTCACTCCTGCTTCCCATTCTTGACTACGCCGACGCCAGCTATCCTGATCTCACCCAAGCACAGCTTGATAAGCTTGAGCGGCTTCAAAACTTCTGCATACGCTTCATCTTCGGTCTACGAAAGTATGATCATATCACAGAGTACCGCAATAAGCTAAAATGGTTACCTATCCGTCTTCGCCGGGACGCACACTTCCTCTCCCTCCTATATTCCATCCTCTTCATCCCTAATACTCCTCGTTACCTCAAGGAACGCTTCAAGTACCTGCACCAAACCCACACTCGTTCCCTTCGTTCCACCGAGACCCTCCCTCTACAAACTCCCCGTCCCTTCCATGCCTACAGTTCATCCTTCACTGTACATGGCATCAAACTTTGGAATGCTTTACCTACCCCGATTAGA
Source organism: Eupithecia centaureata (assembly GCA_944547425.1). Classification (NCBI taxonomy): domain Eukaryota; kingdom Metazoa; phylum Arthropoda; class Insecta; order Lepidoptera; family Geometridae; genus Eupithecia; species Eupithecia centaureata. The sequence goes on along the minus strand of OX155699.1, from coordinate 1,013,469 downwards.
CAAGCAAAGTCTCTCCCTATATTTAAACATATGGTTTATGAACATTTTCTAAAATCTATATCAAATTGTTAAATAAATGTATGTATGTTATGTATTATTATAGTTTATATGTAGATATATATTTTTTTAGAATCATTTATATTTATTGATATTAGTATCTGTTTATGTATATTTGTTAATTTAGTTTAATTATTATATGAAACGCCACCGTCTATACCAGTTCAGTGCTTACGTGTCCATCCAAAGGTTGCCTGGAAGAAATCGCTCTTAGCGATAAGGCCGCCCATTGTACAACTGTTTTGTATTAGTCTTTTTATTGTTCCTATATATTTTTACTGTGGTGTACAATAAAGAGTATTTGTATTGTATTGTATTGTACATTATATACAAAGATACATATTTTTATTGTACATAGAAAACACCCAGACCAACGGAACAAATTAATTTTATGTATTGATATACATAAAAGTGATAATAAATACATTTAGAAACCGAACAGCAGTACCGATAATTCAAAAATACCCTCACCTCAGTAATTTAGGTATTATTTCACGAAACGTTAAGTCAACATTATGTGCCAGATCTGCTTTCCATCGTAAATTACAGATTTTGTTGCATAATCGATGAATACATGACTACGACTGAGCGTGAGAAATTTATTCGCGTATTTTGAGCAAAACCGTTAAATCCATTCAATTCTGTTCTTATGCTCTTGAAACATAAGCTTCGAAAACGAACGAACGAATGAAAATTAATAATCACTTTATTTCTTATATTATTTTGATAATTTATAAATTATTTTGAAAGCCTAAAGAAATAAAGATATTGATTTACTTGATTTATGTTTTGGTGTTGGATGCTTTATGAAATGTCTAAGATGTTTTCAATTTTCATTCCTTCTGATGTTTAAAGCAAAGTCACAGAGCCCGGTGGGTTAGTGCTTTATTTCAGTGTCGTGTTTAGTCAATTTGTCGGTGGCTTGCCGATTTATATAGACTTTATTGACAGGATAAACGCAATCCAATCAACTCATTAAACGTAAACCGGGTTGGTTTCAATCAATGCATAGTGGAGCAAAGATATGTAAAATCTACCAAAAGAATCTCGATACGACACCGTCGTTGCCATGTTGGTAACGTTATTTGATACCATACTAGGGGTCTTCATTTTGAATGTGAGCGGGTTAACTATGAACCTTATTTGCGTAAGAAGAACCTTTTTATACCTCAACGTGGGATATCACCACCATCAGACAAAGCGGTTGAAGACGCTATTGATATTAGTTTTAATATCGAAATTTGCTTCAACTGTCTTCGAAGCCAATCGAAGCAAATTTTGATATACTTAAGGAAGTCCAGTGTTATAAGAACGCATGTCCATAAAGATAACAGAGTCATATCACTAGCAATATAAAAAGTAAAACAGTAGTTTACATAACATGAAGCGGAGCGGTGTGCAAATCGTTCGATCTTCACGCTTGCCGTGCGCGAAGAAAACTCTATCATATATGGGGATATCGTACAGGGTAATGACACGCAGAAGGAAATTTGAAGTGACATATAACACAATATCGGTATTTGTGGCAAATTACAAAGCAGAGTTGGAGCTGAGATGTGAGTGAACTAAAGAAAGTAGTACTTTTCCATAATTTACAAACCGAGAACAGGGATTGTTGTCTAGGGTTAAATAAGATAAAATTGCTTGACAAATGCGATTTTGTCCCTGTGCTTGTCATCTAATACATTTTTTTATCGTTTATTTGATTAGAATATTTTGTCTCTATTCATAGTTATGTAATCAAATCACTGACACTCCTATGTTTGTTATTTTCTTGCTTTGAAGGTCATATTTGGGTCTCTTTATAGTCTACTATTATAGATTCTACCTCTATACTAAAGTTGGAAAAAAAAACTTCTATAATATAGAAGTTAGACTTTAAAAAAAGTACCTAGGTTATGTTTATCTTAAGAGATCCGAATGCCGAGGCTTCATTTTATGCTAGAATTTGGCACCCGAGAGAAGCTGCTGACGGAAGTAAATAAAGGTATGTACAGTATAAGTAAATTTACTAAAGTTGTCATACCGCTAGGCTGTTTGTTACGCTGTGACTCAGCTAGTTAAAGCTCTCGTTGAGCAATGTACAAATCGCTGCACTTATTATATCTGTTTTCTGGGATGCATTATAATGCAACATTATGTTATGCGCTACTGATGCAATGCACTGGTATTTAGATCTATGGATCTAGAAATAGATTCGAGACCTATTAGGTCTTTATTAGATTTCGTGTTTATAGTTTAACACGAGCATTGGTGTTAATTCAAATGCCACATAAACACAAGTAAACTAAGTGACGACACTTAAAATTATGGCATCCACTTTAGTTTGATGGATGAGAAAGGGATGACATTATTTTTAGTGCTGTGAATTAGTTTTCGTGCCATTCGCAATAATATTTTATTTACTATAAGTTAATTCTTGATATTCATTAGAAGTACATTTTAAAAGGGTAGAAACTGAGTTTGTTTAAACACTACTTGAACCAACTTCAGTATAATTATTTCATGTTTTTACTAAAACTTTTAACAGGCTTACAATACCTGAATCCAATGATACTTAAAACCAGTGTAAAAAACTCTGTTTATTGAGTTTTCAGGACAAGTATAATAGTAATTGATCGAGCGTATTTTTTTTTCGGCAAGCTGAAGATGTGGTCCCAGAATAGATACAGATGTCGCTCATTAGGGGAGGCCTATGTCCTATGTGGACTAATATAGGCTGATGATGCTAATACTGAAACCTTTTATTGAATTCCAATTGGCAGAAACACCGAGCAATAAACATACTTACGTACAAAAGCCGACTTAAATAAATAAATAAATAATTCCGGACAGTCCACACAGCATCATCTAGCCCCAAGCTAAGCAGAGCTTGTGTTATGGGTACTAGTCTACTAGATGACTGATATACTTAATACAATACATAGATAGATATTTTTTATTATACATATTAAACACCCAGACCAACGGAACAAATTTCTGCAGATCGTGCACAAATTTGTGCCGAGGCAGGAATCGAACCCGCAACCTCTTGCGTCTCAGGCGGACCTTCGCCCGCCGCGCCACATCGGTCGTCAAACTTGAGAACATCCTTGCTTTAAGTAAGTTAAAATAAAAGTAAAGAACTCGGAAGCACTCGCATATTTAACAGCTTGTCGCGGTTTATTTCATAATTACATGTACAACATTAACACGTTACGGTATGCCGTGCATTCATTATGGTTGTAATTAACCGGACGACTCAGTTTACGGGTTTCCTTGATGTAAAACTGAATGGGAAACCATTTATTATTGGCTTGTTAATTATAATAAGGTAACGGTTAAAAACAGAATAGCTTTTGTTAGGTCAAAAACCTGCAGAACTTATCTATCGAATAAAATTATATTACACGAAAATTAAAATTATTATGCAAATGAGTAAAATATGGCCTTAAATAAACGAGGGGTTATCCTAATCACCACGTTGGGCAGGGGGCCTGTTGATCGCAATATAGGTGTTAAAACACGGAAAGAAACTAATGCGCCTTCGCTAATAACTTCCCTTAGTTCGACTCTTACCGACATCCCGTTTGAGGGTAGATTCTTAACGCCGCGACCCAGGTCATGGCCGATAAGAACTTACCTATTTACTCCTTCCTTCTGCGTATTTTAGCACTTCCACAGTGATTATGACAATTAATTAGTTTATTTACCTCTTCGAAATAGGTTTACTTAAATTAAATTAGGTATTTATAGCGCATAGAACTTAACAAAAATTAAAAGCTAGGTACTGAACGGAACGGGATGGAATTCTGAAAAGACGTAGTTCTAGCTCTGGAATAACATTCCTTCGCGTAAAAGAGTAACAAACATCCATACAAAATTACTACATTTTATAAGGAAGTTAAGATTTCAAACTCTGATGTATCCAAAGTCCTGTAAGGTCTAAGGGAAACTCTGACGTTTTTTGTTATTTACTAATCATTGTTCTTTAGTTTTTTTGTTATTATACTGCACAATACTGCACATTACATTATTTATTTACTTTTAGAATTTTCTGAAATATGGCATAACAAAATCATAAACCGCACAAACTATGACACACTCGTGTTACTCAACATTAGTACCGGACTCATGCAGTTCGCAACTTTACAGCTTTACAATACAATTACAAAACATCACTAAATCAATTAAGATGATCATTATTTGCCAATGGAATCGCGGTTGCCGACAGCGGTGTTTAGCAAACTTTTTGGTTGTGCATTGAACAGCCTACATCTACGTTTAAGCTCAAAATAAACTTTATATGAAACTAAATCTTGACATGACATAAACAGTTCAAAGTTAAAGATATTCCAAGAACTAACATAAACATTCTAAAATAAAATAAAAAATTGCCATATAGATGTAAAAATATAGTCAAAACGAAAACTCTGCTGCGTCAACAACAAGCATTCACCGATTTTCCTTAGCATTCTCTATAGATATTTATTTAATGCTGGACTGGATGATCCACAGCCACCACCGGCATCATCTAACCCAAGCTAAGTAGAGTCGTTATGGGTAGATTACACTAGATTGACTGATACTTTAAACTATACATTAGATAGATATTTTTTTTTATTATCCATCGAAAACAACCAGATCTCCGGAAAAAATATTTGCCAATCATACAAACATTTGTCCCTTGTGTAGTGTAATTAGGCGGGAATCGAATCCGTAACCTCCTGCGTCGCAGGCGGAACTACGCCCACCGCGACACATCGGTCATCGAATTCAAATTATTTTTCCTACTTTTTGCTGATTGCTTAGTAATTATAAAAAAGAGATTTTTGCAAAGTACACACCAAGGATATACTCTAACATTTGAATTATCGACCCCTACTTATACCCCGCTATATCGTTAGTCCCCAAATTTCTTCCAACGTCCGTCGTCCAACATTAGCCTAGGCTGTCAAGACCCCTCTATATCGTTAGAACCCAAATTCTTCCAATATCCAACATTCGCCTTTTCGCCTAGGCTGTTATTTTCCCCACTATTTTACCAGTAAAGATAAAGACCAGCGTCCACAGGATTCAGAATTTCAGATAGTCACGCAGTGCGTTCCCCCCACTGCCCCCTTTATAACAAGTATAAGCGCTGCCATCGCGAGAGTTGGGTTTACTTTAGTGTCAGTGCTTGAGGACGATACTAGAAATGGATTTTTTAATCGTGAGTATTATTTTGTGTTGTGTTTCGTTTACTAAATAGTTTGACGTGTTTATAAAACTATAAATTGCCTTCAAATTCTTTATTAACAATGAAACTTACAATCAAGGAATAAAAAAATTAAAACTAGTTTATACAATTGAAACCATTGAGCTAACTGCAGACGGTTGTAAACAGTCAAAAGGTAGCTCAATTGATCCATGTCAATACCAGTCGGAAGCGTCCCCAAGACACTGGCTGCATTCAAATTGTTTATCAACGTAGTCGAAGTCAAAATACTCATTATTAAGGATAACTTAAAAACTTTTTATAAATAAAAGTCAAAAACAACTGATTACATGTTGATCAAATTTATTGTTGATCACGAAATAAGATATCGAAACAAGCACCTCAGTTCGCACAAATTTCTCAATTTAAAATTGAGGATTTTTTTGAAGTTAAACACTGTAGCTTATCTATCTGCTGAGTAATAGAATATGCATCCTATCATATAAATATTTTTTTTTATTTGCCCAAGGTGGTATCGTATCACTGCAGCCATGAGAGGCCTATTGTGATCCACTTAGTGTGTGCCCTGAAGATGCGGCGTTCATAATTCACCACCCACCCTTGCAGCTAGGAACTGTAGGATTTTTTCGGGGTGATTTCTCTTAGCTCTTCTGGGCTCAGTAGGTGTTTGATGAATGATGAATGCCCAGATGAATGCTAAGTTTTTAAATCCTGCTCCTCACATGCTAGTCGTCATCCATACCGCAATGTTTGAAAACGAAAGTTTTCAATCAGTGCGTCCTACCCGTAATGACCTACGGAGCTGAGACGTGGACACTCACGATAGGGCTGGTCCACCAGTTCAAAGTCGCTCAGCGAGCTATGGAAAGAGCTATGTGAGGAGTTTCTCTGAACGATAGGATTCGTAACGAATACATCCGACAGAGAACCAAAGTTATCGACATAGCTCAAAGAATTAGCAAGCTGAAGTGGCAATGGGCCGGCCATATCTCGCGAAGAACCGACAACCGTTGGGGTAAACGTGTTCTTGAGTGGAGACCGCGACTCGGTAAACGTAGTTTAGGACGCCCTCCGGCCAGGTGGGATGACGATTTGCGAAAGACTGCTCGCAGATGCTGGATGCGTCAAGCTGAAGACAGGGCGCTATGGCGCTCATTGTGGGAGGCCTATGTCCAGCAGTGGACTAATATATAGGTTGATGATGATGATGATGACATGCCTAGCAGATGGAGAGGCGTTTCCACCATCATAAGCTCATGTGGTATTGTTACACTAACACGCTGCACTGTGTAGCCACAGAACGGCATAAGTCCAATTCCGCCACACTTCCTAACCGGCTGATTAGTCGCGTGCCGTCCACTCATGCGCACGCGACGTTTTTTCAACGGAGTAGATACATTGTAACGTCCTTTTACTTTTATCGGATTCAACGGATATTACTTTTTAATTTGAATCTTTCCAGTGCATTTCGGTGTGTGTTGTTTTCGATGTCTTCAAAAAAAACTTTTTAAAGTCCAGTCCTTTTTTCCTTTTTTAGTCGGTGATTCAACCTCCATAATAATTTAATATTGTTTCTTTTTTTATTATGTTTTATTCGGATAACAAATAATCGTGCATACAGGAATATTTATCATAAAAAATAACTCAACCATTCAGATCAAGGATTTGAAATTTGAGGGATTTCTAGTCCGGCCACCGTCATTTGTGGTATCAATCCAGTTAGGTCTCACAAAAACAAAACTACATAAGTTCACAGCACAAAAATGAAGCCGTATCTTTCTTACCGATCGGAACATTGGATGGCAAAATTTTGTTGCTGTCAAATTAGTTTTCTTTTTATGCGATCTGAATTGTCACCAAAAGACGTTAGGCGTATCAGGGATGAATACTACAAATACTACAAACGCATCAAATCTGCTTTAGATTTTTTTCGAACGTCCATTAATTTACCTGATTTGATCTACATAGTCAATGTTACGGTGATTCCAGGCTCAAATAATAATAAAAAAATACCTACCTAATGCTGGAAAACGCACACACATAATCTAGCTCCAAGCAAAAGCTTAGCTTGTTTTATGGGCTCTAAATACCTGATATTAATGACCGGAACTGAAAACTGAAGGCACGACACTGCAGAAACATAAAGTTTATACCGGAAGCTATTCGCCAATAACTGTAACACTTGCAGGAACAGTTAATTGGCCGTCGCGCGCTAACTGCGACGTTAAATCGGACATGTTTTTATGACTTTTGGACGCTTCCTCGAGCTATCTCTACCGTCTTATGTAAGGCTGTTATTAATTTTAAATTTATGATTTCGTGGTAAGTACGGAATACATTGTAAAGTTATTTTACTAAAGTTTTTTTTAAACTTACGCGATCAGTCAGACATTATCAAATTATCAGAGTGATCTGATCACAACAGAGTGTAAACCTGTTGAAACGTCGCGCGTCGGAAAAATAGGTAAATTAACGCGATAAATACCAGTACCTAAGTATTTATAATAATAAGTTATTTTACTCTTACTCGTGTTACCGACTAACGAAGATTCAGATCAAATTAAATTTTGAGAGATTATGACGACGTTCCTCAATGGCACAGCGGACATCATAAGCTCAGTTTAGATTGTGGCTAAAAGATGCTGTGTGGATTTATAATATTAAGACAGACCGACTGACACATTTTATAGAAACAGATAATGAATGACAGTTGCACAACCCAAAATCCTAGGAGCGTTTTACGGTTGCAGATGTCTCTTACTTAACGATGCCGCTTTCAAATAAAATTCAAAACAAACTGCACTGGAGGGCGATCACAATGGGCCTTTATCATGGCCGTATTGATAGGAAAGCCACCTTGCTCTAATAAATATCCGAATAATAATATAACTGCACTGGAAGCCCAAATAAGCGTGGTCCGAGAATCCAGGGACATTTCAGGGACTTCGATTACACCTTTACATCTTTGTTACCAAGTGTTCTCATAAACCTGTGACTCATATCAATTTGGACGCAGCTGTAACTGAATATTAAACTTTTATACATCCGAGACTTTGGTATGCAATGTATATTTAGCTGACAAAAGTGAGCAAATCCGAGTGCATACCCGAGTTACGATTATTACACCAGTTACGTCGTCGCCATAATATTGATTCGCATAGAAAGTGTCACGTTCTATGTTTGCCCGCAAAGATAAAGATTGAACCATATTTCGTAGCTAATTCACGCACTTCTTTGCTCAAACTTATCATTTCGATGAGATTGAAGTAAGACTTTATTATAATCATTTTAAATGTTTAACTCATTTAATGCTTTACGTTATTTTAAATTCGGATTCAACCGTTATAAAGTTGCGAAAAAACAGGTGAAATTTATCATCACGATTATATTTCTAGGTCCAAATATTTTATGTCCGAAATGGATAAATTGTTGATACCTTTTTATTATTTTAAGACTAGATACTCTGCACAATTTCCCAATAAAGATATTCTTATTCTTTTTACTGTGTTAAAAATGTTACTATTCTATATAACAGTTTTAAAGAAAATGATAAAATTTGTGACAAAACGTTTTTTATTTAAATCTCTAACTTCTATAGTTTAGAAAAAATACTCGGTTTAAGTTAGATAGATACTTAGTTTTGCAGGCCAGTGTAGTTCGACCCTCTTGCAAAAGCTAAGCAAATCAGCGCGGATGACTTGCAGGCTCTTACGTGAGAAAGTAAGACGGATAGATACATAACTAGTACAGTATGACATGTAATTATTTAGATTACACGACATGTAATTATTTAGATTAGTTGAGATGTAATCGCCTGATCAGGGGAGGGTAATGAGTGGTTTTCCGAATGCTAATTTTGATTAAAATGTAGCAGTGCGTAACTAAATGCATAGCGGGTCTTATAAAGCCTAGAAGCATAAGGTTCTGTATAATTAATTGGTTAGGATTTCCGTAGGTAATTGTCTCATCAATTTACCAACCAATCAACTTAGTGTATTATGTTATTATTATTATGTATAGTGTGTTATATTATTAATTCAGTACAACAGATATCTAGTCCTTATATGTTTACTAGCTGCGCCCCGCAGCGTCGCCCGCGGGGAAATTTATTTAATTGTCAAATATCATATTTTTATACACAATATGCTATTCCCGACGAAGACAAATCCAAAAACACAAAAATCATAAAAATCGGTCCAGCCGTTCTCGAGTTATAAGTGTTGTAACAAACACGACTTTCTTTTATATATATAGATTAAGTTTTGTAGTTCTACTAATTAAGGGCTGGTGAATATTGTTCTGTTAAGCCTATAACATTATCACTGAAAATATTTTGGCGCCAGATATGTTGTGTCAAATTTCTATAACAAGGATGAAGGTGGAACTGAGTTTTGAGTTCGGTTTCACGATAGTATCGACGTTGACGACGTCATCATGACGTGTAAATTTTCTACAGGATTTCGTAGTCTCCAATATGCGAACAAAGAAAACAAATCCAACACCAAAATGAGACGATATCGATGAATGGGCCCTTAAGTCTGAGCAGAATCGATCGCTAGTTTCTAATTAGATACGAATAGACTTAATAAAGGATATAAAGTAACTTTTTTTTCGACGAAAACTCAGCAAAAAAAAATATACGTAGTGTAGAACGTCCTAGAACTAGATAGGAACACGATCTGTTTTAGACTGGCAGATGCTGAGTTCAAAAAGGGCGCTATGGCGTCTATTAGGGTAGTTCCACATGTTCCGTAAACCAGCATAGTCTGATGATAATTAAAGTAATTTAACACGTAATATTTACCATGATTTAATTTATTTTGTTCTTTTCGATATTTCGGCACAGTTTCAAGCGCCATGATCACGAAAGAACAAAATAATGTGTTAATGATTTTGGTGTTGGAAATCACGATAGTTTCAAAAGTTATATCTGATGATTATCATCATCATCATCATCATCAACCTATATTAGTCCACTGCTGGACATAGGCCTCCCTTAATGAGCGCCATAGAGCCCTGTCTTCAGCTTACCGTATCCAGCATCTGCCAGCAGTCTTTCACAGATCGTCATTCCACCTGGCCGGAGGGCGTCCTACACTACGTCTCGATATCTGATGATAATCGTCCTCATTCCAGAAAGCTCTATCCCTCCTCCTGGTGTCCGGAGCAATGGCGCAGTACTACGAGGGTTACCAGCGCGCGCCGCTGCATCATCAGCCGCACCAGGAGCTGGACGAACACGAGGAGTATGACACTGACTACCATGTGAGTGTTTACATAGCTTAGGGGTCGCCCATGGGAGGGGTCAAAAAAAGTATGTGATATTTTTTGCTAAGGGCTCGCCCATTTGAGTAAAAAAAAGTACGTGATATTTTCTGTTGAACGTGCGATTTCTAAATAAGAGTAAATTTTAGTATCCCTAATCGATAAGTCCCCATATGGATATTATTTCAACAAAAAATACACTAAATTTTTGGTTAAGAGGGTCTATAATTTCACCAAGTATCACCATGGTGGAAATAGGGAGCAAATTATTTTTTCAAAAAACCTCACTTGAATAATGAAAAATGACATTGCGGATTGCGATCCTAAAGCGGAGTTTAGTATTGAAAATACTGCTTTGATAAGATGATTTGATGTTTTTTTACACTATAATTCGACTCAGAATCCCATTAGATTTATTATACACTTTTTTTAAGTTTTATAGAACAAATACTAAAGCCCTCATTTTTAAAGAGCGAATTTTTTACTGGATTATTTTCTATTATCTAGTCCACAACTGCGGTTGAAAAAGGACGACAAAGAAGGTCCTCCTTTTTTGAAGTAGAATAAAAATATCACTCTATTCCCATATCATCAAAGTTATTTGAGTGTACAATGTACATATATTGTGTTTTAGTAAATTTGTTTAAGACTATAGTGTTTTGGCCATTACCGCCCGATAAGGGTGACAAAACTAAATCGAGCTGTGCTGCGCTGTACTGCGCTGTGCTATGTTTGGTCAACTCATTGTCGCAGCACAGCATGGTTTGTTTGTATCCTCATTAAAATATTAGACGAGCGAGTTGACGTTGACACAGCACAGCGCCGTACAGCGCAGCACAGCTCGATTTAGATTTGTCACCCTAAGAACCCGCTGAGCAAGGTTCTTAGTGGTAAGTGTGGTAACCACGATTCAATGTTATTTCCAGGGGCACCCTAAATACACATTCGACTACGCGGTGAAGGACCCTCACACCGGGGACGAGAAGGAGCACTGGGAGACCAGGGATGGAGATAAAGTTAAAGGTACGCTCATCAGAATACGATCTCGGAGTCTTCAAATCAAGAGTGAATAAGTTCCTTCTGGGAAAGCGTGCTCCTTTTTAGGCCACATGTTTACGTACGTGAGATAGTGGCCAAACGCTCGACCATTTCCAATAAAAAAAAAATCTATCTACCATCGCATTCGCTTTCACCACGCAATTTCCCTCTGTTTCTTCACATCGATATAGGTGAAGATTTTATGAAGTACCTTATCGTACACTTTGTTGGGATTTTGATGAAGTGAATGAAAAATAAGTAGGTAGGTACTTTATGAACTCTGTTCAAAATGTTTTTTTTTACATTGGTCCACATACATTACATACAGGTCACTTTAATCTAAAATTCCCTTGTTGTTTATTTTGTCGATTTCACTACTTTCTTACAATGTTTTGAGGAGTTAAATGAAGAAACGTAAAGTGAAGGTCCCTACACTGTGATAAAGTCAAGTCGAAGTCTAAATGCTTTATTTCTTTAAGATTAAGACCTTACAGGACACTTGGATACGTCATAAAATTCATAAATGATCATAAATTGATTTTGAGGATTGGAGCAAAAATAAGACTACCTAGGCTATGTCTAAAAGTTGTCCAGCATTATTTAGGTACATATAATTTACATTCAATGTAATTTTAACTCAATTCCCTTACAGGAAGCTACACCCTAACCGAAACAGACGGCACAAAACGAGTAGTAGAATACGAAGCCGACGACAAAAATGGTTTCAACGCAGTCGTCCACAAAATAGGTACGCCGAAACACGAAGATTCGCAAGAATACCAACACAAAGTTCAAGAGTACCACCCAAAAATACAAGAGTACCATCAGAAAATACATGAGTATCATCCGAAAGTACAAGAGTACCATCAGAAAATACACGAGTATCATCCGAAAATCGAGGAGTACGAAGCTAAAGCAGCCTACGAACCTCTAGCGTATAATCATGATTATGGCCACGGCGACGATGGCTTCGTACCTATCGTTGGTTATGGCAGACATTAAATATATTTATTTGTGGAGTAGCTTTAAGGAATGAAAGGTTTTTGAGAGATTGGTTGTACTTTTTAAATGAGTTTGAAAATTGGTGTGTGCTCTGAATAATTCTGAAGGCGTATTTTTAATTGTGAGATATTTGTTTATCATGGCGAAAACACCACAGATAACACCTTTATAATCCTTCTTGTAAGTCTTGTAACCAATATTGTGAAATGGAAAAAAGGTCAGGCTCTAAATGAATCATAGGGTAATGTGCTTTAAATTTCAATAAGCAAAGAGTTGAATACTTGTTAAGTTTTAAATGGTTTATGTTATAAGCTGAGTATTTTCTTAATTTTTCTGTGCTAACTATAACTTAATTTGCATAATGGTATATTGACTTTCGTGTTGCTGACATATTTTCTTGGCATTAAACTTGAAAAACAAAGAGCGTTTTTCAAGTATGAAGGACGAGTTATTTTTGTTTTAATTTAGTTGTTTAAGGCATTGTTTTCTTGTTGTAATCACTAATGAGACTGCGTGTTACTGTTACCTTGTCGTATTATATTAGTTTTAAGTTGTTGTGTTGTACAAAACTGTTGCGTTTTGATTAAACATTCGTTATTGCAAAATGCGTTCCTGTTTCATTTTGTTTTTGTCATTTTGTGTTAAGTTCTGATGTTTTTTATGTGTTACATATAAAAAAATATAGTCTATTTGAATACCTTCCGCATCTTTTGAAGATCATTGTAGGTTTAAACAATTTTGAGCGATCTTTTCAGTCCCATGATCCAGTCAGGACAGGACTATGGCGCTATTTATTTATTTATTTATTTAATTCGGATTGCCATCAGCTTAACTAATTACAATAGAATTTCAAATAGATACAGAAAGCTAATAATAGGCATTCACTAATAAAATCATATTATACTAGATAAGTGTGAACACAACTTTGTTTTTTTTTCGCCGACAATTGCGTACTTAATAAAATTAAACTTAAAAAAAAACTGTAAGTAGTAAGTAAAAGTAAAACTAATCATGTGCAAAAAAAGTTGAGAGTCATGCAACGCCTACGCCGCGCTATGGCGATCATAAGGGGAGGCCTATGTCCAGCAGTGGACAAATATAAGATGATGATGATGATCCAGTAGTACTCAGTAGTTTTGGCGTTGTGTTTGGCCAAGCTTCACAAGACCGTTCGTTCTTCTAACTTTTAAAACTATTATGGTTTCTAGAACTCAAAATAATCAAATCAAGGCAAAATATCCCGTGTTGATTGACTTTAGCGTTCGTTCTTGTTACTTTTCCTGTTTTGTTTGTGTGTGATCTTAATAAAAAGAGTCTTTACTCTGTAGATCTCAATAAAAAGGCTATCTATCTATCCAAGTCTTTACTCTATAGTGGAACTTACCTCTGCGCCAGAGCCAGTTTGAGTCGATCGTTCTCGTAGCGTAGCTGTTGGTCGGGCGAGTCCCCGGGCGCGGGTTCGGTTCCCGTCGAGGGCAGCGGGTTGCGCGGGCTGCGGCCCACTGTTGCGTATCCACCCTGTACGATAAATGTAATATAAATTGATGTCTGGAAATTATATGTTTTCTTTTATTGTATTGTAGTCAATCTAGAACTCATTAATGACTGTGTACCTATCTCAATTTTTTGATTATCTGTGTGACATTTATTACTCTAATCTATGGATCTTTGTGTCTGCATCAATAAATGAATTTAATTTTAATTTAATTTTAAATGTACTTATATGTCATATTTGATTTGGTAATATGCTAGTATGTGGAAAATGTAAAATTCACAAGTTTTTAAGACATTTATTTATTTATTTAATTCGGATTGCCATCAGCTTAACTTATTACAATAGAATTTAAAATAGACACAGAAAGCTATTAATAGGCATTCACTAATAAAATCATATTATTCTATATAAGTGTGAACACAACTTTTTTCGTCGACAATTGCGTACATAATCACTACATAGTATAAACCAAAGTCGCTTTTTCTGTCCCTATTTCCCTTTTGAGCAACCCGCCCCGGCTTTGCACGGTGTTATTTTATACGTATAAACCTTCCTCTTGAATCACTCTATCGATTAAAAAAACCGCATCAAAATCAGTTGCGTAGTTTTAAAGATTTAAGCATACATAGGGACATAGGGACAGAAAAAGCGACTTTGTTTTATACTATGTAGTGATGCTAGTTTTTCATAATTTTTTAAGACATATCACATCAGTGACAAATCCGCAGAGTGCCTACGCCTATTTGCACGCCAGTAGTGACAAAACATGTAGGTCATATCCATTCATATCACTACTTAGTATAAAACAAAGTCGCTTTCTCTGTCCCTATGTCCCTTTGACTGCTTAAAACTTTAAAACTACGTGACGGATTTTGATGCGGTTTTTTTAAATATATAGACTGATTCAAGAGGAATGTTTATACGTATAATAAAACCGTGTGAAGCCGGGGCGGGTCGCTAGTTATAATATAATTGCATGCTCACATCGTGGTTTATGCAAATAAATGATTCTTATTCTTAATTTAAGACAGAACGCTATGGCGCCCACTATTGGACATAGAGGCATATGTCCAGCAGTGGAGTATAGGTTGACAATGTTTTTTTTATTATCCAGTGCACATTAATTAAATATTCTAAAGAATGTACCCTAGTGTGATTACAATCTAGCCACAGCATAGGGCTAATAAGTAATTTAAATTTAACTTAAATTGCTAGCACAGCTTATTCTAAGAACGTGTTCATTAACAGCTTTCTTATTGTCTCTATTTAAGATTTAAGGGAAGATACTCTGTTCTTGTGTTCTTTAGTTTGTTTACACTATATTTCACTAATAATAATTTATTACATTACGGTTGATAATCACTACATAGTATAAAATAAAGTCGCTTTTTCTGTCCCTATGTCATGGTGTCCCTTTGAACGCTTAAATCTTAAAAACTACGACGGATTTTGATGCGGTTTTTTTTAATAGATAGAATGATTCAAGAGGAAGGTTTATACGTATAATAAAACCGTGGGAAGCCGGGGCGGGTCGCTAGTGATGATTAAAATATAATTACCGAGTTACTCCCGGCGGAGGACAGTGGCACGGAGTGAGATCTCGGATGTGGAACCTCTTCGTTCTCTATTTTGGGCTGAAACAAACAATTAATCATTATAAGATAAATTTGTGCACAACCTACAGAAATTTATTTCGTTGCTCTGGGTGTTTATATGTATAATAAAAATATCTATCTATGTATATAATGTATTAAATGTATCAGTTATCTAGTACCCATAACACAAGCTTTGAGTAGCTTACTTTGGGGCTAGATGGTGCTGTGTGGATTGTCCAGCATTATTATATTTGGTCAGGCGGCGGCTCAGTGTTGGAGTTTTGGCGCCAATGATGATGAGCATATTGTAAATTAAAATTATTTTGTATTATAGATGTTACTTATTTTGTATAGATGATATGTGTAGACAGATTCATAGTTGTGTTCATAGTTTTTTCTTTTGTTATTGTACTTATCTATCCGTGAAAACCTAAAAATAAGCTTACTGTTTTGTCACTTTTTTTTACTCTACTATTTATAAGCTTCTGGTTTTCCTTTATATAAATAAAAAGGTCACAAAGGTTGCCTGGAAGAAATCGCCTTTAGCGATAAGGCCGCCCATTGTGCAACTGTTTTTAGTATTCGTATTTTTTGGTTTTGGTTTTTTCCTTACTGTGGTGTGCAATAAAGAGTATTTGTATTGTAAATAAATAAATAAATGTATTGACCTGCGGCGGATGTTCGTCCTCGGCGGGCGGGCGCGCGGCGAGCAGCGGACTGGCCGTGGCGGAGGGCACGGGCGTGGCCCCGTTGGCCGGGGCGGGAGGGCACGCGGCCGGCTTGCCCGACCTATCTATATATCTAGTCTGAGTGTTACCTGCGGCGGATGTTCGTCCTCGGCGGGCGGGCGCGCGGCGAGCAGCGGACTGGCCGTGGCGGAGGGCACGGGCGTGGCCCCGTTGGCCGGGGCGGGAGGGCACGCGGCCGGCTTGCCCGACCTATCTATATATCTAGTCTGAGTGTTACCTGCGGCGGATGTTCGTCCTCGGCGGGCGGGCGCGCGGCGAGCAGCGGACTGGCCGTGGCGGAGGGCACGGGCGTGGCCCCGTTGGCCGGGGCGGGAGGGCACGCGGCCGGCTTGCCCGACCTATCTATATATCTAGTCTGAGTGTTACCTGCGGCGGATGTTCGTCCTCGGTGGGCGGGCGCGCGGCGAGCAGCGGACTGGCCGTGGCGGAGGGCACGGGCGTGGCCCCGTTGGCCGGGGCGGGAGGGCACGCGGCCGGCTTGCCCGACCTATCTATATATCTAGTCTGAGTGTTACCTGCGGCGGATGTTCGTCCTCGGTGGGCGGGCGCGCGGCGAGCAGCGGACTGGCCGTGGCGGAGGGCACGGGCGTGGCCCCGTTGGCCGGGGCGGGAGGGCACGCGGCCGGCTTGCCCGACCCCCCGCACTGCTGCGCTTGGATCGCCTCCTTCACTTCTTGGAACTTCTCTATGAACTGGAACGAGAATTTAGGTCTAAGTGCTATTTGACTTGTCTAATTTTATTTAATCGGAAATGGTCGAGCGTTTGGCCACTATCTCACGTAAGTGAAGATGTGGCCTAAGATGGAGCACGCTTTCCCAGAAGGAACTTATTCACTCTTGATTTGAAGACTCCGAGATCGTATTCTGACGGGGAAACAGATACAGGAAGCTCATTCCACTCTCGGACCGTGCTTATTATGAAGGTTGAGCTAATTTTTTTTTACTCAACCTTCATAATAAGTCAGAGTAGATAAATAGATAAAGGTTTTATTTGTTCGAACTTATTCAGCAAGCTTCTTGAGCAATTTTTTTCTCATTTCTATTTGACTAAGTGCTTTTGACTTGTCTGAGGTCTATTTGACTTGTCTAAGTGCTATTTATTTATTCATTTATTGCATACATATACATTATTAATTATTTAGCTTAGGTGGTAATTAGCTTAAAGGTAAGTACATGTACCCTGTTAGGGCGCAGCAATTGGTATTAATTGTTCTAATTATGAAAATATAGGTAATGTCAGTTACCAGAATCGTAGGTAATAATAATAATATGTGTAAATAGTTTATTGAATTCATTATTGAACAGAATTATCATTTAAAATTCGTCAACAGAGTAGTAACATTTATCAATAGTTATTTTTTGAGTGTATTACGTAAAACTGAATCATTTTTAAGGTCTTTTATGGAGCTTGGAATTTTGTTATAATTTGACTTGTCTAAGGGCTATTTGACTTGTCTAAGTGCTATTTGACTTGTCTAAATGCTTAATTTGTAAGCCTAAAAAAAAAGATATCGATTTACTGGAAGGTACCTACTTATAGAGAAATAGATAACTTTGTTTATTTAGGCTTACAAAATATGCACTGAGACAAGTCAAATTTTAAACTATACCTACATAATTATCAAAATAATATCCTTACTAATATTTTAAACGAGAAAGTTTGTGAGTTTGTATGTATGGATGTTTGTTCCTCTTTTACGCAAAAACTACTAGTATCGAAAGAACGCTACATAGTATAGCATTATTTCATTATCTGAAGAAACCAGTAGGTAAACTATTATGCAAACATTTCAAGACAATCGAAACGGCAAAACTTATCGATATTATTAACAAACTAAACAACGAGTAAACATAAACTGGGTCGTTTGATTCGCTCGTCGTCGTTCGTTAAATAAGTTAGTCATTTCTATTAAATTGTGTCAATCGAATCGAGAGCCCGAAGTGGGACACAACTTTATTTGTCTGGGTCTGATTAGATTTATTTTGACAGTTACTAAGAAGATATCAATAAAAATTGGAAGTAAAAACCTCGAATGATCAAAGGTTTTTTGTAAATTAGTACAAATTGGAGAAAATCTACAAAATACAAAGGATCTATTCATATTATACATGGTGTAACAATATACATGTACTAAGCGAAAAGCTGGGTATTTCTACCCCCCCGGGGAACAACTTTTGTTCAACGACTTTTCTAATTTCGATTGGTATCTCTGAAAAAACTAAAACAAAGTTTTCACATGGCCAGCTGATTTTTTACGAAGTGACAACCCTAAAATCTGCTGTTTCTTATACTTGCGACGATGACCTCAGTATGGTCACAGAATAGATGTAGAAAAGAGTGACAGATTCATATTCTTGAAATAGAAAAACGCCTACAGCATCATTGAGGCAAATTGTCGTAAGTCATGGCTAAAATCACATTTCAATTTGAAGGTTGAGTTACGTGTAGTTAAACATACGAACTAAACTACGCTAACACAGTTATGTCTTTTTCTAACTGTTTGTTCTTTCTTGTGTGTTGATCTAATCATAATAACCTACTGACTGAATACACATTGATGTCCACTACTGAAAAGAGCTGTGAATCTGGCGGGTATTGCCATAATCACTTGGCTGGGGATTGCTGATCAATGAAACGGTATAAGTAATTCACACAATAAAAATGCTGCCTTTCATTTGGCGAAGCCCCTTGGTCGACTTTTACGACATCCGACATACGACGAGCTGAGTCGCAGGGGTCGGTTAACTTAATTAAAAACTTTACCAAATGACTCTTTCCGTCCTTATGTAGTTTATCTGTCCGTTCTGTACCTACATTAATCTTTGACACTTGTATTTCCACAAAGGAACGCGACTAAATTTTATTGGCTGTAGCACTATGCAAAACCATGGCAACCAGCCAACCGCCAATCATAGACAAGTTAGAGAACCATTCATTCATTCATTTCCGCTAATTGACAGTCGGCATCTATCAACATGCGATACACCACATGGCGGTGCTGTATTTGCCAAGCGGGCCGAAATATTTTTTACGGGTTCCGTAATTTTTTTAATACCAAAATTTAAAGAAGTTCGTTTGTTTAAGATCATAAAATCAAAAAAAAAAGCTTAAATCCGTTTTCTACGGGATTTTGTATTAGGTATACCAACTATCAGAATTCACGCAAAGTGTATGTGTGTGTAGCAGGTAGGTACCTACATTGTGAAATACCTATGTAAAATAAGACCAGGTACCTACCTACGTATTCATACAATTTTCTACCACATACCTATTATTTCACGACTGTGATCCTAATACCTCCTACTCATGTTGCCAACTTGGGATTTATTAAAATTGAAAATGAACCCTAAAAATTATCCATCTTTTCGGCGAACGAAATCAAAAGAATGAATGATGAACTATTTTAGTGTGACCTTCGTCGCGGTGCCGTGTAGTGCTATAATTACAATTTTTATCTTTCGTGCCTAAAAAACAAGTAACTAGGACTTAAGAATACCTTAAGGGTGTGGTGTATGCATCGGAGTGTCACAGAGCTGAAGAGATGAAGAGGCGTGTGTTGGAAGCGTGTGCTTACTTCCATAAAATGTGTGTTGTTTGGAAGAAGGGAGGCATGTCGAACCTTACTTACATGCATAGGTATCGATACCTACGTCATGCATGTGTAACTTACTAACTAACTAACCTAACTAGTGCTAAAGTGAGTGAGACATGTTAATGCCTAAAAAGAAACCTACCTTGTGCTGAAGTGTGTGAATTGTTTGTGACTGTGTACCTACAAGTGACCTACCAAAACATACATAAATCCCTTCGTAAGAAGCCATCTAGACAGCTGACAAGCGAGAAAATATGAGGTTTGTAACTTGTACCTACACTTACAACTTTCCTAACTCAGCATTTTAAGATTTTCTCAACACTACCTAGGAACTTACATACTAGCATCTTATTATTATCACGAATTTATTAGCTCGTCTAGTAATCTCCCACCATAGCTGAAATCTACGAAGATAAATACCTACCTACATACCTGTAAAGTTAGTAGGTAAGTACAGGTTGCGCGAATAGGGTTGTCACTTTATTTTGGCACTAGGAAATGAAAACTTTTTGTATGGGAAACTGAAAATAGGAATTTTTAATTATCTCCCCCCCACAACTGATCACCATGGGTTCCTGAAACCCCCCCCCTTCGGCTTAGTAGGGGTAATATGTTATACCTCAAGGTAAATATGCGGGCTAATTATGGTAAAATTGAAGGTAATAATAGCCTATTTTTATCAAGAATTTCTTATTTTACTTTGACAAATTTACCAAGCTTTTTTTATTGTGTCATCATCATCATCAGCCTATATTAGTCCACTGTTGGACATAGGCCTCCCCTAATGAGCGCCATAGCGCCCTGTCTTCAGCTTGACGCATCCAGCATCTGCCAGCAGTCTTTCGCAGATCGTCATCCCACCTGGCCGGAGGGCGTCCTACGCTACGTTTACCGAGTCGCGGTCTCCACTCAAAAACACGTTTACCCCAAAGGTTGTCGGTTCTTCGAGAGATATGGCCGGCCCCTAGCTTCGAAGCCAAAAACTAAGCCGAAATGAGGTGATTCTGGATTCCGAGTGGAATACTGATATTCATGTTTTTTACGCACTCTGGTGCAAGAGAATAGTATGCCTCTAGTTTATGAAGAGATACGAAGTTGCTCTTGGTGGCCACCAAACTCTGTTTTCGTATCTCTTCCTATAATTAACAAAATGAAACTACTACAGACGCATTAACATTTTTTTAGATCTAACAAACTGAATGTTTGAATTTTGTTAATTCCTTTGTTAAACGTAATTATATGATAAAATAACTAGTGGCGCCAGTGTACCTTCTGTTTGCGCCTTAAGAACTAATCCTGATAAATTATAAACGCGAAAGTATGTAAGTATGGATGGATAGATGGATGGATGTTTATTACTATTTCACGCAAAACTACTGAACGGCTCTGGATGAATTTTGGCACAGAGATAGATTATATAGTCTTTCCATTTATTACTGAAAATTGAAAATTGTTTATTTGTTTAAAATATGTTACATTATACATGCTAAACAGTTGTTAGGACATCCTTTAAGGCATGAAAAAATTTGTGCCAGGATGTCCTGCTCACACAACAACACATGACTATATTTTATCCCGGAATTCCCACCGCAACGGGAATTACGCGGATGAAACAGCGAGGCGCTACTAGTTTTATATATTTTTTTAAATAGGGTTTTATGTTCCCTTACCTTCCCCAGTTCGGCCTCGGAAGCGAACCCCAGTCCGTAGACCGTGTTGGCGCGCACGTCGCTCCACTGACCGAACTTCTGGGACGTCTTCGTGAACGTCATGTTGGCTGTTATAGTGCTGTTTATCACCGCCTGGAATGAGCAGAACACGACAGTGTTGAGGTGGATATAGTGTTCATTTTTGGATGTACGGTGAAGGTAGAAACACAACACATTCACGAGATGGGAGTGCATTGCTTATTATTATTTGAGATAGTTGAGGTTTAATATAGTTCAAAAAACGCAATGCAAAACGCGCGGTGTAAGCGTAATGTGACTGCCATGACAATTATTTAAGATAAATAGCGTACGTTTAGGTCTCATTAAAGTATGCTAGTTTTTGAAACAATCGTCCAAAGCCGCAGACTTATGCTAGTACTCAATTCACAATGTCACGCATGATCGTAACATTACAGCCGTCACGACATTGCATCTCATGTGTCATGTGACGATACTAACATAGATACCGGCTGCTTCCGTGGCACTGAAATTGTCCAAGAGTAACATATTCTTGGAGTAACTACTTATCAAGCGCAGAAAATCATTCAAAAATCTGGGATGCGCGACGACGACGCGACGTTACAATATAACATTTCGGTACGCTAGTATTTATGTATTTATTTTACTAAAGGGTCCCTCAATAGGCATACAAACTCACCTTTGTGTTGATTAAACAACGATACGACATCACACTTAACCACAATCACAAATGTGCCACATAAACAGCCGCACACTACATCCTGCTCTCAAACCGGAACCATCAATACAGTTGAAACAAGTTCCACATCTAAAGGGATAAGGCCTCATATACAATGGACGGTCCTTGGCCCTTTGGAAGAGTGACTAAAGCATGTTATGAACAGAATTTATGACAATATTTACATACGAATGAGGAAAATGTCACCTGACACAAACGTATTGGGTTTTCTGCGACTACTACAGCTAACTTTTACCGTAGAACGTTCCAGAGATTTAGACTGATCGCGTAAATGGTAGCGTACTCCCGTACAGACTGAAAGTTTACGGTTTCAAGGTGTTGGTTCAAATCTAGTCCGAGACTTTTAATATTGGGACGTTGTTAATTCCTAGATTTTTGATGATGTGGATTGATTTGACTGAATGAATGAACACGAGCAACCTCCAGCAAGCTTATTTGAGCCTGACGAAGTTAGAGGAACGGAAACTTGGATGATTCTGTGCAGTTTCCTCGATTAATTGGTTTAAAAGCTAACTGGGTCTTGTCATAAGCTGGCACAACAAAATATACCTTGCCTGAGTCACTCCAACGCTGATAATCCTGTAACATTTTCTGCAGAAAAGTTCTGAAGAAATCTCAAAAGTTTGCAGGAAAAAATAAGCCTTACCTTAGTCTCCTCAATGCTGATAATCCTGTACAGGTTCCGCGATGAATTGTAGAAGAAATTGACGGACACACGGTCGCTATTACTGATGAATCCAAAGGAAAAGATACTTACCACAGTCCAATCAGAGATGATTATTCCTCGACCAGTCCAAGAGGAAACTGACGAGCCATCTCAAAAGCTTGCAGGAGAAAATAAGCTTTACCTTAGCCCCCTCAACGCTGATAATCCTGTACAGATTCCGCGATGAATCGTAGAAGAAGCTGACTGACACACGGTTGCTATAACTGATGAAGCCAGAGGAAAGATACCTTACCACAGTCCAATCAAAGATGATTATTCCTCGAGGAGTCCAAGATGAAACTGACGAGCCATCTCAAAAGCTTGCAGGAGAAAATAAGCCTTACCTTAGTCCCCTCAACGCTGATAATCCTGTACAGGTTCCGCGATGAATCGTAGAAGAAGCTGACGGACACGGCGGCGGAACTGGCCGACATCCACGAGCGTTTCGTCTTCGGGTCTATGTGGAACACGTGCGCTTTGCACGTGAATATCGGCTGCTCACTGGAAGGAAAGAGAAAGGGTTAGGTCGGTTGATACCTGCGTTGTTTGAAGGATGGGATTGAGGAGGACGTTGTGTATCACGCTGTCCCGCTCAAATCGGTTTTATCTAAGCAGGATAGTATAGTCTACAATATTTTCAACTTCATTACAAACTATTACGATTTCTGTAGACCGAAGTTCTAACTTAAACTCGTTGAAGTTATAAATAAACTTAATTTCCTTCTCCTTCAGATAAATAACGTGTGGCGTACTTAAACAGCTCATTGCATTGACTTTTATTTTATTGCTTTCATAAATCCCATTTATTTTACTGATTCGTTTATTCATTACTAGAGATCCGCCCCGGCTTCGCACGATTTTATTATACGTATAAACCTTCCTCTTGAATCACTCTATCTATTAAAAAAACCGCATCAAATTTCGTTGCGTAGTTTTAAAGATTTAAGCATTCAAAGGGACATAAGGGCATAGGGACATAAGGACAGAGAAAGCGACTTTGTTTTATACTATGTAGTGATACCAAATCATGATTTAAAATAATAGGTGTGTCAACTGAGTCAAATAGATTATGATGATAAGAATTCCAAACTGTATGGACACATTGTGTGTATCTAGGTAGATAAATAATAATAAACATTATGGACTTTCCCCACAGCATCGTCTATCTGGCCACAAAGACAGATGTTGAGAACTCAGTTGAATTTCATTATACTATTTAGAATAAAAATATAAATATGTACATACAAAAAACAGTCAGAAAATTGTTTTTTTTTGTTGTTAATTAGAAATTCATAATTTATTTAACATGTAATTAAAATTATCCACTAAAAACTGGTACCTGATTAACTTACACTGTATCATCAACAATCATCTCCATTTTCCAACAAAAACACTGCAAAAGAATGGACCAAAAATGTAGCAAAAAGCACAGAATACCTGTCCAGTGTAGAGCTAATCTATTTAGTAATAGAGCTGATAATGGTGAAGCACTCAGCTATTGATAATGGCTGTTATCTTGACATCTGACATGTGTGACGGTGTCGGCACAATGTGTGGTACAGACACCTGTCTTTTTGCTTTTAACGGTAATTGATTAATCTGGCTAAGTGCTGTGCTGCCTTTGATTTAAGGTGGCTCAATTTACGTTCCCGCGATTTATACGTTGTTGGCGCGAAATTCAAATACTTTTGCTGTTTTTGATATTTAATGAGTCTAATTATATTTATAATTTGTATTTATTGTAATTTTATAGTAAATATATGCGTCTAATTATATTTATAATTTGTTTTTATTGTAAATTTATAGTAAATATTAAAACAAGGCCATAGAAAAATATTTCAAAGAATTCACAAGTCCTAAAGTAATTTTTTTAACGAAATATGATTTGGTAAGATATACCTTACCATCTAAGGAAAATTAAACAAATTACTTAGGTACTGTGTTTAAAAAAAAACTATACGGCTATAAAATATGTTTACCTACTTATTTTAATTTTGTACAAAAATTAAAACTTTTATTTAAAAGAAAAAGTCAATGAATAAATATATTTTTTAGCATATCTTTAACCACAAAATTATTAACGATTGGCATCAATTACTTTCCCCTATGTTTATTTTTTTATTTATTTAACAAAGCTTCAGGTTAATTTAGCCCCTCATTTATATTTGCCAGTAAGTTATTGATAGAAGTTTCCTGTAGTGAATTAGCAAAATCAGAATGCCAATGACCAAAGTAACCAAGTTAACATAGCCAAATAAGTAGCCAAAACTCTGTAATAAAATATTAACGTCTATTGTATTAATTTGTATTGCAATGCTGAGATTTGTAAACATGCAACCATTTAGTAACTTACTACACAATTAACATTTGTTACATTTCATAACAATGTGCTATTTCAGCGTGGGAGCTTCAAGTCAAAACATTATTGTTTTGTACCTAGCTCTTTCCCACATCTTTACTTGCTCGTTACCTAGCACAGTGGACCTAGGACCTGGTAGAGGAGTGGAAATCATTTGATCTAAAGCTTCACTTTCTGGCTGTGATGATGACTTTTAATAAATCAGAGAACAATTGGATATCCAAACATTCTGCCAAGTCTGAAGTAATGTAAAATTTATTGCAGGAAGTGTTTGTAAATATATTACATAAGTTTGCAAACTTTTTTTTTGGGTTTCTACTTTATGAATTGAATAAGTGTGGTACTTTTCTAAGAGATTTGACAAGAGTCATGCAAAAGATACTTTTATGTATCAATGTAGTCTTTACAGCTTACAGTCTCTGCATGTGTCAGGGAAATGGTAAAAGGCTAGAACCATATCAAGGGGTTTATTTACTATGGAAAATCTACACATGTTAAAAAGATTAAACAAGACAGCAGCGTGGAATCGGACAAAACCAAATTAAGAACAGGTTGTGACATCACACGGTTTGAGCTAGGAATCTCCTATGTCGTAGTGAATCAGCCCCAGTAGTGATAAGGTACTAGGTCAGTAACATTAGGCTACTTTGTTTCTAGACAAAATTAGTTGCCTCTGGCAGAGCTTGTATACTGAAAATGCAACTGAAATGTGACAATCTTAGTGGTGCAGATTGTGAAAGCCGGTCTGTGAGGGAGGAGCTAACAAATGTTTTGTACAATCTGCAGATATTTTTCTAGGTCTTGGTATTGTCTGGTATAAAGAATATTTATCACTAGCTGTGCCCCGCCACTTCATCCGCATGAAAATTTATTAAAAGTAGCCAGTGTTTTATTCCAGGCCTAGAACCATCCAATCCATCCACTCTTTTGAATTAATAAATAGGTAAAATTGTGATGTATGTAACATATTAAATTACTAGGTTCTAGATCCCTTATATTATAATACATACGTAACACAAGTTCTGGATACTTTGGGCCTAGATGATGCTGTATGGATTGCTGAGAATTATTTATTTCTCTTCAATAGGTAAAACTAGAAGCCATAATATTCATCTGTCAAAGTGTAAGCCTACCAAGTTGTGGTAGCTAAGATAGTCTAGATTAGATAAGATATGGAAGATATGTATTGCATTCATCTTAGGTTTGCTGAGATAGGTTTCCTATCCATAGTGAACTCAGAGTTATTTTAGTTTGCTGAAAGTTTATTAAATGATCTTGCGAACAAGATATCTAAGTACATTATTGTTATAATTATGAACTTCACAGGTTTCTCAGTCTGTTACCATTTCATCTCCATCTATCCATTCTCCTCATTAAACCTGGGAGTCCACATCCCGGGGTAGGACCCACTTTACTTTTAGGCCAGGAAGAAGGTGTGCGAAGCTGATCGCAGAAGCTTGTACGAAATAAATTAGTTAACAAGTTCCTACTGATGTCGCGGAGGTAATAAATTAACCGTAATACCGCGAAGATCTAAGCATATTGCACCAGCTTGGAGTCAATGAACTGTGTGATACGCGACCATAAATAGCAGGACCCAATGACCTTCTCGAGGCAAAAGCACTCAATCGTGTGCAATCGATGTTTCTGCAATACCTACCCAGATGAAATGTATCGACTTCACGAATATTGCAAAACTAATCATTTCATAGTACAATTTGTTGCTAGGAGCAGAGAAACTAGCCTAATTCGTACGATTTTTAAGTCTTTATTTAGAGGGTTCATGAAGGGAATCATAAAAATATCCCTTTGCATTGGTATAATGCATCCCCTCCCTAAATAATGTCTAATTGAAACTGATTTTACAAGATTTATATATGTCGCAGAGAGTATCTGTATGGTGAAAACGATAAAATGAATATTGTAGAATTTTACTTACCCCATAGTTTCTTTTCCCACTGTCATTTAAACTCTTTATTTTAAAGAATTATTTTATTTCATGTTTCACGTTTGTTCACAATTTCCACTTGATTTTCACCTGCGCGATCTGTCACTAGCCACAAGCAATTTTGCATTCATAGATTGTAGAGTTTGATTGATAGATGACAACCTGGGGCTGCGTTCAAATACGATAATGTGCACTTGGAGGAACCTCGAAGGAACCCTTATAAGGGTTTGGAAACGTTCTTTATTAATTGTATTTATTGGTGTTTTGTTCATAAATTGTTAAAAGGCAAGTCGACTTTCATAATCTTGCAAAATATCATGTAGCTATCAGGGAAAAGGATGATGTTTGTTGAGAGGAAAGCGAGGACTCACTCATTCAACGACATTTCTGAACACAGCTTGGCCTTCGAGTGGTCTAGCTAGTCCATGGTCCATTCAGAACTTCATTCAAAAAATTGTTGGGCACAGATTTTACAATACCAACTTTTTAAGTTTCGTTTATTTTTGATTGACTAGAATAAAGTTACAGCTCTTCCTACGAGTTGGAAATGTACCTACTAAATGTATATTTTGAAATGGTTAAAGTTTTATGTTAGCCTGAAAAAATAATAACTATAATTTTTAACTAATGAATAAATAACAATAGGTACTGACCATAGTACCTACTTTGTTCCCAGTTAGGTATATTTATTTTATTCTATATTTCTCATTTTATGAAAACACCTCCTAATAACTGAAATATGAAGTACTTTAAGAAAAATAATGCACAACTTTTGTAAGACAGCTGTGATGTGTGACCTTTGAGCGTAAATATCAAGTTATGCTACTCAACGCTAGATGGCGCTAAATGTTCTAGAATATGAACTCTTCTGAATTTATGAACAGCCACTTCTCCTTTATTTATACTAACAGTGAAAGTACCTACTACCCGTAAGGCAATTTAAAAGTGATTATTTATATTGTGTAGTATGTAGTACAATACGAAATCAAAACTAACCCTCATTTAAAAACAATCAAATCAGACTGCCTGGACCTTGCCTCGACATTATTTGAACCTGTGATTTGAACGATGTTGTTTTTAAACCAGCAGGGATATCGTCAGGATTCGAGAGAATGGAAAATTAGAGGACTTTCAAGATGGCGTATGAAAGAAAACCATCGAGGCATAATAGACCAGTCGGCCGTCCATCGCTGGATTGACGAAGTTGAAGTCAGCGATGCCAGACGGTTGAAAAAGCAGGTAGATATACTGCTAAATCAGTAGATCTACCTGCTTTTTCAACCGTCTACTGATGACCTGATTTATTTCTAAAAATTCGTAAAATCTACATGATTTTTCCGAGCGCCAATAGCTCCGTGACTAAATAGTAAAAAAATATTTTAATAGTAGTAATAATTTTAGGACTGGCGGACCTGAAGCCCCATCTCAAGAACTTTCTTTCTACTGTTTTTTCAGATTCCATCTGGCAACACTGGTTGAAGCTGACCTCTGAGAACTCGACGCTGACTGGAGCTGGTGAGAGACAGCTCAGAAATGAAATATCTGGAGAAGTCTTCTGTCAGAGACCAAGATCCACTTTGGGTCGCTGAGCCACAGGAGATATTGGCCAGCCATATTACCTACAGGTAGGTAGGTAAGTTTAGAAAAGATATAAAATTATTAAGTATAAAACTGTAAAATAACACATTTTTTTTATTGTAGGTAGGTACCTACGTACTGTATGTAACTTACTTACCAATTTTAGAGTATTAACTCTGTTGAAAATTATGAATTCTTAATTTACAACTTAGAATCAAACACAAATATCGGACCTAGAAAAAAATACCTAAACGATGAGATCAGAAGTAGTATGCTTCACACAAACAAAAACAAAATTAGTGTGAAGCCGCGGACCACAGCAAATACTTAAAATCACTACATAGTATAAAACAAAGTCGCTTTCTCTGTCCCTTTGTATGCTTAAATCTTTAAAACTACGCAACAGATTTTGATGCGGTTTTTTATAGATTTTTTTTTATTTTTTTATAGAGAGTGATTCAAGAGGAAGGTTTTATAAATACATATAATAAAACCGTGCGAAGCCGGGGCGGGTCGCTAGTTTAATATAAGTATACTAAAAAAAACTTAAATGTTCACTTTGTTTAATTTCTTTTGGTAGTTAGGTACAGTTAAGTATTTATTATTGTCAGACAAACGATAAAGAGAAAGACTCGAGCATGGACATTATCTATGCCATTGGGTTTGCTTTGATGCTAGAATAAGATGTTTTGTGAGCACACAAAGTATATCAGGTAGATATATATTTTGATTACTTTCAACAAATCCAGCTTTTTTCTGCTAAAGAATATCTACCTAGATATATATAAATTAATTTACTGCAAATAAAAAATATCTGAGCGTCTGGTCGATGCGACGCGTGACCCGAGAGCTGGTGAATATCTGGCTCAGCGCATCAGCATTGCCTTACAGCGTGGTAATGCAGCCAGTGTCTTGAGGACGCTTCCGACTGGTATTGACATGGATCAATTGAGCTACCTTTAGACTGTTTGCAACCGTCTGCAGTTAGCTCAAGGGTTTGCTTTGATGCTAGAATAAGATGTTTTGTGAGCACACAAAGTATGTCAGGTAGATATATATTTTGATTACTTTCAACAAATCCAGCTTTTTTCTGCTATAGAATATCTACATATATCTAGATATAAATTAATTTACTGCAAATAAAAAAATATCTGAGCGTCTGGTCGATGCGACGCGTGACCCGAGAGCTGGTGAATATCTGGCTCAGCGCATCAGCATTGTCATACAGCGTGGTAATGCAGCCAGTGTCTTGGGGATGCTTCCGACTGGTATTGACATGGATCAATTGAGCTACCTTTAGACTGTTTGCAACCGTCTGCAGTTAGCTCAATGGTTTCAATTGTAAATACAGTTGTAATTTTTCTATTCCTTGCTTGTAATATTCGTTGTTAATAAAGATTGATTTACTGCACACTTAAAACAAAATAAAAATATTTTAAAATTACCTACTTAGACTAATTGACAATTGGCGGTATTATCGCTCAAAAACGATCTCTACCAATAGTTCTACCAACTACCTCTATCTCTACCAACTTCGAAGAGATCTGAATTACATACCTACACTCATTAAAATCATGTGCTTTCAATAAAATTGACCGACTTAACGCGACAAAAAATTGCGTTCGCTTCCGTAACTCAGTGCAATGAACTGTTATATCACTCATTAAACAACCGATTCCTACTTATATGTAGCTATTAGGTATTGTATGCATCTGATTGGTTTATGTGGAGGTACCTATGTTAGTTCGTTAGCTATTAAAATAATTACCTGCACACAGTAGGTAGACGAGTGAAGCATGCTGCAATAATTAAAACTAATTTAATGTATGCGAATGTAGTTTTTTCTGATACTTACAATCAAATGGCTGAACGTATAGTCATAAAAATATGCAAGAAATTAGATTATAACTCGGGATGGATATAGGTACATAGAGTTAAATAAAACACTGGATGACGGCGAGCAAACCCGTGAGCAGAAGCTTGTGATAATTATTTAGTAAATAGGTACTTATGAGAAGAAATAATCAATTGACTGCTGTTGTGTTTGTGTGAACTTTCATGATTCAAAACCCAGCTTTGAATCATGAAGCTCACATAGATACAAATGAAGACAGGGCGCTATGGCGTAGATTAACTAGGCATTTCTCACATAACATCGATCACAGAAATCACATTAAAACAATTAAATTATTTTATTGTCGCCGTAGAGTATTAGAAATTCGTATCTTCACAAAATCTTAAAAAACAAAATCGACAGCATTTCTATTGTTAATAACATTGGTCTAACTGTACCCACTAGAATCCCTAGACATCCTACTTATAACTAAAATACTTAATACACCATTCTGTAACAGTAACACAGGCCTACAGCGATAAGGCCGCCTTTTGTACCAGATTTATTTTTAATTAGATATAAGTTATTAACTGTACCGTTTAGTACAATAAAGTGTTCATTCATTTATTTACAGGCACATACTGTGAGACTATGTAATCAATTTTATGAATAGACTAGACTAGACAGGGCGCTATGGCGCTCATTAGGGGAGGCCTATGTCCAGGACTAATATAGGCTGATGATGATGAATACTAGCCTAAAATATAAAGACACACTGTCACTCCCTCTTCTTTCCGTTCCTGCACACTTTCATTTAAATCCACTGGTAGCATCCTGCAAAACCTGTTCAAATCTAAGCACCCATCTACTGGAATAACCTACTACTATTATGGCCTATATAAAGTTACCTTAATGTAGGCCATAGGGCCTCTTTAATCTGACAGCTAGGACATTAAAGCGCCCTACTTTCAGTCTTAAGTCCTAGGTATACTATAGTACATAACAGGTGCCGGTGTAGATATGTAGTATTAACTTCCTATCAACATAATTCCTATTCACGCACGCACACATCAGTACCTGCTAAGTAATTTCACTTCCTCTATATCCTTTGACATTGAGTCGTTTTCCTTTTGCAAGACCTTCGGCTTTGCTCTCTTCTTGTTTGTTTTATTCTTGGACTGATGACACGTTGACTGGAGTTGCATAGACGCGTCGGATTATTTCATAAGTTTTATTCAATGTAAAACTGCATGGTCACAACATTGGCAATGCTTGTTTGTAGATTTTATTTCAAGATCTCTTGGAATGAAATCTGTTTTTCCAGGATTCTTGGAATAAAATCCAATGTTACTACTGTAAGGTACCAATCTTACCTACTTAGAAAAAAAAAATCTTGGTTTTATTAACAACGAAAATTACAATCAAGGAATAGAAAAAATTACGACAAGGTAATATTTACAATAGAAACTTAACTTTTTGAATAGGTACTAATTTTTCATATCTTATAGTTTTATTCTAATTTTCTTTGATTCTAATAAGTCTCTTTATTTCAATTATTTGATGGTGAATCAGGGAATCATCATCACTACATAGTATAAAACAAAGTCGCTTTTCTGTCCCTATGTCCCTATATCCCTATGTCCCTTTGTATGCTTTAATTTTTAAAACTATTTATTTTGATGCGGTTTTTTAATAGATAGTAGGTATAGTGATTCAAGAGGAAGGTTTATAAGTTTAATAAAAATGTGCGAAGCCTAGGCGGGTCGCTAGTTATATACAAATAAGGAAGGTTTTTGCGTTAAAAAAATATATAACTAGGTAAATTCACATATTATTGTCTTGAACGTATAAGTCAAGACTCTACCACACTCTACATTGACGTTTGCATAGTGTCAAAAGTTAAATTGTTAGAACTTTACTTTTAGATAAATATAAGGAACATATTTAAACACATGAAAACATTTTAATAATAGATAGGAGACTGTAGCGGACGAACAGACAGAAAATTCAGCCCAATCTCACTAAAGGGGTCTTACGACGCAACTTATCTATTAGCAAATCACTTTACCACTTTACACCACAGTTACCACCTATTATTGCGAAGGTAGGTTTAAGGTACCTATACCTGCTTCCGATCGAGACCTCGTACAAATCTCAATGAACCCGTGACCCCGAGTGAATACCCAACACTTGGTGGGCTGTCAATCCCATAGAAGCGGTGCAGTTTAGAATGTCATGGATACATAAATTAAATATAAATAATTCCGAACTATCCAATACACACAGCATCATCTAGCTCCAAGCTCAGCAGAGTTTATGCTATGGGTACTAGATGACCAATATATGTACTTAATACAATTCATTACATACCTAGATAGATATTATTTATTATACTCAGGGGTTATGTAAAACAATAATAAAACAGAGCTTACTTTACCGCGGACTTTTCAAGCTGAGGGGCACAGCTAGTTTATTATAAACCATGAGGGGTTGATTCTGGACCCCGACAACTTCTAATATACCTACGATTTGTAGAAATCCGAATATTTAAAAAAAAATCGAAACCGTAATGTTTTCCTTCCTTTTTTACACATTTAGATACGTATTATAAATATTTCAGATAAATGTTCTTTGCTACTTTTAGTGTGTTTGTGTTTCAGCCTTGTTTCAAATCATGACATTTGCTATGAAATTTTATATTTTAATTTTTTCACCAATATAAAGAAAAAAGAGTATATTATTTTTCTAGTTGTATTAAAATTAATACAATTGTTATACAAAAATTTAAACCGGAGGGTTCACCATCACCTTCCTTCAGCTAAGCTAGGTTGCATCCTGTATATGCTCCTTTCCTTGGTTTCGGTGTACGTACCTACGGTCTATTCATTCATTTCATTCATTTAAAGCCTTTATTCAGAAAAGTATTTACAATTTGTCACTTATACTATACTATTGCTAAGACGGTGTATTATACAGTATTAATTCCGAAAACTATAACAGCTGAAATTTTTTCTGAAATAATTTAGGTAACTGCACACTGTTTGCAAACAATCTAGATTCTAGCTGAGCAAGGTAGCATATCCAACACCAGTTGGAAGCTTCTCCGTCGCCATGACGCACGTAAAATGATGGTCAAGTTCATAGCTGCATCATCGCCATCTTAAAACAACAAAAAGTCCCACGACAGTGCTACCTGCCTACATTTAAATAATATACTGTGGGAACGACCTTTATGTCACATCTTCATAATATTTATTTACATTTTTTAGCAATTCGCAAAATACAAATTTGGTTACATTTCTATTAATAGATAATAAAAATAATTTCGTAATAGATACGATTGATAACTTCTTTCTTAGACAAATTCTCATCGTCATAAATAGGTAATAGGTATAAGTTATAGTTATAGCTTTAAAATTAACTATGTGCAACAGTTAAGTGTAAAGCTGAGCTATACCTAACTGTAAATTGTTTTTATCAATAGGCAGAAGATTGAAAAGATCAGTGGTAGACCTCGGTTTTTGACCAGAGGTCGCGAATTCGAAACTGGTAGCGCCTAGGTACCATCAACATATACATGTATACGTAATTTGTAGCTTACATGAAAAAATGAAGAAAGTGTGAAATTATTGCGCAAGCAATAGAAACACAAAAAGTCCACTTGGTCGAATTCAATGTTAATTTTGGACTGACTTTTAATACCTATTCTTTTATTAAGTTACAAACAATAAAATCCCGAGGTTTTTTTCGAACTTACCTATATTATACTATTATTTAGCTATAAATTCAAAACAAATAAAATTAAATAACCACATTACTTAAAAAAATATCGAACCTGATAACACTATTGTTATTCTCAGCATACATAACCAATCTCGAATGCAACGAAAATAATCACAATCAACCATTTAAGAAAACTTCGATACTTATCTGAACAAATAAAATCCATTACATATAACCTAATTACAAATAGAATATTTAATACCAGACATTTCAGTTTCACAAGTTTATCTGTTTTTTTATACTGTTTTGCACTTAGTCGTCTTACAATAGACTACATAACAACCGCAGCCGGGCGTAACGTTATATCATAATAACAGTTTGCCAACGGATAATTATTTATTGTACAATTTAGATCCAAACTGGTCTTTCATTACTGAAAATAAATCTTTTAGTACCTATACTTATTTACTCGTTTTTATTAACTACTTATACCCAATAGGAAGGTGTACGTTTACATTAATCAAGAATAGGATATGATCTTCCTTCCTAACTACCAAGAGGTTTTAAGTACCTACCTAGTAATAGGTCAAACAAATCATGCTTGTTTATAGGTTTCTGATCAACATGTCAATCAACACAATTGACATACTTTTGACATTATCAAAGAATAAACAAATCGGCTGAGTTGATCTTATGAAACTCGCTGTGACAACAATCAAGAATTGATTCGTCAAGGCTAACCAGGGTCACCCACTTTCGTCCCTCAGGGTCAAAACGTCAAAATTAAAACAACATGTTCCGAAAAAACTTATTTTAATTATTATTTTACAATTACAGAGGTACGGAAAGCAAAAAACGTTGTGCCAAAGCAAAATAACCTCTCAATAAATTATAAGCATTAACAAAACATCACATTCTTTACAAAAATACTTACAAACTTACAAAAATGAGAAACGTAATGGCGCGACTGACTTAAATTATTACTTAATTAATTTTAATTTAATTATTATAAATAATTTATACACAGAGATTTCGTAAATTCTGTACAGCATTTTCTACCTAAAAATACCTAATTCTTATATTATCTTGTTAAATAGGATATTGTGACATTTCTCTTCTTTTAGAATATGCTGTCCAGAATTACTACCCAAACTGAAAGCAGGTTCTTAAAATCACTCGACATTTTAAAATAGACATATCAATGACTTTATATCGAATGACCGCAAGAATCAACCCCGTTTCTAAAATCTCTACAAGCATTCTCATCGGGAAACGCAAATTATACTCTTTCCCGTTACTTTTAAATCGCAAATTACAATAGATCTGATAGTCGACGCGCCAACATCTGTCCGTACCAGTTTGCAGCGAAATGGTACTTTTACTAGCCGCGGGTAATTGTGTTCTTACGTAACGACGTTCATGTGGAACGCGGGTCGGAGCTTGCTTGAAGATACATTTTACTGACTTTTGGGCTTTCGAAGTCATCACATATAGAAAGAGGGAAATAGTCAGGGAAGAATGATCCACGCTTGGGAAAAGAGGAGGCCTATGTCCAGCAGTGGACTAGTATAAGCTGATGTTGAAAGATACCTATAGTGAGGACAGGAATTATAAAACCTGAAAGATAAATTTATCTTATCTTATATGTCAGGATTCCTCTAGTAGAGATTAGTATTTTTTTCGATAAAACATATAATTTTGCTACCTAAAAATTCAAACTGACTTTGAAGATTTCTGAAAAATTTTAAACGGTCCAACCAGTTTTTATCTTATACCTGCTTGGTAGCTAATTTTAGTTGAATCTACTTATGACAACAGGATCGACACAATGTCAAATTTGTTAGGTAAAGACTTTGATTTACCCAATATATAGGCATAAGCCGGACCTGCGTTCTACATACACTAGGCTTGTAATGCGGCGGCTGGTGAGGTACTTTCGCTACAAACATTCGAGCAGAGTCTAGTCTCAAACAATGTCGATTTTGTCCATTTCATTTTGTGCTCACAACTCAAACAAAATAGGACAGAAACTCCAACGGGCGGCGTGCGCGCGTAACTTCACAATAAATTACTATCCTAAAATAAATAAATCTAACACAGCTATCTGCGACTTATCTAAATGAGCTCATCACAATATACGAACCCGAAACTTAGGGCTATTCTCAATATTCATCCATCGCTTTTCCAGTCTATAGTCGAATTTAGACACGTTTTTTTGAAAATGAAACTTCTAAATTCTACTAGGTGCATAAAGTAGAGATAGATAAATATTAGGAACGGCCATTAGCCAAAATTTCGGATTCTAGAAACGGAAACGAATCGCGTTAAACATGCGATTCACTTCCGAAATAGATTAAGAAATAAAAACTAGCGGACAACGTGAAAGGCGGTTATCCAATAGAAAGGTGTCACGGTGCGCGCGCGCTTTCTACCGCGAGTACAGCGCCAGGTCGGAGATTCTGCGCTGTCGGGCCGCGGCGTGGAAGCCTCGCGTGCCGTCGGGCACCAGCGGCGCGCGGGGCTCCATGCGCGGCGCGCACGACAGCCGGCGGCCTGGCGTCGGGCCGCACTCACCCGACAGCGAGCAGCCCGACAGCCGCCGCGACAGCCAGCCCTCGCCGCTGCCGCTGCTGCCCGTGCTGACCTGCGAGGCGCGCCGCGAGCTGCAGTAGAACGACACTCCGGAGTCTGAGCTGTGGCTGCACGTCGACACTCTCCGCGGCAGCCAGGTCTGGATTTCCGGCGAGCGCGGCGCGAAGAAACCGCTCGAGCTGCGGCGGTAGAACGGCTGAGTATACCTGTACTCGTATTCCGCCTCTGACCCGCTGCAGCACGAGGAATACTCGCACTCGTGGCGGCGCGGCGTCGGCCTGCGCGCGCCCGTCTTACGCTTAGGCTCTCTCGGAACACCGTTCAGTTCGTACACCTTCATGCCCTCGTCGTCGGGCGCTTGGAGACGCATCGCTTCCCTCGCGAATTCAGATTCCGTGAACTCTACCAAAGCACACACACAGTTTACTAAACTCGGGTTCTTGTTGAGGAACTGTCGCACGTCGGCCGGCACGGGGTTGCCGGGGCGCAGCACCCGCACCAGGGCGATCTCCCCGCAGCCGGCGAAGAGACGAGACACGTTCTCGACCGAGGGCTTATCGATTGGCATCCGGACGGCGACCACCGTCCGCGATGGGGTCGTTTCGTCGTACGCGGGCAGCGGGTCTATACGACGTAACTTGGTCCCTAGCTCGTTGATCTCCAGCTTGGTGGACCGCTTGAGCGCCTCGGCGACCACTCTCCAATCCTTCGTGAGATGCTTGACGCGCTTGAAGCTGGATATCAGCTTGAGAGAGACGTATCCTTCCTTATTGCGGCGCACGTGTTTGAGGAGGAAAGCGTCCTTCGTTATGTTGGCATCGGAGAAGTAGAATTCGACCTGTGCGACGATGCGCACGGCGAGTTCCTCGTCAGGTGGCGCGTAAGGTGGCTCCGCGGCGTCGGGCGCCACCTCGCAGCCCGAGTCTTTGCCGCCGCCCGAGCCCGCGTCGGAGGCGGAGTCCGAGTCTTGGTCGTGGTCGGATCTCCTCTCGCGGTCGGCGGCGATGCCCTCGTCAGGTTCCGGCAGGCTCCCCTCCATGTTGCTGGGGACGTTCGCGCGAGACGTGTGCGTCGCTC
This sequence comes from Eupithecia centaureata, assembly GCA_944547425.1. Lineage (NCBI taxonomy): Eukaryota > Metazoa > Arthropoda > Insecta > Lepidoptera > Geometridae > Eupithecia > Eupithecia centaureata. The sequence continues at coordinate 975,234 of OX155699.1, read as the reverse complement.
GGAGTCGCGGCGGTTACTGCGGGCGCGCGGCAACGCGCTCGACCTTATATCATATCGGAGGGATGCTCGAGTAAAAGGTACTCGGAAACGAGATGACATTGGTGACGCGGAGGTCCTGCGGATTGCCTTTATCGCACTCGTCTCAACAGCTGATGTGAGCTGGTGCATTTCGTGCGGTTTTTGTGCCGTTACGTGCGTGTTACGGCAACATTTTTTCAAGTAATTATAACTATGATTTGGGTTGGGCGTGTGCTGTTTCGGTTTCTAGAGTACATACATTGATAACAATGATTGCATCTACCTATTTTAATTAGCTGCGATCGATTTGCATAACTCGGAAATCTATTGTCTAACCTGAGTTGGTTATTCGCATTAAAGCTAAAATCGTATGTTATCAGAAGCAATACGATTTCCCAAGAACATGCAATTTTATGCTCTGAGGTCACCGAATTCGTTTATTTTGATTGATTTGTTGTTGCATGTCAATGGATGCGTATATATTAAAAGCCTTAAACATTCCTAGAGCATTATTTACATAAGCCTAAGCCACACATAATAAATGGCTTATGATAAGTCCACATTGATAATTAATTATAATTTCCTCGTAGTTCTCGACAACAATGATTAGTGAAAAACCTTTAATTTCTTTCACATTTTGTTGAAATGCCCGAAAATGATCGACTATCATATCGCCCTTGAGCGATAGACCTCAATATCATCAAATTATACCTTTGTTCATCAACAACAGACCTTCGTTTGACCACAATCTCACCTGATGGTAAGTGACGCAAGACTGACGTATCACGAAGATCTAGAAGACACCTATTCACTTATGACGACCGTTGTGGCGCGGTGGGCGAAGGTCCGCCTGCGACGCAGGAGGTTGCGGGTTCGATTCCCGCCTCGGAACAAATTTGTGCACGATCTACATAAATTTGTTTCTTTGGTCTGGGTGTTTAAAATGTTTAATAAAAAATATCTATTTATGTAGTAATTGTATTAAGTATATCAGTCATCTAGTACCCATAACACAAGCTCTGCTTAGATGATGCTGTGTGGACTGTCCGGAATTATTTATTTATTTATTATATTTATTCTCATTTCCCGGGGGTGGATGTAAATGACTTCACCTCCGTATGAGTAAAACTTCGATTTCATCCAAACAGGATTATTGTCCGGTCACCTCATTGTGTAACTAATTAGATTTACGTACAGACACGTTAGCAGCCGATACGGGTGAGTCAAATATTGTGCAACTTGGACATAGGTACCTTTGACCAATTGACAATCCACCGCCTGCATTGTTTTCATCGAGGATTGCATTCTAGAATAATCGAACATCCTCGTAAAGCGTCAATAGACATCTAAATTCGTTGCTGATAATTCATTCGGAATTCAAATTTCTAATATTTCGACGAATATTTCTTCGGTCCTCAATTTAATTGAAATATAATAAAGGGATCACCAATCATACCGATCTCATTCACACATTTCACACATTTAAAACTATCTAAAACAATAATTAAAATTCTTACAGATAAGCACGACAAAGAAACAAAACACAAATACAAAAGACGTTGATGTAGTTCCGAGTTCCGAATTTAAAATTAGCTATTGAATTGAATTGAATTTTCAGCTATTGATACGAGAGATTAAAAAAAAATATTTGCTAAAAACAGCGTGTAACTTGATAACTCTTACAATCAGTTTTCGCATTAAATATAAGGACTAGGTTATCTAAATAGGCTAGCTATCCTGAAATTTTCACGAGTATACGTTGGTTTTCAAAGTGCGACAGGATGATTTTACTAGTATACAATTAAATCTTCCGTGCTTTTTAATGATCTTAAAGAAACTTGTTTCTCTAAGAATTAGGCATTAATTGCCAAAAAATCAATAGTCAAAAAACAAGTGTTGATTATGACTTCCTCACGCAGATCGCAAAAACGTGTTCTTGTTTACAAACAGTTTTTGTTTACAGTCTCTACTAGTTTTTCTAGTAGGCTTTATGAATCTAGTTATGGAAATCTAAAATATGTAAATTACCGGTTGCGAGGAAGCTGTAATGCATCTTAGCTGATAAGGATATTATGGGAAAACAATTGATAAATATTTTTATCATAAAAACCTGATGACTCATTAATTAGTTTTGCTTATTTCGACTTGTTCCTCACAGAAATTATAAACTTTTAGTCCCAATAGTTTTTGAATTACAAAATGTGGGGATATTTTATTGAAAACTAGCGACCCGCCCCGGCTTCGCATAGTTTTATTATACGTATAAACCTTCCTCTTGAATCACTCTATCTATAAAAAAAACTGCCTTAAAATCCGCTGCGTTGTTTTAAAGATTTAATCATACAAAGGGACATAGAGTCATAGGGGCAGAGAAAGCGACTTTGTTTTATACTATGTAGTGATGGTCGAGATGTAATGATGTGGCCTAAGATAGAGCATGCTTTGACTCTGTTCACATAAGTATAATCACTTAGAGAACTCGTATTTATCTGTAATCAACAAATCGGACTATTAGAATAGATAAAACTTTGGCATTTAAGAAAACTCGTGTAATCGTCATAGACCCAATTTAAAAAAAAACTGCTGATAAATAAAAAAGTCGTCTTTTCTATTTTTAATATATATTATTTAATCAGACAATTATATGTATCCAAAAATGTGACTGAAGTGACTTTTTTTACAACAGATTTTGATGTTTTGGGAACACATGTAAATTAAAAAAAAATGTTTTACGAACATAGGCTATACTTACTGCTATAATGATGCGAACTGCATTGTCCCGGTAAATAGATAAATAAGTTTACATCAGACAAGCTAAGGTGAAGGTCTCTCGTGACAAACAGACAGGAAGTGAACATTTACTTCTATGTTATTATCAACTTTGCACAAATGCAATCTCGATTGTTTTACCACCAATTATGGTTTTTATAGATAGTTTCAGGCTTTCAGCCCATGGTTTAGTTTTCCTGGATTATAGGCATTATTATAGTAATAATAATAGTGGTCTTTATTATAGGCATTATTATAGTAACTAGGTACGTTAGGTAACTTTTTTTAAAAAATCCTTGCGAACTATTAAGTAGTTGAGGCCGGCAGAAGTCACCAAATCTTACTATCTTACTTCTTACTATTTTACTATTATAATAAGTAGGAAAGTCAGTGAGAATGTTTGTTAAAGGTAATCTCCGTAACTATACTTAAGTTATTTAGATGAAATTTGGTACATAGATAGTTTATGACCTAAAATAGGACATAGGCTAATACAATTTTCAGAAATTTACCTCAAGCCCCTCAGAGGTAAAGTTTGTATGGAAAATTATTTTTCCTTGATTTGATTTACTCAAAACTCGGTTTAAATAAAGTATGAAAGAAATAATTGAACACGTGTTTTTTATTTTTACAAAATGACCCATGGGGTTGTGTAATAAATTTCTGAAATTAGTATGAAAAAAAACTCTGGTTCGCGGGCGAAGCCGCGGGGCGCCAGCTGTGGACTAATATAGGCTGCTGTTGATGATGATGATGAAGACGATCCTAAAGCCAATACCTACCACGTTGACTGTCTCGGTCTGTCCTAGGGTAATGTGATTACATCTTCAGAATATTTTAATAACAACTACTTTTTGCGTCATTAATGAGACGAAGTCGGAAGAGGACTTTGTTTATTAATGTAGTTAGGTATTTATACCTAACTAACTACATACCTACTTGTTGTACAGTTGTCGGCAGTAGGTCTGGCATGTTACTGGGTAGAGATAAACCATTCTAAAAATGCACGCCCCTTTTACTATGAAAACTATTGTAGTTTGACGAATTCATTACGGATGTAAGGGATAAAATGTTGGTTTTCTTCCCACACAAATAAGGTTCGTAGTAAACCCGCTACATCCGTAATGAAGCCCCCTCCACAAAACGTCATAGGTACCCACACTCTACGTGCATTTTTAGAATGGTTTATCACTACCAACTACCCAGTACCTGTACCTAGTATTAGTACCATTGAAGTTTAATTCGTACAATAATATTAATAAAGCGTTTATTTCTCAACACAACGGGTCTGTAATTAAATTGACAAAAGGTACAATATAATCTAAAATAGCAATTAATATTACGCAGTTTTACTTTGATATTGATAGGTCTATTCTATATTTCTAATACAACATTTTTAATTTAAGATTTGCCTTATATAAGTATTTATTTTGTAAGTCTAAAGGAATAAAGTAATTGAGTTCTGAGTTCTTTAAAGAAATGTTTTCGAACTTTTACTTTTCGAATTTCCACCAGGAAATAAAATTTTCCATCCAAAGTTTTATTAACATTCGAAAGCCACTTCAATGGCTATTGCGTGCGTTCTGGCCAACGGAGTCCCTAATTCGTATAAGTAATTTCAGTTACACGCGGAACTCATTGCATGCTTAGGAATCCTTGGTCTGTGACATAATGTGCGACTTCAACAACCCCGCACTGTACAACTATAAACAGTATAAAACGTTTAGAAGCGTTATGCGGAAGTAGGTATTCTACAAGAATAGAAGGACCTTGCTGTTATCGCAAGCACTAGATCCAGCTACAACAGAGGACTGACTCACACTTGACTGATTTAGAAGATGCACTGGTTCTTTACCCTGATTTTGGGGAGCAAGCAGCAATCGTAACGAATATATTTCACTTATAACAAATTATTACAAACACTTGTTTAGCGCCTAGCGGTTTCACCCGCGTAATTCCCGTTCCCGTGGGAATTCCGGAATAAAATATGGCCTATGTGTTATTCTAGACTATCTTTTTCTGTGCCAAATTTCATCCATATTTAAGAGTTTTTGCGTGAAAGTGTAACAAACATCCATCCATACTTACAAACGTTCGCGTTTATTAATATTAGTAAGATAGTAGGATAAAACAAACTACTTCAAAATTCAACAAAATAACTTTAGTCTTGCCCAAGGTCTATCTGCGAGATCCATTTTTTTACACAGCATCATCCATCTAGCCCCAAGCTAGACAGATTTTGTATTATTACTACTGAACTTTATTAATCAAACATCATACATATACAAAAAAGATTGTTATTTTTTGTTATACTTATAAACAATTTGCAGATCGTATACAGATTTTACAATACCAAACATTAACAACTCCTGCGTCCATTTTGTTGTAAATAGTTACTATATTGTCAGGATCCTATACTACTAGATAGATAGTAAGCTATCTTCGTGCCATCACACCCTGAAAATATATGCTAGTATTTGATAGCATCCATAGTTACCCAAGCACCAAATTGACCTGACCGAACTCACCAAAAGGGAAGCCATAAGAACTGACGTAACCTAAATATTAGCGCTTATGTCGTAATCGGATTCCCTCGCATTGATATTTGAAACTAAGCTTGAAGCCTGCGACATTGTAAATTACATGGCGATGGATTATTCAGGAACTAGGTACTTACTGACTTGTATCAGAGTCAGAAATAAGTGAGAGTCAATAACCATTTCGTTGATTTAATTTTTGATGGAACATCCATACTTACTAGGAATAGAAAAATTGAAACTTGTATAGGCGGTTGCTCCATACCAATACTATTCTATGCGTCCCCAAGACACTGGCTGCATTACCACGCTGTATGGCAATGCTGATGCGCTGAGCCAGATACTCACCAGCTAGAGGGTCACGCGTCCATACTTGAACTGAATATTAAACCGGTTGAGTTTTCAAAGCTATCGACAAAGCTGACTTCTTCAGAAATAGCAATGAATAGGTTAAAATCGCCCTAGGGCACAATAAAGGTCAAGGTTTTATTATATTTAGCAATAAGTTATTAAAGTGTATGATACATTAATTGCAGAAGTTTCCGCGAGCGTGTTTAGTTGTTGTCTGCTATTCTTCTAGACGCGGATAAGGTCATTGCCAGGCGGTGCTACTGTGAAAATGGAAGAAATTACAATATATAAACGGTATCTAATTACTATTTTAAAAAATACTGTAAAGGCATAAGAATAAATAATAACTGGACACTGTTTTTATTTATTCTTATGGTAAAGGTAACCACGATGTTAAACGGAGTGAGGGAGCGCTTGTTTGAGTCCGACTCCACTGTACTGGCGAGAAGTTAATTAATAAAACAACTTGAACTCTCGAAGTAAACTGATTATATTCATACATAGAAAACACTCAGGCCAACGGAACAAATTTCTGTAAATCGTACACAAATTTGTTCCGAGGCGGGAATCGAAACCGCAATCTCTTGCGTCGCTGGCGGACTCACACCCCCTTCGCCACTGAGGTCGTCGAAATAAGTAGTAAAAAGTTAAAAATATCTTTACTTAGACGAACTAGTATAATTTTTTTTTCAACGAAATAATATCTTTATTAACAACGAAAATTACAAGCAAAGGAATAGAAAAATTACAACTAGTATTTACAATTGAAACCATTGAGCTAACTGCAGACGGTTGCAAACAGTCTAAAGGTAGCTCAATTGATCCATGTCAATACCAGTCGGAAGCGTCCCCAAGACAAAGTTGTATAATTGTAATGGTAACCCATAAGTTTTGTGTTATAAATTTTAACTTTATAATCTAATAAACTAAAAAGTTCGAGGTTGAATGTAGTTTGGGTATATCATAATAAAAAAGTATATAAGAAATATTAAAACATACAAAAAAAACCAAATAATAATACCTACATGTAAAACATGACATAGGAGGAATTTAGTACACAAAGAATGTGCGCGTTGAGATCTTTTGTATGCTACGAAAGTCCGGCGTAGCACCGTAGCAGAGGCTACGGTGCTACGCCGGTACGCGGTGATAAAATTCATGATTTTTAATATTAAACATATTCATGGAGGATGAATGAAAAGGGGGAAACCAATATTAACGACCGATATGGCGCAGCGGGCGATGGTCTGCCTGCGACGCAGGTTGCGAGTTCGATTCCCACCTTGGGACACATATTTGTACGATTTGCAAATATTTGTTCTGGGGTTCTGGGTGTTTTATATGCAACTATGATAAAAATATATTTTTTTAATGTATTGTATTAAATATATCAGTCATCTAGTACCTACCCATAACACAAGCTCTGTTTAGCTTGGGGCTAGATGGCGCTGTATGGATTGTTCAGCATTATACATGGTAGAATTTCCTTGCCTATATTATACCAGAGCTTCGTATGTAAACTAATCTGATAACATTTTTATTTATTATTCTTAAAATACTGATTTTACTAAAAGATTATTTCTTATCTTATCATATCATAGTAGTCTGTAAAAAACGTACTTTATTTGTTTATTAGGAACTTTATTTTGTAAAAGTTTGTTTCTGAGTAGCATCGTGTCAGCAGCCAAGATGTGGCGACCTTACATCGAGTAGTCACATGCATACCAACTAGTTATATGTTTACGGAGGAAGTTGCGGAAAAACCTGACAGATGCTCCTGAGGAAAGCGAGTATTCGTGTCCAGTCGTGTGTAGGTCACAGGAAACGAGAACTGCAAAGAATCATCGTCATCAGAATGACGACCTTTATACTTCTATATTATTTTTATTAGCAACGAAAACTACAATCAAGGAAAAGAAACAAATTAAAACTGGTTTATACAATTGAATAAATTGTCGCAAACAGTCTAAAGGTAGCTCAATTGATCCATGTCAATACCAGTCTGTGCGTCCCCAAGACACTGGCTGCATTACCACGCTGTATGACAATGCTGATGCGCTGCGACAGTTCTCACCAGCTAGAGGGACACGCGTCGCGTCGACCAGACTATTTTTATTATACTTACTTTTTTATAATTCACTATATACTTCACTGTATAAAACAAAGTCGCTTTCTCTTTCCCTTTGTCCCTATGTATGCTTAAATCTTTAAAACTACGCAACGGATTTTGATGCGGTTTTTTTAACAGATAGAGTGATTCAAGATGAATGGCGCTCATTAGGGGAGGCCTGTGTCTAATTGTCTTACCTTCGACTGCTACTCAAAATGCATCTTAGAATATCACATCATAATCATTTGTCTGAAAAAACGAAATCTGTAGCAACAAGTGAGGATCATCTGAGAGCTGAAGCGCAGGTTCGATTCCGGCTAAAGAACTCATCTGTTCAAATGAATATAACAGTAATAGTAGAACTTTTGTTAGGTATCATTATTTTTTCATTGAGGCAAAAATTTCAATTCGCTTTCCTACAAAAATACACTCCATAACTTAAAATTTATCATAACTTTTTCCGCAAAAAGAGAAGATACCATTTTCTTTGTGTAACAGCAATCCATAAAAATCTTTAATCGCCTCGTATTATCCAATCAAATGTGACAGATATTTCCTGTATTATTATTTTCTAATAAGAGGTAGTTTGTATTCTAATAATAATAGGTATAATAGGTCTCGCCTCGAACCTAACTATAGTTTATCTAGTAGGAAATAGATGTCTGTCAATGAACCTAGAATCTATTTACATCTATCAATCAAGTAAGACTAGAGATTATAAAATCAGTTATGGCTGCAATACATCTGTTTGTATAGGTTTTGGCTCTTTGTGCACTAGAGTGGGAAGCGTAATGAGGTATGTATGTAATTTTATTGTTATTTTTAACCCTGGGTTATTTACAAATAAGTCTTTTTTAGGATTAAGAAATGATTGACAAGCCATGTGGCATGGCGGCAGGCAAAGGTCCGCTAGCAGGAGGCGGTTTGTATTCCCGCCTTGAGACAAATTTTTGTAGTGTACAATCTTCAAATATTTGTTTGGGGTGCTGGTTGTTTTCACTGTATAATAAAAATATATTTCCATGTAAGTATAATGTTAAGTACCTATATCAGTCATCTAGCAACCATAACAAAAACTCTTCTTAGCTTGGGTCTTTATCCTGCATTATTATTTATTTACTTATTATCTTTTATGTGTTTATATTCAATTATATTATTTTAAAGATTTCGGGATATACTAGTAAGTATCCTCTGAGAGACATCATCATCATCATCATCATCATCAGCCTATATTAGTCCACAGCTGGACATAGGCCTCCCCTAATGAGCGCCATAGCGCCCTGTCTTCAGCTTGACGCATCCAGCATCTGCCAGCAGTCTTTCGCACATCGTCATCCCACCTAGCCGGAGGGCGTCCTACACTATGTTTGCCAAGTCGCGGTCTCCACTCAAGAACACGTTTACCCCAACGGTTGTCGGTTCTTCAGCTTGCTAATTCTTTGAGCTATGTCGATAACTTTGGTTCTCTGTCGGATGTATTCATTACGTATCCTATCCTTCAGAGAAACTCCGAGCATAGCTCTTTCCATAGCTCGCTGAGCGACTTTGAACTGGTGACTGGTGACTGAGAGACATACGTGAGGCTAAATAAATAATGCTGAACAATCCACACAGCATCATCTAGCCCCAAGCTAAGCAAAGCTTGAATGAATGAATGAATGAATGAAAACTCTTTATTATACTTAAACCTACCACACATATAAAGAAAATAATATATATACAAACTACAAACTAAGACTAAGTATAAAGGGCGGCCTTATCGCTAAAAGCGATCTCTTCCAGGCAACCTTTGGATGGACTGGATATAAAAGAACAATATAGACGGTGGTAAAGTTAACAATATATCTACTTAAATAGAGCTTGTGTTATGGGTAAGTACTTTATGATAAATAATTTATCACCAATAACTATTTTATTGTATTAATAAGCTTCAGATTTTCCAATAAATAAATAACAACTTTTAAAGATACTCTTTTATTTATTTATTTATTTATTTATTTATCAGAAACAGATAAATTAATGTTGCATACTACGAGACTAGGTATTTAGATAATATTTATAATGTTTACGATAGTACAAATGCATAACAACGTAAAGTTCATGCCCTTCCCTCGCATTTCAATCAATCAGTATTCCAAAGTAATATTGTTGGTAAAGAGGGGTGGAAATTACAAAGGTGCCAAGTGATTTTGGACTAAAACAAAGATATTCACATAAAACTGTCTATGGAAAAAAAAGTGTTTGAACAAGCTAAGGTTTAATTGCTTACATTATAGTGGAGCATAAATAAAACTATTTTAGTTATCAAACAATTAAATGTGTCTTTTATTGCTAAAGATACAAACATTTTAAAATTAAAATTATAGAAAAGTGCTAAGGCATGGTGTCGTTTTCATTAGAAAGGTGCTAAATCTTAGGGCTATTTATATCACAAAGGTCTTGTTTTAACTTATTATTTATTAAATTATTTTCTCTCTATCTATTATTTATGCACACAAGTTTCTGTAATACTCTTTATGTTCTTCCTTTTCTAATTAGTCCACCATGGCTAGTAAATCAGCTTTCTTTTCTCTCTGAATTGAATTTTTTCTAGAAGAACCTTCCAAATTTATATTAAGTACATTATTTTGATGCATCCCTCTTTTCCAGACCTTAACGGGTTTTAAAAGTTCAACTTTGGAGAAGGTTTCTTTAGTATAGATCATGCCAGGGTCATCTGATTCAATTTTAATCCACACCACTTTTGATATGTTCAGATTTTTTGTGTTTATTACATTTTATTGAAAAGATCAAGTTTCATGTTTGTGGTAACTTTTGTGCAATCATATAGACAGCGACATGATTTTCCATTATTTTCACTACAATTAAACAATGTCTGTCCGTTACAAACCGAACGATTGACATAGCATGACAGTGACACCTGGCACCATTGTAATGAAAAATGTAGTATAATTTGGCACAAACGCTACCTTTGAACCATCCTATGAACTATGTTTTAAAGCTTACGACTTGGCTCCTTTGTAAGGATATTGGCCTACATTGTTAGCCCCATTGTAAGTCAAAAAAAAGAAAATGTTATTTTGAATACCTGGCACCTTTGTAATTTCCACCCCTCAATTTACCCATGTTATTGTAATTGATAAGTATTGGTGTAATAATAAATGTAACTTCTAAAAACACCTACACAATTTTCGAAAAAAATGAATGGTTATAAACAAAATGAGACAGGATTAAAAAAAACAATAATCCAGTGGGGGAAAAAGAAAAAAAAACTGCAAAAACTATGCCCCGGGTGAGGATCGAACTCACGACCTTAAGATTATGAGACTTACGCGCTGCCTACTGCGCCACCGAGGCGATGACGTGGCAAGCAAAAATAGGTCATTGTAGAGTTTATTTCGTCTGCTGAATTTCTGATACTAAAAGTTGCTATACAGTAGGTTACTCTATCACATACAAAAGGAATAAAAGATAATTTGATGTAACTATTCCAACATTATAATTACAAACAGTAATCACTCGGGAATAAAACATTTATTGAACCAATACGGGATTTATCTCAATTTAAAAGCGAAATATAACAATCAAACTAAAAAACAAAACACAAAAGATATTTATTATCAAACTCTGTATAAAAGGGATTCTTTCGACAAACGTACAATATCGCATAATGTAGTTCTTCGGGCACGTATCGAGGCGAGACAATAGCTCCATAGAACAGCTAGTCGTGAAGGGAAAGATGGAGGGTATAATACCGAGGGTAGACCGTCTATGAGGTGGACCAACCAGATATATCAACCGTAGGTGTTCCCCTGCAAGAAAGCTCCAAAATGACCACCAACAGGGAGAAATGGCGACATATCGTAAGGCGAGCGATGTCGACTCATTCTCACAAAAACTCGTCATGACGACCACGACCGTTCTACCAAGAACGAAACTAATGAGAAGATTTGTCAAAAAATTAACAGCCTCAAAACAAAGTCACGACTTAGACACGTGTTTAACAGTTGTGTAACATGGTTTTGTAGGATGACTTTTGCTAAACAACTGTTAAACAGGTGTCTAAGTCGTGACTTTTTTGTGGTAAGGCTGTAAATGTTTAGCCACATTCTTCCGTGGAGGCCAGAATCAAGAGCGTATCGCCGCTGATGATGATGACTGGCCTATTTAGAGGATAGAGTAGGTGTCGCGTCCTGTATCCACCTCCACATCCGAAATGGATGTCCGTTGGGAAGTCCCTATCTAGTTACTATGTCTACTGAACTACATATCTAAGTACATGTGGTCAAATGAGAAAATAACTCGAGATATAATGGGACAGGTTTTGCTCCAGCTTGAAAACTAAAAAATTTAAGCGAACTGAAAATCAATTATCACTTTATTTCTTACCTATATTATTTTTATAATTATGTACCTATAACTAGTATTAAACTTGACTTGTCTAAGTGCTTATTTTGTAAGCCTAAAGAAATAAAGATATTGATTTACTGATTTACTAACAAAATAACAAGGTAGGTACAGGTTTCTTGTTCATTCTTTATACCTACAAACAGTTACAGTTAACCTTCAAAAAGATCGAAGTGGACAAAAATCAAAGTGATTCGATTCCTTTAGTCTAATTTTGTTTGTGAATTTTAATTTGTGTCCAAGAATCCTGCAATGTCTTAAGGAAATAAAGCACTACGAGATTATTATAATTTCGGTAATAAGAAGATAGTGAGCTGTAACAAATTGTATAGGTACCTATAAATAATGTTGGACATGTTACTGAAAATCATGTAGTGTCATGATAGGTTTCAAGATGGCCTTGTCTTGTGTCCAGTAATAAGACCTTATTATCCCGGATTCCGAAATCCTACTAATCCTATACTCTGAAGTTCTTTCAATTTCGTAAAGCTCTGACGGCGTAAAACTAATATAAATGGCATACGAAGATGGCATATGAAGACTCATATGCCATTGTCGAATGCCATAAGTAATTAAATAGTTAATGGAGTACTTTACATAGAAAGATATTTTTTTTAATTTTATATAGAATAATAACCATGATCGCCCGAAGCAAATAGGTAACTACCTGCCGATCGTACTAACATTTTTTGAGACGGGAAGCGAAGCGAAACTCCATTTGTTGCTTTCCCTTCTTCATAAAACTCTTAATTCTAACACTGGTATGTTAATGTCTCCTACAATTTAATAATTATATTTAGACTCTCCGAGACCTTTAAACCTAGCATTAACATTGAACAAACAGATGCACTAAGATTCTCTATTTTATCAGCGTATTAAAAGCTTTATAAGCATCTAAAGCCGGGCACTCACTAGCGGTCGGTAAATGTAACCCTTGCGTGTAACTGTACCTAATATAATAGCTTCTTACTGTGCATAAACATCATTATTTTTGAGACCTTGGATGAACTTAGGGGTTTGAAAAACTAATTCAGTGGCGTAGTGACCGAAACCTGTGACGCAGAAGGGGGGTTCGATTTTCTCGGTATAAAATTATTCTATGATCAATCAAGGGATCTAACCTAAATGTACAAAACCGTCATTGATTTTCTTCAGAACTTACCTTTTTACCGTTGTATGATCATCCTTACTAATATTAAAAACGCGAAAGTTTGTATATACCTATGGATGTATGAATGATTGTTACTCTTTCACGCACAAACTACTAAACGGATCGGGCTGACATTTCGACTTACATAGTTCTAGTTCTGGAATAAAACATATTTTCCAAAGGTCTGTCTAGCCAGTTGTCTCATGACGTGTCAGAAACTAGGTCATGTCTAAGTTCTAGCTATAATCCAAGGTATTACCATTTCGAAATGCCACCGCGCGATCGGATTTAGAACCTTTTTTTTAAAAAAACGCGGTCGACTTTTTGACAACCTTTGATTTGTGCCTGTATAAATGTAAATAAGCGTTTACTTTGACAAATTGCGTACCAGTTTGGCTCGTAGACGAGTTACGGTTACACGCCAGTGAGTTCTTGCCTTACGCGTCATTCAAACACATTAAAATGTATTAATACTAAGAGAAGATCAACAAACTGCACGTAATTGTTATTCTCGCCGCAAGGGCGCGGCGCGACCTAGGCCAACTATAAATATGGTGGGAGTGCACTAAAGGGATTAGATCATCATCAGCATCATCGTCTGTTCTCATTTGACCCACTGCTTTACACCATACACGACCAATGTGGCGCAGTGGGCGAAGGTCTGCCTGCGAATTAGGAAGTAGTGAGTTCGATTCCCCCCTTGGTACAAATGTTTGTACGACCTTCAAATATTTGTTCCAGGGTTCTGGGTGTTGTCTATGTATAATAAAAAATATCTGTTTATATTATGTATTGTATTAAGTATATCAGTGATGTAGTGCCCATAACACAAGCTCTGCTTAGTTTGGGGCTAGATGACGCTGTGGATTGTTCAGCATTATTTATTTATTTTTTTATAATATGGAACTTTTTGAGACCGTATCATTACAGTAGTTAAGATTCTGTAATATAATATTTATTATGTTGCTTACATCGGTTCCTTTTTTTTATTGAATTCGTGTTTTTTTTCACGCTGGAAGTTTTTTAGTAAAGAAACACAGAAGAAAAATTTGTTTTGACACACACTTATTTCTCTGCTTTGTAATTTTTTTGCCGTAAGTAGTTCCTAAATAGTTAAAAAGTTGGATATGTGTTAAAGAATACAGCCTTTTTTATGCTCTCCCACTTTCATTTTCAATTGCAATCTCTATTTACGCGACATTTGAATGCCGAAAATAATTCACACATGGGATGATAAATAATAAATAATAAATAATTCCGGACAGTCCACACAGCATCATCTAGCCCCAAGCTAAGCAGAGCTTGTGTTATGGGTACTAGATGACTGATATACTTAATACAATATACTACATAGATAGATATTTTTTATTATACATATTAAACACCCAGACCAACGAAACAAATTTCTGCAGATGATGGGGCAGCACTGAAAATGGTGCCGTCCCTTTCATAAATATCAAAATAAAAAGGATGAAATCGTGTTCCGTCATATCACTCCTCTCAAATGAGTTTAGTTTTAGGCGAAACAAGTAATCTTTAATATCAAAAGACTACTAACGAAAACTAAATTAAAAAAAAAAAAACTCGAAGGTAAAACAGCTGACAAAACATTATAACATCTAGATATCTAGGTATAACATTGTTGCTGTTATTAATCTTATAAACAAATAGGAAGTGGGAGAAAGCAGATAACCCTTAGTGCGGCCCTGGCGCCACTTGCCTAGAACTAGGAAACACTTCAGTTTAGATTTGCTGGGTTATCGCGGACGTGAAGTGACGGTCGTAACGTATTCGGTAATATCTAATGGGGTTAATTTTCTCAGAGTGAGACCTACCTACTATGTCGCAGGGTATTGGTAGGCTAGCACTTCTCAAAAAGGCTTCTCAAAAACCAGTCTTCAACCATTAGATTAAAAGTTAGATTTGCTATAGACAGCACAAAATCAAAATCAAAGATCCGTTAATATAAAAATAAATCCCTGATTTCTTTGGCCACGTGCCATAACTTCAATGTCATACAATTTATTTTTAATTGCTAATACTTTGTTTTGGTTTTCATGGAATAAAAAGTTAAGATAATTGCACCGAAAATAAGATACTTAGTTTTAGAAAATTTACGAATAATAACTAGGTACCAATAACACAAATTGTTATATGTACTGTGAATCTCTATATTACTGTGTTGTATTATGAAATTATTTTTTCTCACAAACGCTAAATGACGGAGGCCGTCTCCCCAGAAATCTAACATTGCGGAAATGCACTAAGCTGGCATCTCAAGGTTCACACGTAGAAAACAGATGGCGTTGCATTTAACTGTGAGGTAACCTGTGACAGGACAAAGCGAGGAGTCAACATGACACAACTAGGAAGGGGCCAATTGTAGTCTTATGATGGAATCATTGTGGATGTGGGATTGGGTAACTTTAATTAATAACGATTATTTATCGGGTATTTATCGAGTGCCTTGAGTATGAGCAAAGTCACGGGATCACTGGTCGTACCAGCAACGCAGCAACGCGTTGGGGACATAGTAATAGAAAAATAACGTGATAATTAACCGATAAATAATCGTTTTTTTGTCATAAAAACGCGAAAGTTTTAAAAACGTACATAGTTACATAATATTAGTTTTCAAAAGATGGCCAAAAGATAGACAGACAGCCAGAAAAGAAAATACAGTTTTCGAATCAGAATCGATAATGGAACGAACATTAAAAAAATTTAAATGTACAGAATTGTATTTAGATATAGGTACTAATCTTTACCATAGAATAAAAAAATACAACTAGTATATACAATTAAAACCATTGAGGTAACTGCCGACGAGACGGTTGCAAACAGTCTAAAGCTAGCTCAATACAATAGATAGATTAGTTATCAAGTACGTATGTATATGTATAAGGCACATGATTTATTTTGCTTACTTCGGGGCTAGACGATGCTGTATGTATTGTCCAGCATCACTTATTTTTTCTTACACTAGATGCGCCCCGCGGCTTCGCCTGCCATCCAGAGATCTTTATACAAATTTCTGAAATCTATTACACAATCCCTAGAGTTATTTTGTAAAAATAAAAAATACGTACTTTGGTATTTCACAGTTTATTTATACAGAGTTTTAAGTAAGTAAATCGAAAAAAAATCCATACAAACTTTACCACCTAATTTAACCCACTCAAAGTTTAATTTTTGAATTCCTTTTTAGCCTATATCTTATTCTAGGTCCTAGACTATATACATACCAAATTTCATCTAAATATCTTTAGTCATTACGGAGATTACTTATAACAAACATTCACACAGACTTTCCCATTTATGAAAATAGTAAGATACAAACTGCCTCTCTGCAATGTGGGATGTAGTTCCGTTCGTTGGATCGCGCCCTTCAGTACAGAACCCCAAAACATTTCGTTTCGATAAGGAAAACATGTTCTCTTGCTATTGACATACATTTGTTGCGGGTTCCCGACCTTCGCGAGTATTACTCAGAATAATTACTTCATTTTTGAAGTATTGTTGTGACTCATATAATGTCCGTTTCGTTAACCCTAGATCACTAAACATTAGTCTCACAGGCGACATGGTTCCTACGCATTCGCTGTTTAGGTATGTTCCCGACACTACACCTCCCCGCCACGCTCAGTACCTTCCTAATTTAGTGTTTTAGTACCCTATGCATATGCATTACATCCGCACGCATTTTATTTCCGGAGTTTTGGCGAATTGTTAGTCTTACAGACTAATGATTAGTGATTACGCGTGTGAAGTGAGTCAAGGTAAGTTTTGAATAATGTTGTTTATTTAGTGTTTTCTTGTATAAAAAGTATAATTCTGAGTATTTTATAGCTTCTCTAATATAATATAACACAAGCTGTCAAGTATTTTATCAGTGTGTCTAGTAAAAAATATGTATTTTTACATCTAACCGCGTTTATTGTTTTAGATGGATTGGAAGCGAGATCAAGATAAAAAAGTTGACCTCCAGGATCTCATTCAGTCGTGGTTGAGGGAACGGTACGAGACTGTAACTTTGAGAAAGGATATAAAGGTCAGTATCAAAGATATCTTGCGAATTGAAAATGACGTGGCTAGTAATACTCAAGCACAGCTTAACAATCAAAAAATTTCCGCAGTTTGACCATACCAGAAGCACTAGATGACCCAAGTGTACTGCCACTCCTGCAGGAAGGCCATTTGTGGCTAGCATACCGTTGCTGTCTGCTCAGACTACCAGGATTAATATTTTAACATGTTTAATGGTATTTAGTACATATAAATATATGCCCAAGCATGTAAACCTACTCTTTTAACTAATAAATATTATTTCAAGTAAAATATTATAGTTTCATTTTGTTAGTCAGAAAAACGAATGTTTAGTGACTGTGAAACTCGAAAATATGTTTAGTGAGCTAGGGTTAAATGCCTCAGCAAATATAAAAAAAAATATCTGTGAAACTAGCAGCGAATTTTTAAACCTATGTCTACTGTTGAATGTAAGTAAGAGGGGTTTGTCAATGTGATGTCAAAGACCACGATGAAACGCGACACGGAATACGAAATCGGAATACAATAACGTATTACTTTAGGCTTACAAAGCGCTTAGACATGTCAAATTTTTAAACTAAAATTTATTATCAAAATTATTTAAGAAATAAGGATGAGATATGACTTAATTGATTTTCTCTTTGCTTAATTTTTTTTTCCACTTGTGGAAGAAGCTAAAAATAAGTGTTGGGAGACCATCTGTCTACTCGATAGACTAACGACATTGTAACGGTCACAGGGAGTCCATGGATCAAGGGAGTCCAAGGGAGCGCTATTTGGGGCCTATGTCCAGTGTCCAGCAGTGGACGTGCGAGTTCTCATATGATAAAGTATTCAAATGGATCGTTTATAAAAATTATAGACTCTCGTGTGAGCGCAGGCTATCGTTAACTATAATAGCACGTTTAATTTCAAATCGCTAGAAGAACTCAATCGCCAATTAACTTTATTATAAACGTACCTACTACTTTGGTAACGTAGAGTAAGAAATAAGTAGAGCTCTCATGCCAGTCTGTATGAACACAAACTACCGCACTCGTGTCGCTGCTAAAATCATCTAATCATCCGCTCTAATATGGCTACACGATTTTGATCCACTGTTATCATTGTTCTTGGAAAAATTGTTATTTAGATCATAATGAAATTGCGACTATGAAGTAAATTCTGACCTTGGTTGGATAAGATTTGTTGCATCTGTACCTAGATTAACAATAGCTAACTTTAGGGCCCCTTGTTCGAAGATTTAGGCCAGGAAGATTTTTCGAAGCCCGTGGGCGCCGGGCGTCGCGCCGCTCGCGGGTTTGTAGGTTTTTAGGCATCATTAATAGGAAAATAACACTAGAACATCCACCTCAGCGATTTCTACTAGAAAAATGATTTATCTAAAGATTGGTCGAAAAATAAGGTCAAAAAGTTTATTATTTTAGGCACAGTATTGAAAATGTTTTTTAAAAAGAGACAACTTTGTTAGTTAGTTAGTTAGTTTTTTCTATCGAGCGTAGTTCACCTGATTGTGTATATATTTTTTTCAGAAATTTACGTCAATTTTTGACTGATTCATATTGATTTTAAAAATAGCATTTGCGGTATAAGGAGCCCTTATTACTGTACAAACAAGGTGTCGTCAGTGTTGTCTTGTCAGTAACAGAAAAAAAAACGATCGCGTCAAAAACGAGTTTACTAAAACACGGTTTAGTGTGTAATTTATTTTTTATTGACTACGACAGAGACGGCAGGAGGCAGGACATACATCCAGAAAATCTGGAAAAAAACGGGGTACACCGAGAAGAGTACCTGCAGTAGGTACCTACGGACAACGTTGGCTGAAAATTAATAAATACTTCCTGCGTCTGTTTTCCCGTCAGAGATCTCGGAGTCTTCAAATCAATGTTGAATAAGTTCCTTCTGGGAAAGCGTGCTCCATCTTAGGCCACATCTTCACTTACGTGAGACAGTGGCCAAACGCTCGACCATTTCCAAAAAAAAATAATTATTATAATGCCATCCACCTCTAGTAAGGAATATCACTACATATTATAAAACAAAGTCGCTTTCTCTGTCCCTATATCTCTATGTCCCTTTGTACACTCTCTTATCTTATCTTTAAAACTAGGTACGCAACGGATTTTGATGCGGTTTTTTTTAATAAATATAATGATTCAAAAGGAAGGTTTATACGTATAATAAAACCGTGCGAAGCCGGGGCGGGTTGCTAGTTAATAAATAGATAATACTATTTATTTCTACGGTATCTGTCCTATAGCCATATCGTTCTCTACTCCGCGCCTGACCCTGCTTGGATCCGCCGGCGATGCCAACACGTTATGAGTTTATTCCGATTTATTGTGATTGGCATAAGCGCCTAAACACTGCTTACACAAGTACATTGTGCGGTTCACTAGTCGAGTTATTTAACCTTACCTGCTTTAGATTAATATTTTTTTGTCTTATGTAAGGTATATGGTAAGTACTTTATAAGATTAAGTTAAAGAAATAAAATATTTTGTATTTGTACTTTTTTATAATATTATGATATATATACTCAGTTGACACGCAGTGATGAATACACTGATTTTCAGTCCCATCTGGAAAATATATTTAAATAATTTGGTATGATTATATTAAATGATAGAAAATGCAAGACAATATAAGTGGCCGACCTGACGACACTTACCAAACTCAGCAACAGTTGAGACTACAAATAAGGGGTTAAATGTAAAACCTTAACAACAGGCAAAGTTCATGTGAGATGTAACCTTTGGAGTTTTGACAAATAATTATTTGGTCAACCATTTCACATTTAATTGTATGTAGAGATATTAACATAAACATAGGTTACACACACGTTTATTATAATAACACTTGATAACCTACGAGTGAGCAAAAAGTTAAGCCTTTCAATTAATCGTAGGGTGCAAGATATAGGTGTGGGGATAATTCTTGGAACTAAGTACGTCGACTTGACACATACTAACGAATGACAATATACATAACTCGTATGAACATTAATATGTTAAAACTGAATCCTAAGAGAAACTACGCTGCGGCATAGAGCGATGTTCTATGTCGTAGCTTCTACTATACGTAGTGATACCACCGCTATGCTTCGTAGTAATAGGAAAATTCATGTAAATATAAATAATATTCATATGATGCACAAACCTGGTTTGAATTTATTTTAAGGAGAAGATAATAGCTTGTACGTGGCAACGTCTGAGAAAATGATTGCTGGACCAAATATTTAATTAAGGTCTTCCCAAGAAAAAACAAAAATCATGAACTTTCTATACTTACAAAAAGGTGTTAGTACGTAACACGTACTAACATAGGTATACTAAACGTAAGTTAATAATGCAAATCGATGAAAAGAAGAAAGTTTAGTTGATATATTGAATAAAAATAGTTACTTTAGACTGTTTGTAACCGTCTTCAGTTAGCTCAATGGTTTCAATTGTAGGTATATACTAGTTGTATTATTTTCTATTACTTTTATTAATAGTTGTTACTATATTTCAGCTGGTTATTTCAGTCTGCATTAAAACCTAACCGTGTATACCTAACGTGGTGCCAAAACAAAACGTCGACGCCTTTGCCTCACGCCAACATTTACATTAAACCATAAGTACACCCAGTAAGGCAGATCTTGACCTTATTATATTTCGGCATTGAGTCGCGATAGTACATACATACATACATATCCATACATAGTTCATACATGTATAATCAGGTAAGGTAGCCGGGTCATATTGATTGGTATCGAGGTTGTCTTATATAGCTATAGGCAAGTATGAAGAATAATCTAAACGCATGCGATTTTTGTAGAAGATTCATTAAAAATGACAAGAAGTCGTTCACGCTCACGCTTCCATTGTGCTTCAAAAATGCACCCCAATCTGCAACGAAATTCACTCTTTGTGTACAAACACAATTTAACAATTAAAAAAGGTCTGGAGGGGTTTTCACAAAGACGAACGGAACCCTGTCATACTAATTATAACTAATATTTTAAAGGTGAAAGTTTGACTTGAATGTCTAGAGCTTTTGCTTGCATAAAAATCTAGACGGAATAAAATAAGACCACTTTTATTATCATAAAACAAATGCGAAGTTGCGAGCTTGTTAAATAACAATAAGAATATGTGTATATATTTTTATACAATTTATTTTGAAAACATATTCCAGAAGAAGAAAAAGTTTTGTTTTAAAATTTTTATTTACTGGTCAAAGAGTTCGACTCTATAAGAAGAACGACAAAAGAGGTAATACCAAAGACTTAAACGCGCTCCTTTTCAAAAATCAATAAGTAGTAAAATTTGTACAACATGATTATTATAGTCACAAACTTCGCACAAATGTAAAAAAATACTTTCAAAGTAATACTTTCGTAATTAATAATTATATCTTACCTAGTAATATCTGTACCTACCTACCTACATTATATTTATCTATATACTTTCAAAAACCACTCATCCTATAATTGACATTTGAAAGCCATTTCATGGCCATCACGCGTGGTTTTTTCGAGATCGCATAGCAGGTTACCAAAACTAATGCATTTAATACTTCACTTAAACAATTAAATAAATATACAAAAGCTATGGTTTGAAATAGTTGTCAACAGGATTCCAAGAAGTTGTCCTTAGCTCACAATAAATAAAAATGCACAACGAAGCTAATTACAGACGTAAACAGAAACAGCGTGTATGCGCCCTTATTTCCTTCCGATCGACATTGGCCCCGTCGAGAATGGTAGTGCCACAGTCCCGTAGAAAATGGCTAGCTCACTTATCAAATCATTCCAATAATTTATTGGTACCATATGCTATTTAAAACTAAAACAATGCAACGATACTGACGCAAAAAGTTTAAAACTGTGTCGCGTAGAGTATGGCCCTCCTCTGGACAAAGTGAAAATTAATAACGATTTACATGAGAGTATAGGCCTAGGTTAATCCCTTAATTTTCTTATGAAACTTCGAACTTAGGTAAGCCTAAGTGAATAACCTTTGTTTAAGCCAAAAACCCCTTTTTTCTAACTACATATTACCATGACGAATTATTACTATAGACTGTCAACGCTCATACAATGTTGCATTCTTCCGAAAAAGCTTAAAATTCTGCTTAAATCTAGATGGCGCTGGTCAATAGCCCGAAAATCGTTATATTCCACGATTAAACCAAGTAAAATAAATAAAATCGTTTGTATATCGTAAAAAATATTTTGTAGTTTTTTTTTAAATAGGTTCTTGAGGCTTACAAGACTTTATTTTCAAATTTTCTTTTATTGATCGAGAAACGTTCTATTAGGCTAGTCTTCGCAGAATTATGAAAGATGGCGTGACAATCGTATACAAGATAATGCGTCGTTTATAAGGCAGATGGCGCGCAAATAAAAAGTTTATTTGACCTGCATCATTTATGGGAAACCGAAACATCGAAATTTCACTGCTTTTATTGGCACAATTGTGATAAACGCACTTGGTGTACATTTTCACCAAGTTTTATCAACTGTATCCAAAATAAAAGTCCGAAACGTAGGCAATCAAAATCCAAAAATCAAGCGCAGGTCACTTAAAGGCAATGATCGAAGTCCGTAGGTAGTCAAAACAGGTCACAGTGAGTAGAATAATTGATCGAGTCCGATAGGCAAGCAAGTAGGTTTGTGTAACGATGAAATAAATACTTCCAAAGGCAATCCACAACAACGAAACGAATGTCAGCGTTCTTGTGAAGATAATCAACCAGCAGTGCTGCCAACTAGGCTTAAGTGAAATGTGCTAAAATTTTTATGCAAAATGCCAAAAAATTTATACCTAGATATCAAATTTCAAAATAATATTGAAAAATATGCAATTGTTTTACAAAATAAAGGTGCCTTCATTTTTTTTTAATGTTTTCGTTCAATTTGACCGCATGCCGCTGATTGTCCAATCATAATTCACTACATTATTAATAGGCAAACATACGTAAAAATCACTACAATTTAATGTCATTAAATCTGAAATAAAATAATTCATAACACTCATTGTGTAAGATTCTAAAAATATTTCATTCAATCAACCAAGAAAATATGTTAGATCAATCATTGAAAAAGCAAAAACGGCAACATTGCACGACCGCCGACGACGCGAAGAGCAACGGGGTGCAAAAACAAATTCTCGTGGATCATGCTAAAACCAGCAAATCGGCAACGTCGCGCGTCGCACGCCGCCAGCGCCGGGCTATTTGGCAACGTCGCAATCAACATTAGCGCCGCCGTCCATAAAATTGATTTAGATTTTTTAGATGGAAACAAGTATATCACTATCTTAGAACTCTTGAAATGGTACAAAGATATTCTAATAGGTGGCGCTATTACGGTAAAATAAACGGGCAGTATGGTTAAGTTTTAACGAATAGCTACACGTAGAGCCATCTCGCGCTCTACCAGATAACTAGTTATCGATTCTCGGTCTGAAGAATGGACGTTATCAGTCTATAGTAATAATTCGTCCATGATATTACTAATATTTTTTACAATTTATTTGTCCGACTAAGACTTGTGCATGTGTATGGTTTCCAACTTTTGTCAATTACAAATACGTGAGAGACTCCGTTCTCTAACTCATTTCAGAACTCATTTAAAAATTAGGAAACCTTATAAATTTTGTACGTGTTAGTTTTGAAAATTACAAATCGATAATTCTCATTTGAGATCCCACTTGAATAATGATAAAGAAGCCGATAAGCCGATTGATAAAGAAGTAAATACAGTTTAAAAAAATACTTTTTTATTTTTCATATTTACCTTTTACGCCCCAGCAGGATAAAACCAGCTGTTTCATATCAGCTACATAAAAACGGACCATAAACGCAAAACGATCATGTTTTATTTTGAACTTTATTCCTTCAGTTTAAAAGTCAATGTTTGCCTTCCTTATAAGGGTCAGCATTTATTGTCAATCACACACTGAATAAGGGTATCCAGAGAAGCAAAAAGTGTTGTGTTAATGTTACATAGCCGTAAACAACCATTGCGGTTTAGTGGGCGAAGACCTTACTTGCAAAGGAAGCGTGTTCGAATCCCGTTCTGGGATTCGAGTAGGTTCTGGGTTTGAGTTCCGTTCAGTAGTTTTTGCGTGAAAGAGTAACAAACATCCATCCATCCATTCATACTTACAAACTTTCTCATTTATACTATTAGTAGTATTATTAGCGTGATTATCGAAAAACCGCACGCAAGCCTAGTCTATCACAACTCTACCCAACCCTTACACTTCGATATTATAAATACACCCTGTATAACCCTTTCAAAAGCCATGCACATTGATAGTGTATGACAGTCAGTGAATGACAGTGAATTTCATATAATCGCGAGCCACAGTAACGGTCGAGGTGACTTCCGGCCCGCCTTGGGTCTAGGTCACAGATAACTACACTTGTGACATATTGCACTGAGTGACGACTCATGTCAAATGTAGGGGGATAGTCAGGACCACAGATCATATACAAAGAGGAGTTGTTGTATTTAGATTTCCCTATGTAACGCGTGACATTTTACGGGATGAGAGGGTATTAGAGCACTTTTCATTTTCCATCTACCGGTCAATAGCAAAACTGCTTACTTCATTCTTGTTTCGATGTTTCTCCTGTAGTATGTGAACTCCTTATTCTATTGAATTTTACCTATTTCACACAAAAAATAATATTTTACTATAGAGTAAAATATAGCTGAGTATAGACTCAGCTTAGAGAGTTTATGAATATGTTAAGCAGAGCTTGTGTCATAGGTAACCACTAGAAGATAAATGATATAGTTACCTAATTAATACATTTCACATAGACATATGTAATAATCTTATTATTGTGGGAAAGCTATAGGAATCTTCAAGGTTCTCAACTGTTTATAAATAAAATAAAATAAAAATCATCTTTATTGGAACAAAGTACAATAGAACATGAAATTGTGAGAAAACGATAATACGCGCAATAGTTATAAAAACTGTGTCGCGAGCATTAACGCCCTCCTCCGAAATGTGAGATAACAGAGTTCCTTATTAATTAACGTGCAAAACTTATGACAGGTAAAACTATTGAAAAATAATTAAAAATATAAATGAATGAACAATTGGTTGGCAGCTAAATACAAGACAAAGTTATAGATATATCAAAAAACCTAATTTGTGCCTTATTTCTTTCAGCTGTGTCTTAGTTACCTTCTGGTTACTCCCTCGCATTATTATTATTATTACTCGCATTATTATTATTATTTTATTATCGGGATCAGCACAAAGCTACTTGGTCAACTGATTCACTGATAAACTAGCCGGCTACAGAAATCTAAGCCATCGAAACATTTGACATGGAAGGCGACGAAAATCAAATCGAATTCAATAAATTGGAGTCCATTACATAAACTTATCTAATAGGAAGAGATTGTATGCTACTGAGTTTTATTTTATTTGCTTTTACGCAGACACCTGTGATTACTTGTTACAAAATCTCTTTTACTTTGTATCAGTATGCTTAGTACCACAGTACAGTTTGATTACGATAAATATTTTCGAAAGCTTGAGTTTAACAATAGGTTTGATTTTATCTTCTTTCTCGCTCAAAATTTCAAAAATATAATTCGTGAATGTACCCAACTCCATACTGAAACTTTTATATCACTTTTTTTAAACCATTCAAAAACTAAAATCGAGTTCGTATGAAAGAAAGATTCTAATAGCCTACGAGCATAAAACTATCCGCCGCTGACAAACTACGAAAATTAGTTCATCTATCTATCCGATAGTCAAAAACTGTTCGTAATTGTTATCTAATGTACAAACGGTACTAAGGAATCGATTAATTTGCTAATTGCTCAACACATCAGCTCTACAACTGTGACAGCTATCTCGAAATCTCTGATATCTCGCTCTCTTTTTTGGCTCATAATTAATTATTTACCGTCTAAACATCTTATTGGTTGATTTTTCCACCGACGAAAAACAAAAGGAAGTAGTTTTCAATTCGGCTGTATGTTTATTTTGTGTATGTTACAACAAATACACAACAGCTTTATCAGATCTTGTCCTAAATCGATGATTATTTTGCTTTTGGAGTATTACTATAGATTTTCCCGATATTAACAATTATTATCGAGGGATTACTATTTAGATTGAGGGATTATTATTTATTTCATAAAATCTAAAACAACAGCAAAAATCCTACCCAGAAATCTGATCTGATATGAAAGCTCTCTCTTTTGAGTTTTTGATTCGCTCTTGCCTAATAGAATATCACTCGTAGGTATAGAACAGAGTATAGAATAGAATAGACCAATTCGATTCTTCAAAACATACATTCATCTTATTTTTAACAACGAAAAGTACAATCAAAGAATAGAAAAAAAAAAATAGAAAAAATAAAATAAAACTAGTAGTATATACAATTGAAACAATTGAGCTAACTGCAGACGGTTGCAAACAGTCTAAAAATAGCTCAACTGATCTATCTATCTTATAAAATTTAAAAACTAATCTAGGAATTACTATAGCAAGTATAAAATCAATTAGTGCATTACCATACATGCTACATAAAAGCTGACATTGAGGCGACATACCTACCTGCCTTCTACCCACAGTATTGCTTACTAGTGCTTCCGGTGCGCAACGACACCGCTGAGAGATAGCGGTACTGATTGCAAAATAATATCATAATAAATATATCAGTCATCTAGAAGCCGTAACACAAGATGTGCTATTAGGACTAGATGATACTGTGTGGATTGGATTGTCCAACAATAATTATTTGTACACTTTGTTTGTTTATTAAAGTAAAAAACAATAGTTTTTTTAATGAGAAATAAAGCTTTCGGATGGTTAAACACTTATAATATAAAATAATTGTAGAATCAAATAACGCGTACCCCGTTGCAGCGAACGTGGCTGAAGGTTTACGGTATTATTATTATTATATCATACTATTTGAAACATCAATCACATACATTCACGATAATTTTCATCTAATTTAATAAATTATTAAAAAATAACTTCGAATTCTCCTATTGTTTTGCCATCGGTACTCACGCGCCGCGTCCTCAGCCAATGTCACCCGCCGCATTTCACCCACATAATAATACACACTGTACAGGGTGATTTATATTTCACCCACATGTTATACAGGATGGTTTAGCTCACGGAGATCTTACGACCTCTGATGCGCAGCGGGTGGATGTCCGCTTGCGGCGCAGGTGGTTGCCGGTTCGATTCGCGACAAATTTGTGTGATCTAAAGTCATTTTTATAATAAAAGAAAAAACTAATTTGAAAAGTAGTTTTACAATAACTTTATGTATTTATTTTATGTATTGTAACTGAGTACTAAGTAATCTAGTAGGCACCCTACCATTTTTTTGTTTGCTATGGGGTTATTGATATACCTACTGATATTGATTGTGGGTAGATTGTACATATTATGTTTTTAAATGAATTCACAGACTCCGAGACAAAGAACTAAAATTTAGTAAATCATTAGGTATACGTTACGTTACGTTATAAAAACTACGTAATTACGTTACATTATCACTATATTACTTATTATAAATATCATCAACGCAACGTCTCAAATTACTCCTTTTATGTTCGTCTTCGTGACTATTTTAAAAAACCTAAAAATAATTTAATTAAAAACATTTTATAAAGCTACGGTGAACTTAGCTAATTGCTACGTTTACTGGCTGTACATAATTAATGAACAGTGACAAGCTGTTAACGTGGCTGTTAATGATCATGTGAAAATAAAGTAAACAATTAAAGGAGTAAGTCACACATTGTGAAACATGGTACACTGGCGTTAGAATGAGTGACCTAACGCGGTATTGTATGCTAATGTATGTGGACTAGATACATCTCTGAGTGGGGGCCACGGTGCTGACTAAACTGTTTAGTTTACAGAGTGTCAACCCTAATCAATAGGGTAACATTTATGTTTGGCTTAAGGTAAAATAAAACACTTAACCTAGATGGACATTACCCCTAAATAATACAGTCAGTTGGCGCTCATTGGGGGAGGCCTATGTCCAGCATTGGACTTATATAGGTTGATGATGAACCTAGATAATAAGCTAAATTTTGAACCACTAAATAACTTATTGCTATTTTTCAGTACATAGGATTTTTGCAGTGGGGCACAAATTCTTCGTAAGGCTTAATCCTAATCCTGACGTTAACCTTCTTACATTAAATTAAATTAATAGTTTTAATAGATATTTTATCGATGTAAACTAAATATTTATTAACAGAAAATGAATAAAACCCCATTAATAGAATATACAATTGAAAAACTTGAGCTAACTGCAGTCGTTGTATCCCCAAGACGCTAAACGAATGCAGCCACATTACGCTGTTTTTGGCAATGCTGATTCGCAGCACCAGCTCTCTAGTCAGCAGAGAAATATATTTTATAATACCTACATATAAAATATCCAGAACACCTGGAACCAATATCGGCCGATCATAATAACTTGAGTTGGAGGATCGATACCTCCTCCTCCTGCTTCTTCTCCGACTTGCTTGTGCTTCTATACGACTTTGTGCTTCTATACGACGCGACGGTCTACCACATAGACCGTCGTATAGAAATAAATCAGTGTTATCGCAAGTGTGGCCCAATAACCAGCTTCACCACACGTGCAAGTTAATATCTAGGGCCGCACTGTCGCAGTACTTATTTGATAATATTGCACCCATGTTACATTTTACCAACTGCTTTAGGTAAGGTTTGGAACTACCTATTTGAGGCGTGGCTCTACCTTTCGTTTATTTTATCTTAATTTTAATTACTTTGATATATTTCTGAATTTTGAATTTGTGAGATTTTCCATTGTGACTTGGGTTTTTTTGGCTGATATTTTGAAATAAACAAATTTTATTTATTTATTGAGACGACCTCTCTGGTGTAATGGGTGGAGGTCTGCTGAAAGTTGCTGGTTCAATTCCTTACAAATTTGTTTATTTATCTGTTTAATTAGTTCTAGAAAACTATCATCGGATCTGAACGATCCGATTTGAAAATTGATTCAGGACTCAGATATATTCATGAATGTTTCACTCGTGCTATTTTCGAAGCTCAATAATCGGATAGAGAGGAACTAATATTCGTAGTTTGACAGTGTTTCAATAGTTTCATGCTAAGTAACTATTGCATACTAAATCGATTTTAGTTTCGAGTGATTTGAGATATTCGACGAAGACTATTTTTCACGAAGACTGTATTTGTCTCATTCTTTTTTATACGTGAAAAAAAGATAGAAGTAGAATTCTCGAATTCTTTTAACTTAATCGAACTGTCTCTGTATCCACTGTTTCGAAGCGTAGAGGACTTTTGACAGGTAATATATTTTATAGTTTCAATTTTAAATGAGACACTCCACCATTAAATAAAATATGTCTATAATCCGTTATAAAAATGATCCAATTTTAATTGTAAGTCATAAATAATCTAATAAAAGGAACTAATAGTGGCTTCCTGTTTACAATTTATTGAGAGACCTGTAATAACGGTGTAGGGACATGCCTTCAATTACCTCATTTACAACACGTTTTAGGAGGAAATACATTGACTAATTATAGCCCTTAAGAATAAGATTAATAGAGGTTCCTAGTCAGTGAGTCGGTTTTTCGCAATCACAAAGGACAACTGAAATGTACCATATTAGCTAGCTATCTATGGAGAAATAATGCTGGACAATGCACACAGCATTAATTAGCCCCCAAATAATAGCTAAGTTATAGGTACTAGAAAACTGACCAAGTTTTTATTGCTGAAATACAATGTTTTAAAGATTTAACTTCAATTAAATTTTATGTATATTCCACCTTTAGGTATGCAATTGTTAATTCACAAAGCAATATAAGAAAATACCAATAATTTATCCTAACAGTAACAACAACATCTTTATTGACAACTAAAATTACAATCAAGTAGAATAATAGAAAAAGTTAAAGCTAGTATATGCAATTGAAACCATTAAGCTGACTGCAGACGTTTGCCAACAGTCTAGAGGTAGCTCAATTGACAAGAGTAATAATAAACAAAGAAATCGCAAAATAAGTAACCAAACTTAAAAAAAATGTTCTTGCACATGTATTTCTTGAAATGCTTAATAAAAAATCAATAAAGTTAACTTCATACTTACCTGAAGGAAATGTTTCGAACAATTAGTTATTTTATAAAGCAGTGGTAATAAAACACAGGGCCGCAATAAGGTCAATGCTATGCGGGCCGCGAGCCGCGCGGGGCGGGGGCAGACCTGTCCTTATCAGGGATCTATAAGTAAAGGCTATGACAAACGAGTATGGAAAAAAATCTAAAACATGTTTCGTGCTTGAAATATTTTGAAAATGTGTTATTTTAGAACCATTAAGGGAAGGAACAAAATCAAATAGGTTTGAATGCATGAATGAACAGAACAAGAATTTGAAATTAACTTAAAACTAAAAAACTCTTATTTCTAATTATTATACAATACAAAAGGTGGCCTTATCGATGTGAATGATTTCTCCCCCGGCAACCTCTGAACAAACAAATTAAAATGACAATGGAAATGCTTATCTGCTACGCCGACAGATAATTAATAATAATCCAGTGTCTTATTTAAATTCCTGTGCCTGTGTCAGATTCCCACCAGCTCTCGGGTCACGCGTCGCATCGACCAGACGCTCAGATCATTTTTAAAAAACCCGGAGAATCTCGGTACCCCATGGACCTAGAGTCTCGACTCCAAAATAAGCAAAAGTGATAATATTTATTTCATTTTATGTCAAGCAACTTCCTTTTCTGTATTTTATTTCCTTATTTAAACGTAGTTGTCATTAGCATGGTGATTCGCAAATCCCCTTGTTTGGGGACGTGACCTGTAAGTGAGGTATTACCATACACTTGACCCTAACTAAGGTGTCCCACCTTACTTTCCAGATTGCTAAACTAACCCGTCAATTCCACACTCCTACGACGGCGCGGCGCGACGCGTAGCTTGCGACATCGTGTGAACTCAAAATTGAGCCAAATCTACATTAGGTATTTTACCTGTGATTCATATAATTAATTATTATTTTTTGTTGCAAAGTTTAAGGATGTTAGAGCATGGATTTTCCAAATTACAGTCTAGTTTTTAGTCTTTGTAGAGCAAAAATTCTAGTTGCCAAAGCAAAAATGTGTTGTAGTTTTTAGAACTAGGAAATTTATACACACATCATTACGTGTTTTTATTTATCGCAAATATGCCTTTAGAGTTTTTTAACAAAACTCCCACACAATAATTAATTAGGTTTCATTAATCATTTTAGAGCATCAGCATTGCCATAGAGCATAGCAAGGTAGACAGCGTCTTGGGGACGCGACAACTGGTAGGTATTGATTTGAGCAAAAAATCAAGAGAACTCTCTTAATTTTTTGTTACTATTTGCAGTTACCTCAACTGATTAGATTGTAAATTTTAAATTAGTATTAATTGAATTATATTCCTCTATTTTCCTTTTTATAATTTTAATAAAAACTTTGTTTATAACGCTGCCGGTCGTATCAGAATAATAAACGACATTATTGTTTTATCGTTGTTTATGTCGTAATTGTTATTTTATTGCTATTATACAAAGTTATTGATTACAAATAACTCAAATTCAATTGTAGAGACTTCCTTCATTAAATCACTCCTCGGGCCGTGCCCTGGGCGACCAGTGGTTAGCCCCGGCGCCGCCGCCATTTTGTCACACATAAAAAATGCGAATGTTTGTATGTTTGTTACTTTTTGTTGTTTGTTTATCGCAGCTTCACGTGAAAGGCAAATGACGTTTGAGGAAGGGTAAATTTGGCGTTTTTATTTTTTGAATTTAATTTTTTTTAATTACTGAATTATACCCATGTATTGTTAATTTTAAAGAATTAGGTACCCAGTCTTGAAAATAAATTTTAATGTGGTTTTGTCTTGATGAATTAGGTACATTTATCATTAATTTTAAATTGTATATTATTATTTTAATGCTGTAAGTACCTATGAATTTTTGTGCATTTGTGCATGTCTGCTGCAGTGCTGAAATAATTAATTTGTAATTATTTTTAA
Organism: Eupithecia centaureata; assembly: GCA_944547425.1. Taxonomy (NCBI): domain Eukaryota; kingdom Metazoa; phylum Arthropoda; class Insecta; order Lepidoptera; family Geometridae; genus Eupithecia; species Eupithecia centaureata. The sequence continues at coordinate 942,761 of OX155699.1, read as the reverse complement.
TACATCTCCACATCAGTTCTACTGAACGTATTGGGCTAAATATTAGCATAAGTACATATAAGTCTAGAATATAATCTCTGTTTATTCTTTATTTTTATTTTTTTGACAAGGCCTCTATACAGCCGAAATTTTGTTATACCTATGTACCTTTTTGATTATTTAACATATTTTTTTCAATTGGATTTAAGTAGTGTGTATTTTTATAATAATTAACTGTAAACTAGACTATACCAAGTGCTCTGTATGTTCCTATGGTACAAATAAATAAACTAAACTAAACTAAATAAAACATAGGTTATCCCTTATTTGGTCAAATTTATATTTATTAATATTTATTCAACCTAGCATATCCATGGGATAGACTTTTCTTAATGTTTGCAAAGAAACGACGACGCGAGCGAAACCGCTCGCAGGAACATGTTAAATACAAAACCACCAACTATAATTATAAAAAACCGAATTCATTGATTTATATACGAAGCGTGAAATGTATTGAAACCTTGTCGAAATAAACAAGCAACGACTCGTAAAGCAAAGCGTCAGCTCAGCGATAAATCCGAGTTTGACATGGTCGCTCGCAAAAGCGATATCTAGAGATAAGTTTAAAAATCAGTTGCTGACCTTGACACGGATACAGTGCGTTGTCACACACACTCACAGCGTGTGTGAACTGGTGGGACTCAAGCACGCTAAAGCTCCTAATTTGCATTTATTGACAAGTGAGAAGTTAACATGATTTATAGTGGCGCGGTCTTGATACGGCTGACAAAAGTTATTGCAGTGATTTAGGTATTTCGTGCTTAGCTCATTCCAATCATTAATTTCATCATCATCACCAAAAACTAAACTACTAAAGAATGAGCATGAAATCCTTCTCATCATCATCGGCTTATGAGGCCTATGTCCACTGCTGGACATAGGCCTCCTCTAATGAGCGCCATAGCGCCCTGTCTTCAGCTTGTCGCATCCAGCATCTGCCAGCAGTTGTCCGCAGATCGTCATCCCACCTGGCCGGAGGTGTTCTACACTACGTTTGACAAGTTGCGGCTTCCACTTCGGTTCTTCGCGAGATATGGCAGCCCACTACCACTTCAGCTTGCTAATTCTTTGAGCTATGTCGATAACTTGGGTTCTCCGTCGGATGTAATCATAAGGTACGAATCCTATCCTTCAGAGAAACTCCGAGCATAAATCCCTCTTGTTTCCCTGTAAATAAAGACAGCAGCCTGTTTGTGGCTTCTTCCAGGAAGAAGAGACTGTGAAACACGTTTTAATCCACAGAAGAGACCAGAAAAAAGACGGGACTGAAGAGCCTCATCGAGGCACCAACCCCGTCCACAGAAAAGCTGAAACGTAGCTGTCAATCACCAGAAGGTGGTTCCGGTTCTTGAAGGAGCTGGGCTGGTTAGGGCCTGGTTAGTCAGGGGGATAGTGCACAATACACTCCCATGCGAGATGTCAGTCAGATCACAGTTCTCCCACTTAGAATAAGAATCTGTAATATTTAGAACGGGAATAATCCATCTAGCTGACAGTGATGTTATTTTAATGTTAGTTTGTTTATTTTTGGTGTTATTTCGTTTGAGTAAAAATGTATTACAATCTAATGAATATCTTATCGTATCTTAAAATACCTACCTAGTCTATAAGTCAGTAATTTTATTGAAAACTATAAAAACCGCCTCGCTGTATGCTTTCCCTTTTTCGGTATGTGGTGAAGCCCTAAAAATGTGGGTTAACCATATGTTCCAGAAAAGTTGAGTACCTACCTATAACATTGGTTACACAACTGCTTAAAACCGTATATGATAACGAACGATTTAACGACGATTTAATTTGATTGATTATTTAATACCTACTCATTTATATACATAGAATCACTTTAAAACATCACACATGCCTCGCATGTAAATTGCTACTATTCGTCTACTAGACCCATTTAATATCCAATGCTTACTAGTTCTGACATCTCGATTAATAGGTCAAATGAGTTTTATAATAAAACCAAATATTACAAAACTTCCGCTTAACATCAAGCTCAAGATGACTAATTTTGTTGACTTCATTATTATTCGCTAGTTTATGTAAACAAGTCAATTTTCGGCGTAAAGCATTTAAATTTTTTGTCGCTTTTTGTGATCCTTGAATAGGTAATTTGAGAACGCTCGGATAATTATCATTTTATTACATTTTAATCTAAATTTACGAACTTTAATTCAATTTAAACTTTACGTCCATCATTTTAGAAGTTTATTATCTTTGACCAGATTTTGTAAAAATAACGCAAAATCATAAAGAAAGTGAAATAGATTGAAAAGGAAAATATCTGAATAACGTAGGCTATCCATGAAATATCTTTTACTGCTAAAGAGCCCGAATTCGGAATTTAATGGTTAAATTTTACAACTCTGAAATCCTTGGTCTTAGGAAGATAAGCAACGGATGCGCGATTTTCCAATTTAGAAAGGTGCTGCATAGCTTCAATTTATGACTCTGAAATGCTATAGCATAACCTTAAATTATAAAGTAAGTAGCTAAGTATTTATATTATTTTATTTCTTGTAAATAAGTAATTGACATAAATAAAGAAAATAATAGAGCGGCCTTATCTCTGAAGGCGATCTCTTCCAGGCAACCTTGGGAAGGACTGGAAGAGAAGTGAGAGCCAAAATACAAATTCAAATTATGCATTCTCTCTTCTTTGATTGTTTGTAAACAGAGATTTCCCAGACAATAGGATTAAAACACGAGCACGTGGCGACGAGGAAGACATTATTGGATTGCAATTATTAGTGTGCAAGGCGGTGCAGTGTTTATAAACATTGCAAGTAATATTAACTTACAACCAGCCTTGAGTAGTAGTAAAAACGTCCATAAAGAAAATACTATAAAGTTACACGACGACTATAAAGTTTTTCGGTTTCTTGGGTTCTTGGGTAGGCAGAAAACAGAGCGTGTGTTTTTTGCTTTGGAAAATGTTTGGAACCATGTACCTAACACTTCATTATAAATAGTATAAAATAAAGTCGCTTTCTCTGTCCCTATGTCCCTTTGAATGCTTAAATCTTAACAACTACGCAACGGATTTTGATGTGTTTTTTTTATAGATAGAGTGATTCAAGAGGAAGGTTTATTTTATACGTATAATAAAACCGTGCGAAGAAGGGGCGGGTCGCTAGTATATTATAAATGCGAATGTTTGGATAGATGGATGTTTGTTACATCTTCACGCCAAAATTACTGAACGGATCGAGCTGATTTTCTTTCTTTTTCTTTTATTGTACAGGCGAGCTATTGTTATTTTAAATTTCACTTTACTAGTTTTGGTAGTTGCTGAAATATTCAAAAGCGAAAAAAGAACAGATAGAGCGAAACCTTAAGGGTTTCGAATAGGTATGATCGTAACCCTTAATAGCGAAAATCATTACATTATAAAAATACCTGGCAATTATCCAAAACGTACCAGGCCAAGGTAAAGCCAAGTCTACAAAATACAAGTTTATAAAGGTCCTGAACTGTAACCAGCGTAGGGCGGGTCTCTCACAAGACCTTATTTGTTTAATTCAACAGGTTTGATGAACTTTCAGAGTTTTGCATGAAGCTCTACAAACCCTTTTCTATGACTATAGGTTCGGAGAGCCTCGGTACCCCACGGACCTACGGTCTCAACTCCAAGGAGAAAGGAACGTCTTAAACCTTCAATTAAGTATTTGTTTTAAAACAGACAGTCAGACAGATTGTTTTTCAAATCTTATTTGGATAGTTGGAGTGAATAAATTAGATATTAAAAGTCTTACGAAAATGTGATACATCATCATTCGTATCCCATGGTATCGCACTGTACCTAACATTCCTCATAAAAAGATAAGTGGTAAAAGTCGTCATGATGATAATGTTTGACGACCGATGTGGCGCGGTGGGCGAAGGTCCGCCTGCAACGCAGGAGGTTGCGGGTTCGATTCCCGCCTCGGAAGAAATTTGTGTACGATCTGCAATTATTTGTTTCTAAGTGTAAAAAATATGTTTGTTTATGTAAAAAAAATCTATCTACATATGTAATGATATAGTATTAAATATATCAGTCATTTAGTTAATTCCCATAACACAAGCTCTGCTTATCTCGAGGCTATAGATGATGTTGTGTGGATTGTATTGTGATATTTGCATGCTAATATCGGTGGCATTGGAGCGTGGCGTGCAGTAATGGAAAGCTATTCAGAGTATACATCGTGATGCGTTGATGGATCATCTTGGCAGTCATCGTTTACATTAGCCGGCAGTAACAAGGAGGCAGCTTTGCAGGAATCCTTCTTTAAATTTTGTCTATGGTTTACATTGAATGAGGTTATTAGCTCCATCCCAACCTCTTTGCCTGTTGGGTGCACGGAGTTGATATAAAGGTTGGGTGTCCTTTCTCCTGTTTCTCTCAAAATGCAATTGGTTTCCCTCAAATTCACCTAAAAGCGGTATTCCACTACACGATATTCAGGGACCCTTACTCTAACTAAGAGAGGTGTAATAAGATTTAGAGCGGCGACGGGACGGAACCGGCAAGCCTTGCTCCCTTATCGCCCTAACTACCGGGCCCTGAATATCGTGTAGTGGATACGGCTTTAAACGCTTTGTCTTTTAGGTACCTTCCATTGCCCCTTAGTTTCTGCATCAAATTCAATCCAAAGCTTTTGTCTCATTACTTCGTATTATAAAAAAGAGTTCTCAAAAGTCATACTCAGATTCAAAAAACAGGACGGAAGACTTTTTTTCATACGATGGGCATTTTTGACCGTCCCTTCGATCATAAGAAAGAATATCAAACAAATCATATCGTCTTAGTCATCTACCGACACGAGAGGTCTATTCTTCACCAAGACCGGCTAGGACAGGCCAAGATACTGGTATATATTGAGCACCATTAATAATTAGTACCTACTGATAACATTGCCTCATGTACTTCTGATGGCGGGGCGGGGCGGGGCGCGGCGGGGCGGGGTGCGGATCTCGCACGCATGCGCCGCACCCTCCGACACACATTCACAGACCGGTAGCGTGCGCAGAAAACGCATGTGTGATAACAAATTCTTTATCACCTCATAGGAAAGTTAAACTACAAAAATAAAAATATAGACTTAAAATATACTAGGTATACTTAATAAATTTGTGTGAAATTTTACTGGTCTAAGTGCTTATTTTGGAAGCCTAAAGAAATAAAGTTATTGATTTATTGATTTAAGCCTGCTTTACGATCCTACTAATATTATAGACGCGGAAGTTTGTAAGTATGTATGGATGGATAGATGGATGGATGTTTGTTACTCTTTCACGCAAAAACTTCTGAACGGATCAGGATGGATCTGGAAATTTGGCGTAGAGATATATCATAGTCTGGCTGGAATAACACATAGCCTATATTTTATCCCGGAATTCCCACGGGAACGGGAATTATGCGGATAAAACTGCGAGGCGCTACTGCTAGCAATAAATAATCATGAGAAATACATCATCATCATCAACCATATTAGTCCACTTTTGGATATAGGCTTCCCCTAAAGAGCCATGTCTTCAAATTGCCGTATCCAGGTTCTACTTACAGTCTTACGCAGATCGTTATTTCTGGCCAGAGCGTTCTATACTAAGTTAGCCGAGACGCAGTCTCCACTTAAGAACTCGATTACCACAGTGGTTGTCGGTTCCTCGCCAGATATGGCCGACCCACTACCACTTCAGCTTGCTAAATTCAACACTACGTTCTAAATTATTTCATAGCTCAACATTAGCTTATCTCAAGATCCTCCGCTCATCTTTCCTCAATACTTTCGCCCTAGGTACGTTAGTATTTTAAAATCTGTGCCCTAAGTAAAGATACAAACACAGGTTACAAATGATACCTCGTCAGAATGAGTCGCCTTTTCAATGATTTGCTAGTTAACCTCTGTAATGGGTTTTTTCGTCAGTAATCTCCCCAAATCTAAAAATAGCTCTACCAACCCTATTAGCAGAATGTGCTAGAAATTCAGAATCGGAATAGGTAAGTTAAGTTTGTTAATTTTAGCTAGATATTTATCTACCTAAAATTAATATCGATACATGAACAGGTTTTTTGATTTAGATACTTCACTTCCCGTTTCCACATTTTAGTCCCGGAAAAATGAAAGCTGCAGTAGGGGACAGTAGCTAATTCGAAGTAAAGTATTTGTGTTAACATGCTATCAGTACACGCATTGCTAAATAAATAGCCTTAGATCAACATCCACGATAACGGACATGTGGATCGAGCACCAAGCGCAACTATTGCATTACATACATACATGTACAAAGTAAAGCTATATGTCATGTCAGTAGAAATACTTGAATGGTTAGGTGCGCTACCTTACAATAAGTTGAGACTGTAAGGCTGCCTGTTCATTGGAGCGGAGCGAGCTGGCGGCGCGGAGAAACGAGGAAATATTAACCAATAGGATTGCCATGAAAAAGCGGAGCGGAGATTTCATGGCAATCCTATTGGTTAATATTTCCTCGTATCTCCGCTCCGCTGCCTCTCTCCGCGTCAATGGACAGGCAGCCTTAGTGTTTCATATAAGATATAGAAATTTTAAATTCTGTAGAAACTTTGGTAGCTTGGCAAATCTTTAGGTACTAATATTATAAAGTTTGTGAAAGTTTGTATGAATGTTTGTTCCTCTTTCACGCAAAAACTACAAAACGGATTGGGCAGAAATATATGTAGTACTAGCCTACTAACACATAGGCTAATTTTCATCCCATAAAGCAGTTCCTAGTGGACCTAGAAAAGCAATAAAGGTAGATACATATTTTTCATATTACCTTACCTTGAATGAATCCCGGGAAATAGGGTAAAAGCGGGTAATGCCGGTCAGTTGGCAATACCGGTCACCTTACTTTTTCACCAAATACTGCGTTTATGCGCACTCACTCATGCAAAGAGTGTGGCGTGTCCATTCCCTGCCCCGCCGCACCAACCCCTTCTTACTTCTGACGATTCGTCACTGCGCTAAAGACTGTTGTGTGTTTTGCGCCAAACTGTTATAACTTTCTGGCCTTAGAAAATAAGAGGTGAGTACTGTAATTTTTATATTTCACTGATCGTCTATAATAATTATTGCGTGTCAGTTATCTAACTATTCGTTAGATTGTGGATTTCAAGCAATAAGCAATGCATTTTTTTTATAATTATTTTTAACCCCAAACGTGAACATGCGGGTAATGCCGGTCACGTTGACCGGCATTACCCGCCGCAAGTCTCAGATACAAATAGATGATATTATGTAACGCAATAAAATTGTTTCTGTTCTATGATCGTGGAGTTTGTCTTAATACCTTGTTTATTTTATTAAACCACCTTATAAAAGGAGGAGGTTCTTTGTTTGAATGTTTGTATTTTTTATTATAACTGATTTTTCTGCCAATTAAGGACGAATCTTGATGATCCCATTTCATATTTTTTTATACAAACTGGTCTGTAATTGTTCATACTCATGCATACATTTTTAATTTTAGCATATCGAAATAACGGACTAGGAGCCGAGGGCTAAAGGTGAAATGGAGATGATTTAACCAGGGCACTCAAACTTGTTGAAGATGGGGCTTTAATAAGAGAAGCAGCGTGATCTACAGGTATCCCCTTTCAACCCTCCAAGGAAAGCTGAAAAATGAGAACCCTGAACGATTCCCCTGAAGACTATATTTGCGATTTATGCCGTTGAAATAAATGACCGGTATTGCCAACCAGCTGACCGGCATTGCCCGCTATGTCGGGCAATACCGGTCAAAGCTATATTTTTTTTAAAAGTCTATTATTCCAAGTTTTTTTTAGAAAACAGATATCAATATTATATATTATGAAAGAATAATAATTAAATTTAAGTATTCCAAAGAGATTTTAAATAAAAAGTAGTTTTTTTTGTAATTTATGTTTAATTTTTCTTAGGTGACCGGCATTACCCAATATTACCCTACTCCTACCAACCCTTCGCCTATCTCTAAGCATTTGAACTTTTTACAAAAGGAATATTCCCGTCCATTGGTTGCGAGTTCGATTCCCGCCTCGGCACAAAAGTTTGTACGATCTGCTCATATTTGTTTGCGTAGATCTAGTACCTAACCTGAACCCCAGAACACAAGCTCAGCTTAGCTTGAGGCTAGATGAACTGTTTATATTGTGCAGCATTATTTACTTGTTCTTTCTTGTGATTCGCAGTGAATCACCAGATGACATAGACTATTCTGTGATTGATTCTATAAATAGCCGGCTCTCATGAAAGCCTGTATGGTGTGACATTGGCCGGTAGAGGTCACCGCTGATCACGAGATAGGGTTTGGTGACATATTTAGCGGGAAATTAAGCGTTGGTAAAAATCTCAAGCATAAACCTTGGATTTACCACAAACTCACAGGATGATAAGCGATGATGAAGCTAAAACACGAAGGTCTAGAGAGTCTAGAAGACAAAGAGTCCAGAAGACAGAGAGTCTAGAAAACAGTGAGTCTAGAAGACAGAGAGTCTAGAAGACAGAGAGTCTAGAAGACGGGCTTCTCTTGAAGACTCGATTCCGATTCTTATCGCTGTAATGAAGATAAAAGAAAGCCGTTTGGTATTAGAGGATGCAATGTCTAAGATAGAGTATAAAGAGGCAGAGGGCACATGATTTGACATTTTGTACAGATAAAAAAGGAAAATAATAGGAAAATATTTATTTTGCGAGAACATACAAAACACAGACAATAAAGGTAGAATATAAACCTTAGATGTATGAGAAAACTGACAAAATCGGTCTTCCTTCAGCATGTGCTTTTGTAGATAGAGCAGATCATACCATACCGCTTTGCTATAGGTACTTAGCTAAACTAAAAGTTTTACAACAAAATTAATTTAACATTATTTTTAATTGGGGTTAGACAAAAGTTGAAATTAAATAGGCAAATTGTTCTCTCTAGTTTTGTGCGTTACCTATTTATTTACGTTCCAAGCTCATTTCAGGTTAGACCGTTCATTTTCTTTCTAAAATAAAAGTCTCAACTCTTAGGTACAGACAGAATCATTAATTGGTAACCCCTCAAATAGCTAAAGTTTACATTTGTCGTCCGACCGATTTACTAATCTTTTACTCAAATTCTAAGAAACAAAAATTGTATCATCAAGTGGGGTTCGAACCAGGCATCCAATCGCTCGCATGGCATTTAACCACTTCACTAAACAACTAAGCTAATGAACTAGTTATCGGACGCTCGAAATTTTGTGTTATTATGTTCGGCAGCGGATTTTATTTACGATATCTGGATAAGAAAAAAAGATTAGGGTAGATCTGAATACAATCTTGGTGAACGAAGAAAAGGTTACTGCCATTCTCAATTCGAGTGTTTACTTGGTTGTTTTTATTTATGTTTTTGGTGGAATTGAAGAATATTGAAGGATATGTTGCATATCAGTAATTTTGTGAGAACTAAGATCCCGGTTATTATCGAACAGCAAATAAGTAATAAGAAGATTGCTCGTCAGCTTGGAATAACGGTAAATTTTCTACTTATATCTTTTTAGTAAAACCTTGTTATCTTTAACTGCATAATATATTGTTGATTTGTTATCTTACAGATTCAAACCCTGCGCTTATGAGGTCGTAAATTTAAATCCGAGGGGGATGTGAATGTAAGAAGAATTGGCAGAAAAAACAACAGGAGTGTAACAACAGAATAAATTAAAAAAGTAAGTGATAATTCTCAACGAATCCAATTACATTTATCAAAGATTATTTCATCTTATTCTTATCTTTTTAAAACAAAACAAACAAACAACATAGTATTTGACCAATGCAAATAAATTATTTGTATTTTATCCCACACACCTAAAAACAAACACCAATTGATTAAATTGTTATTTTTAGGTTATTGGGGTCTTCCCGGAAAATAGAAGAAATGACTGGGAGTATGAATGGCGAACAATATTTTGACAGTGTTGAAGGAAGTCATGTTACTTTCTGTGCGGATCGCGTATCCAGAGGGACAAATTTATTTTGTCCATCATAATTGTGCAGTGCATCGTACGCGAATAGTTTCTGAATGATTTTATTTTTAAGAAGACATTACTGTTATTCCTAGCTACCTAAAAGTCCGGACTTAAGTCTGAGAAAATATGTGGGGTCAAATGGTTTTAAATTGGCATTTGAATGAATTGAGGTCCAAGCAAGCTAGAGCAAGAGGTTACACAGATGAGAAACAGACTACAAAAAATAAACAATAAAAAAACACCCTTTGACCTCATATATATTTTCAAACTTACCTGATTAAACTATGTTCCACGATTTACAGGAGATTCAAATTGTTTAATTCATTAGATTAGAAAAGTAAACAAAAATCTAATGAAAACATGTGTATTCTCGAGTGCTAAATCGCAAATGGAACATTATTTATCAGGATAGGGAACTACTTATAAATAAGCTTGATTATAAAATAAAAAATGTCTAAGACAAACAAACAATCTATGCTACTAATTATGTTTATTTTGTTTTGTTATGTAGTCATAAATTTTGAAATAGAAAAAGTGTGTTTACTTAAATAAAATTGTGTTTTATTTTTCAATCATTATATTGATACCTACTAATAAACAATGACTTCACTATTCACAAGAATAGACAAAAATAAAAAATGGCAAATATAAAAATGACATCTAATCGATAAAGGGGATCGAACACGGGTCTTGCGATTAGAAGCCAGATTAACTCGGCTACTTCTACCACTACACCAACGTTACTTACGATTATGTCTCGAAATTTAGCATAGTTACTCGTGCGTACCGATAGAAATTTAGAAAGGTATTGAAAAAAATCTTAGTTTTCTGATTAAGTAATTGAATAAAATTTATAACAAAACAAAATTCGAAATTATCGAGAAATTGGTAAACTAAAATCAATTATTTTTATGTGAAAGGGTTTGAACCTGCGTGCTACTGAATACACACTACTGCATATTCTGTGAGGGGGATACCAATTAGTGAAGCTGTCTGTACCTACCTAATTTGTAGGTATTTCAATTGATATGAGTGTAAATTTGAATACGCACTAATTGGCATGCCCCTAGTTCAATACGCTCACAGATTATGCAAACGTGCGTTGGTCTATGACTTTGAATTTGTACATGAGGTCATTGGAGATCACGATTTTGGAGATATATCTACTTATCTGCTAAGGTAAGTTACTAATTCGATCTAAGTAGGAAACTTCTAAAAGACCTAAAGCTTTTCAAACCGACTTAAAAAAAGAAAATTCTTAATGCGTCTGCATTGCTTTTTATAGAGAAAAGTCATCTCTGAAGTTTATAGGCAAACCGATTTGATGAGTTTTATTTGAAAGCTAGTTTGTGCATTAGGTCATATCTAATTTGGATTAAGATCTGACTTTTAAACATAACCGATAATGCGTATTTATTGTCTTCGACTACAAAAACTGATAAATATTCTCATATTTACTTATAAAGAATTTACAGTTTTTTATACGCTAACTTATTACATAATGCACAATACAAATAAATACCTAACATAATTCAACTGACTGAGTGACATTATCTTTATTCAGCATCTTTAAAGTAGTTTCATAACTATCAACTTCGATACTGAATGCCTTTTCCCAGGGTGCCTTATAGGCCATGATAGGCCTCCTCACTTACACATCAGCTGCCTTAATCCCCTGGTTACGGTTACTCGGCCGCCACCGCCGCCTTTCTGTCTGGATCGCATCGCAGAGGCTCGGCAGTGAAAGTATTAAGGCGCAAACAGTAGCTGAATGGTCATATTTGGAGGCTATCTACTCATAGAGGAGTCAACTTTATGAGCTGAAAAAAATATATGACTTTAATTGACATTTTATCTATAAATGGTACGTACAAAAATGTTCTACGTGTTCATTTTCCCTGTGAAAAAAATTCACAAAGTTCAGCTGTTTCGTACTTTAAATTTGTATCTACTTCTAAACGACTTAGAATTTTGTACTTTTTTTTTCACCTAAATGTCGGCAAGAACTTTGTCTTCAATTGGTACGTACGATTTTGCGATGCGACGGTTTTTTACCTTGTAAATATTATTTTTCTAGTTTTCCGTAGGATTAGTGGGCGTAAGTGGTCGCGCGGGCGACGGGCGGCAGTGCCTCGCTGGCTGTTGTACGGGGAGGTTGTGCTTGTCTGCCTAGTGCTCGCACACCTTACTCGTCGAATTTATGTTTTTAATAATTGATTTTATTTGTTCTAAGTTGTGCGCGCATGGACGCTTTAGACGACCCATGTGGCGCGGTGGGCGAAGGTCCGTCTGCGACGCAGGAGGTTGCGGGTTCGATTCCCGCCTCGGAACAAATTTGTGCACGATCTGTAGGAATTTGTTTCGTTGGTCTGGGTGTTTAATATGTATACTAAAAAAATATATCTATCTATGTATATATTGTATTAAAAATATATTAGTTATCTAGTACCCATAACACAAGCTTTGAGTAGCTTACTTTGGGGCTAGATGGTGCTGTGTGGATTGTCCAGCATTATATTTATATATTTATTTAGTTTAAATAGTTTGTAAAAATATAAGAAAACCGACTGTACATAAGCTGTACATCACCTGTACATAAATATTTATTTTTATCGCGCAAGGACGCTTTTAGTGCTAAGTTACTTTTATAATACCCTCGCCCTAAATATACTTTGACTGCTCAGTGTTGTTGTGTGTACGTGTAGGTGAATTATAAAGAAAATCAGTAAGCTCAAGAAGACCAGAGCTCTGAAAGCCCAAAAGTTGGTGGAAATAATGTAAGTATACCTAACTACTTCCTTCCTACCTACGTTTATTTTATTTCCCTAATTTTGTGCAATTGCTACTATAAGCAATATTAGATTTATCATGTATTTTTATAGGAGATCGAAGAAAAGGCTAATCCATCAGAAAGAAAATATTCAGACAATGGACGGTGAAAGTGATGTCAAGTAAGGAACTACAAAGTTTATAATAGTATATTGGAAGTCTATGGTGTCCGCTTTCCATCGTCCAGCGTAGTACCAGGTAAAAATAAATGAACGAAGATGTAAGTAGGTATCTACCTAAATACCTACTTCTTATTTATCTACTACTCATTTATTACATATCTTATACTATTATTCATTTACAGATGTACAGTGACTGAGCAACTTGAAACTGAAGAGGAAATGCCAAGTATGCTAGAGGTAAAATATCCAGTACTTAGGACCTAGCTAATATTAGTAGTATGCTGGGATGTAATAAAATATGTAAGTATGACAATTATGTTCATGAATTTCATCAGAATTCTAGTATGGTACCTACACTTCGTGAAAAGGCAGCCGAGCAGACTGAAAGCTAATAAGTAAATACCTGTAGATACTTAGTCACAACGATTTATGTCTCTCCGAAGTGAGACACTAGTAGAGGATTCGATCCCGGTCTTTATTTTCAATCCCGGGATTTTGGGATTTGTGAAAGGCGATCCCGGGATCCGTAGACAGGTAAATAAAATCGAAGTAATATATGAAAATCAACTTTTATTTACTTTCAAAAACAAAGTAAAAATCAATTAAAACCACAATTACTTCTTTTTTCAAATAATTAATTATATAATATAATTTTTTTTTATTCTACTTTTTTACGGTAGATGATATAAAATACTAATTTAAATAACCACATAATGGTAACGTCATCAGCAGTGATCGGATATTCAGGCGTTTATTTACCTAAACTTTGAGTGACGACAGAAATCAGAAATCAATATCTTTATTTCTTTAGGCTTACAAAATAAGCACTTAGACAAGTCAAATTTAATACTATAGGTACATAATTATCAAAATAATATAAAAAATAATGTGATAATTGATTTTCAGTTCGCCTCACTTTTTTGTCCACTAGTGGAGGAGGCGAAATAGAAACCACTAGCATGTGTATAACTTATGTGTCTAATACATGTTTGCCTTATAAATAATTCAATACTATTGTCGATGTGGAACTGAGCGACATCTGGCCAAGCACTAACGTCATTGATGTAATCATTTATGGAGTAAAGCCTTCTTGATAAGATTTTGTTTTATGTACTGTTTAAACCTACGAATAGAAAGTTCAGTTGCTTCAAATGGATGATTTGAGTTGGGATTTCTCTAACATTTGGGGTAACATGAATTTTATACATTTTGTTTTTTTAGCATTAAGTAAGAGGTTATTGGCGGTAAACCAATTTAGTATTTGTGAAAGCGAATTATTTACATCGTCATAATTATATTTATTTCTGTCTACTCTAAAAATTAGTGATGTATCATCAGCAAATAAGACTATATCACAAAGATCTTTTGCTAGAAAGGGGAGATCATATACGTTTACTAAAAATAAAAAGGGACCTAATATTGAACCTTGGGGTACGCCTAATTCAATATTTGAGCCCGTAGATCTTTCTTTACCAACATCTACTTTATGAACTCTATCAGATAAATATGATTTCATAAGATCCAGAGCTTTTTTCTTAATTTCTTTATGTTTTAATTTCTCAATTAATGTACTATGATCAACACAGTCAAAAGCCTTAGAAAGGTCACAGAATACACCAATAGCGTTTTTGGCTTTATCCCAGGCCTTCAATATATGCCTTAATAGAACTGTACCAGCATCCGTTGCCGATCTACCCTTGGAGAAGCCAAATTGGTTTTCATGAAATAACCTATTAAGATTGAAGTGAGAGGTTAACTGGGTAAGAATATTTTTTTCAAAAACTTTACTCATTGCTGGAAGTATTGAAATCGGTCTGTAATTGGCCGGATCGGTGTGGCTACCAGATTTATAAAGAGGAACTAACTTACTATATTTCATGAGATCAGGAAAAATTCCTGCGTCGACACAGTTATTGAAAATATAGGCCAAACAAGGAGCCATTTCCTTAATAATTGAACTTAATACTTAGGTGGATAAACCCCAGAGATCCTCAGTATTTTTAATGTTAATTGATTTAAAGGTTTTCACTACATAATCAGCATTTACATAACTAAAGTTAAAGCTCTCATTACATTTAGCAACTGAAGGTTCTAAAAATTTAACAGCCATTGATGCTGATGATTTTAGAGACTGGGTAACAACTTTAGGAATAGTAGAAAAGAATGCATCAAAAGCATTGGCAATATCTTTATCATGTATAAGAATTGAATTATTAATTTTTAACCTTATTTCCTTATAACGTGGCTTTGATTTACCTGTTTCGTTATTTATTAGTCTCCATGTTGCTTTTACTTTATTAGATGATTTTATTATAATATTCTTTAAAAACAGGCATTTTGCTGTGTTGCAGACTTTCTTAAATGTTTTAGAATAGTTGGTTACATACAATACAATAGAAACGCAGGATCAAGTAACATAGTTTCTCGAGAAGCATAAAGGTCATATAGTATATTCCTACTTCTATAAATACCCGGAGTGGCCCAATCAATAAACTCGACCCTTTCTCTCACTGTGCATGTTTTAAGTTTGAATACTTCACTGTGTTCCTTGTGTATTACATTCAAAAGTTTGGAAAATAATTCATTGGGGTCATCAGAACAAGGTATATTTGATACTGTTAGTTCCACTCTACTTTGAAAATTCTTGATACGGTTCTCTGTTATTGGCCTGCAGGTATATTTTTCTACAATATTTTTATCATCATAGCTAAAATTAACACTTTGACCATAAGGGTCTGATTGGAAATGCCTAATTACTGCTTTGCTGGTTGGAGTTTGACTGCAGTAAATATTATCTAAACAGGTGGCAGATGTTTGGGTTACCCTAGTGGGATCATTAAAAAGATTTTGTAAACTAAAGCACTTGAATAAGTTAAGCAATCTGTCGGCGAGGGGATTTGCTAAAATATCTATATTAAAGTCGCCACAAACAATAAGATCCTTCCTACAAGTAAATACTTCAGCAAAACTTCTTCCATAGTACATTCAAAAGCAACCTGATCTGCGTCAGGAGGGCGGTATACACACACAATGATATGTCGCTCCAGTTCCTCACAAGAAAGTTCAATAGTCCTCTCAATAGTGAGTTTTACAATATCTTTTCTTTCTTTACATTTCAGACTATTTTTTACTAAAATCAAAGAGCCACCACGTATTGCAGCTTTTCTTTTATATGAACTTACAACGACACGTTCTTTTATACGACACAACATGAATATTCGGGAATTCATATAAATTCCGAAGAATTCCAAAATGTTCTAGAATGTTATTTATTTCGTTGTAATCTTATTTATACATCAAATATAAAACACATTTATTCCGACTCGTTTTTCACTAAAATCGATATTTCCACAAAAAAAAATTACTAACAAAATACACAACAGATTAAAGTGACATATTTTTTTTATAGAAATTGCTTGAATTTTATAATTCGTGCTCTTTCGGATTCCTGTAAAAGTTGGTTTTAAAAGCTCCTACATGTCTTCGCCCCAACTTTGGGATTTGAAAAATATCCGATCACTAATTTATCAGTCAATAAAAACAAAATTAAATGACGGTTAAACGTATTATTTCAATAAAAAAGGCATGTCATGATTGTTGAAAAAAAATAATTTTACGTAAATTTTACCACGACGTGACAGTAGAGGCGGTTGAGTACCTATTAAAAGAGTGCTTTTTTGTATACTGGTACATGGTTTTATAAATTGTATTATTTGGTAATAAAAAGAGCTTTTACTGATAAAAAAAATCTAGGAATAATCATTACAGTTACAATCATTACAATCATAATTTAAAAAGAAAACTAAACCGATGTTTACCAAAATGATCAGATGTTCCTTTTTGTTATTTTTAAAGAACTTGGTATAATTTTAATTTTATAATTTATGATCATTACATTTACACGCCTAATTCTTTGTTATTTTAAAAAAAAAATCTCAATCCCGAAAATCCCGGGATTTGTAAAAAATAATCCAAACAATCCCGGGATTTGAAAATTAATCCCGAAATTTTTGGGATCGAAAATCGACCAGGATCCCGGGATCTCGTGATTCAGGATCGAATCCTTTAGACAGTAGGTACACCACTCATTTTACTCCGATCCGATCCAAGAATATTTAGGAACTGCGCTGCCTGCAGCTAAGTTCAAAAAAAGTTCACACTCAATCTCACATCGATAGAGTATGGATATGTGAATTCTGTAATAGTTTCTTGCGTGAACGTGTACTTTCTGAAATGAAATGGGAATGGGGTTCGAAATGTAAAGGAAACTGGGTAACGGTACATCGCCTTTTTTGTCATATTGTAGATATCGAGTTAGGTACTTGGTAAAAACAGATAGGATTACGATCCAAATTTACAATGCGATGCAAAATGTGCAGGTCAAAATTTTATGTCGATAACGATCCTCCATATATTGACTTGTAAATTTGTAATGTAATGTAAATAAATGAAATGTAGTAGGTAAATAGAGAATATAAAGACTTGTCTTAGTGCTTATTTTGTAAACCTAAACAAATAAAGATATTATTTACTAAGTTTCGTAATTTTTTTGTCTTGTTCCATTATGCCCTTTCTCCTGTAGATCAGAAATTTATTGGATCAAATCATTCTACCCGAATTATGAGTACCTACCTATTCGTTGATATCCTACTAACATTCATTTTAGATAAGAGAAGTTTGTGTGAATGTTTGTTACCTTTACCCTGGCTTTACCACGTAGGTAGGTACCCAACTAGCAAGGAAATCCTATAATAAAATACAATAGGTAAAATTAGACTAAAAAAGCTCTTATAATGGCTTTTGTTAAGACATCTTTGCTTATAATAGCACTGCGCAAGCATTTTTACTCTCTAGAGCAAATTCACTAATATAACTAACATGTAGTTTAGTAGTACACTATTTTATAGGATAATTACAAGACATGTAATCTCATAAGTGTATTGACAAAGTTTAAATAGTCCTACGAAAATTATAGTCTTATAAAAGCATTGTGTAAGATTTTCAAAATTTATAATATACTTGTCTGAGATCATTACAAATATGCAGCAATTTAGTTTTATAATAGCATTGTGTAAGATTCTCAGATTTTAGCATATATTTAGCTGAGATCATTATAAGTATGAGGGGTTGTAGTCTTAATAAAGACGCTTAGAAGATTCTGTAAGAGTAAATAATCTTCTATAGCGCTAGGCTAATACTATATAGGCTGTTTACCAGTTTTAGATGTCGCTCGGTTTGAGACACCGCAAATATTATTTATCATTGATTACAATGAATTTACATGAATGGAAATGTTTCAAAAGAAGTGGAGCTTATAGAAGAACTGTAAATAAAAGACACGCAGAATCGGTAACGGAAAAGCTATCATCTGAAGCAAGTTCTGAAAAAGCAGGATCCAGCAATTTATTGGAGGGTTCCGCACAATTCAAAAGTTATATTATTATACTATATACTTAGTATTAACGACCAGCGTGCAGATGATTTATGTTTTACAAATAATAGTGATGACAGTGAATATGAATCAGATGTCGAAATACCTGATTATGAAAAAAATTTACAATTGCAAAAAGACGTTAAGATGTGGGCCAATAAACATAATATATCGCACTTAGCGTAAAATGAACTTTCTGTGATTTTAAATAAAAGAATTAACAACGTTTTACCAATGGATTTATTATAGTTATCATCGGTCTGAGAGTCATTGCATTCTCTCGCATCCCCGCCCGTGCCCTCCTCCCCTACCCCTTCCCTTACGAATCGAAACAGTGCAGAGTGCAGCGGCAGCAAAATTGTTATAATTCAAAGCGGACTAATATTACCTACCCATATTAATATGTTAAATCAATATTTAATTAAAGAATAACTGTTTATGACAAACAACACATTCATCTTCAATGTAATGATCCTATAATTTTATGCTGTACAAAAAACAGTTGGGTCACCATAATGTGATAAAGAAAACAAGTTATATAAAAAATTTTTAGCCGTTGCAGGGTTTCAGACATCAATTGAGGAACTCTAATTTGATTCAACATGGTGGTGAGTTAATCTTAACTAAGAGTAAATCTAGCGTAGTTTTACCTATTACGGTCTTATAAATGTCTTGATACAGAGCATATTTTGAAACATGGCGAATGATCAAAAAACAATAATTATGTGCTTATAATATTTTTACACTAACTGGCTTAATATTCAATTTATGTAAGCGCGTTAAAAAAATAGCCCTAACACTGTACACTATTACAGTAAATATAGATTTGCCACACGTTAAATTGTATTCTCACTTAATTCTAGCTAAGCTTTTTTCGTATACCTCTAAATAAATATTAAATGAAGCAATAACTAAAATTACTTAAGTTTTAAACACTGCACACAAATCAGCAAAAAAAAAAGAATTGGCCTGCCGTGTTACAAATGATTGAAAACAAAGTACCTTTAGTAGCACATTAATAGCATAATTACACTTGAAACGAACTAGAAGTAGATAACAACAGGAGTACTTTTACCAGTAGTAATCTTCGTCAAGGGTACTAAAGGAGCTTTAGTGCTTCCAAATACTGGTGCAAGACAGTAATTACACTTATTAGCATTCTGTTAGCTCATTGCGGGAGCATAACAAGAACTTGTGCTCCAATAAATGCGCCCAAATCCAGCGTTGTAGTATACTAGTAGAATATTATTGGAGTGTTGAAATGTAGTCTTGAAGACAGTTATTGGATCTATTTTGCTACTTGGGTAATCTATCTATCATTATCTTCGTAACTACTAAATAGATTTGAACAAACTATTGAATGATTGGAATTTTCCACTTATTATATATTATCCACATCAACTAATTTTAGTGGTGAATGAAAATTTCAAGTAGTTAGGTAGTCTATAGACTACTTTTGATGGAGGTATATCTAGCTACAACGCGGATAGCAGCTACTAACACCATCAACCCAAGAGTCACATTACATAACTATACCTAAGTATAGCGAGTTCTGTTCCCAGATTAGGTTACTTACCATCGTGGTTCGTGATACCAATAAACCCGAAGACTAGGACAAGACAAGACTAGACTAGAAGACTAGAAACAAATATTTGCAGATATTGTAAAAAAATATCTAGGAGTGGGAATCGAATACGCATTTCTTGCGTCCTGCCATTCGTTTACCACGCCGCCCGCCGCACCCGCGCTGTCACGAATATTTTCCTTTTTTCGGTTTATGCGCGAAGACTATTTCTCAGCGCGACGACAGCGGGTCTGGCGCTGCCCGGAATGTGGGGAAGGTGCGGGGCGAAATGATAGCCGCGCCCATTCTCTCAAGGGCATCGGCTCTAGTTTGCGCCTTAATATATCCCGAACGAGTTTAATACAAGTCGCCGACTACCTATCTCGATCGTGAGGAAATTAACCACTTAATTTTGCACGGGATTACCATGATTTGATTTGTTTTGAGTTTTTAGATATTTCGGCACAGCGCCATGATCACTATAAGTATAAGTACTAATTAGTGATACATATAACTTCTAAAGTCTTAAATATCTTTAGTGTTGGATACCATGATAGTTTTTAAAGTTATATGTATCACGGATTTTTGCTTTAATTCTACTTCAAAATAGCTATGAAATGAAGTAGCTAGTACAAAGTTGTTTCACTTGAGAGCTAGCTGACAAGTAAATGCCCTACGGATATATCCTGCTGATAGAAAGGTCAATTTTTATAGCAAATGCATGAGCTACTATTTACTTATGAGCAGTTATACTTGACACACATCTTTCTGCGCTGTATGTGACCGCTCGGAGATACCTGTGACTTTGTTTGCGAAGTTTACATATGTATAGTACCTACCTATAAACGTAAATTTGTAGCCGATTCAGAGAATTAGAGCTCAGATTTTGTTTAGATTCAGGGCCTGCCCACTGCCCAGCCCATACTGAGTCGATGATTGTGGGTTCAAGTCCCGCCTAGGCCGTAAATTTATTAGTAGTACCTATTACAAATTTGTAGCATTAAGATCCCATAATATTGAATATCGAGGGGTGAGATATTGTCCTCACTAGAAATTTCAAAGTATAACATATAAAATTTATTTATCATTTATTTCTAACTTACTAAATGTGTAACCCGAAGTTGGGTTCTTCCCCTTTTTCATTTATCTAGTACTTATTTAAACTATGAAAAAGACAAGACAAAAAATCAAGGTAAAAGCAATTCAATAAAATAAACACTGATTTTCTGAAATTATTTAAAAGTAGGTACATACCTAGTTACTTTAAATTTCACGTTTCGAAGTGCTTTGAATGCCTAAAAAATAAAACTACTTACTGATTTAAAATTTAATCGATTCCTAGGACAGACTCAGAAATAAATTTCCTATCGTTAATAATAAATGAACCAACAATTCAAATCAACCCAGCCACTACGCCGCACAAGTTGTTTACATCGTGCTTCGTGATCGCTCGAGGTGATCGCTTTCATGATCACATACAGGTGTCGAGTAGACGCGAGCATGTAGCGACGCCTTTTGTGGACGAACACACGATTAGCATGCCTTTATGTAAGGAAAACCCAATGATCAGTGATCATTCATCCTCTAGGTAGGTCTCATCTATTATAATACTACTTACCCTCACCGCTGCGCTTTCAGTGGGCAGCGCAGCGAGAGCGGAAGTGTCTGAAAGTTTGTAGATTAAATTTTAGAGAAACTTTTACAGCTGGCAACATAGGTATTATATTAATACTGGAATTTTCATAAATTGCCACATGTTACATATCTATATATATTTAGGTATATATATTTAGGTATCATAAACCTTTTAACCATAATGTAACTACTTAATAGGCAATTCGCAAGAAATAATAATCCAAAATAACCCAAAAGCTTGATAATTATATGAATTAAGTTTTTATACTTTATTTGAGTGTATAAAGAAAGATGGATTAGTTTGGCTCATAATGATGTAAGTAAAGTGATATTTAAATGAAAGCTTTCATTTACTAACTGAAACTGAATATTTTATCTTAGAATTAAGTAAGTACCTAGGTCTAAATGTTTATGAAGGCAGGTTAAGGTATATTCTGTGATTAAAATCTAGGATAACTTATCTTCCTAAAAAATCTCAGATCGAAAGTCGATTGTTCTATAGGCCAACACGTCTTACCGCAAAAAACACCAAGAAATTATATCAAAGTAAATAAAAAACCCTTCTGCATCGAATGTGCCCGTGCCGTAATGTTACATCATATAAATTGTTTTGGCGGTCAACAACCGTTTGGTCGCGGTCAACACTCGTTTTTCTTTCCAATGCGATTTTACTTTCACTTTTTTACCCGAGTAAAATGTTAATATTCGATTGGTATGGACATCTGTCGGCGAGTATTGGAAATGAAAGTTATAGCGCCATCTGTAGGCGAATAGCATAACTAAATTAAGCACCGACTTAGTTTATTTCTTTACTAGCAGACAATTATGATGACCACCAAACCAATGCCTATCATTATCAATCTTGTTCCTGGCTCCCCCGTAATTTATAAATACTGCATCCATCGTTCAAAGAAATTTATCTTAATTTTCAATCAATGATGTCAAGTCAGGATGGCCGAGCGGTCTAAGGCGCTGCGTTCAGGTCGCAGTCCACTTCTGTGGGCGTGGGTTCGAATCCCACTTCTGACAAATTGTTTTTGCGCGCAAATTAGGTATATTTTTTTTTTAAATGGGGACAGAAAAGCTTGTTTTCAGAATCAAATGAAAAGAATCTCCTACTTTCCTAGAAATTCCTACGATTTCTGTACCAAGATTTAGAAGTAAATAGTTATCCACTTACGAGGATAGGAAAAAAAAGAAAATAAATTTAACAGAACATCGAAGGAAGATGAGACTTATAATTATTATCAATGTTTTAATCTATAAAAACGGATTATTTCATTTCATGCTCAAAGCCAGCAAATGTTGTTTTCGGAACATTATCATAGCACGTCAAAACAAGGTCAAAAGTGTCAAAACTGTCAGATTAGATTTTATAACCTCAAAAAATCAGTTTGTTGATTTTCTGTTACTGTTCTTTTGTATTTTTATATTTGGACAAAAATAGCCAAAATGACGACAGTAATCACAGTTAGTAATGAAAAAGAGATAATCAACAGACTATCTTCCTACGTGGAGAAGATTTCGAACGACGCGATCAATACAAGAGGTCGATTTTACGTCGGACTTTCCGGTAAGGAAAAACTTTTGCCGTAGAATGTTCTACGATGATTTCTATATGATGCTAGGTCATGATATCATCAAACCTTGAATTTGTGCTTAACATTTCCGGACACGCGATAAGTTTTAGCACAAAATAAAATGGAAATGAGGTTGGTAATTACGACAGCTGTTAATAAATCCATACCTTATCGTTTCTCTGATAATTCCAGGTGGTTCAGTAGTAAAATACCTATGCGAAGGCCTACCCATGGTAGACACTGACTGGTCGAGATGGACCCTCGCTTTCTGTGATGAGAGATTGGTGCCGGAAGACAGTGCTGACTCCACTTTCGGTCTCTACAAGAAAGAGCTCATACCCAAAACTGCTTTGGATGAAAGTCAGTTTGTTGTGATCAAGCAAGGAGTTAGTGGTAAGTACTCAAGAAAGGGTGAACATTGACTTGATGGATTTGTCTTCATGGTGAATCTTAATAATAAAACAGGTTCCTCTAGAATAAATTTTGTATAATATTGTAGGGGGCAAATCTTGGGTATAGCTTATTCACATTAAATAAAGCATGTTTTTTTTTCATTTCAGCCGATGAAGCTGCCAAAGACTATACAGAAAAGCTCAAAAAAGCCTTTGACAGTGACAACTTCAGATTCGACCTCCTCCTCCTGGGAATGGGACCGGACGGTCACACCTGTTCCCTCTTCCCCGACCACCCATTACTGGATGAAACCAGTTTGCAAGTCGCTGGTATCACGGACTCTCCAAAGCCACCGCCAGCGAGAATAACTCTCACATATCCAGTGCTCAATAATGCGAGGAACTGTATTTTTGCTTGCAGTGGGAGTGGGAAGGCAGAGATGCTCAAGGTATTTTTTCTATTCAATAAACCCATCTGTGAATGTAATCAAAGTGCAGTAAAACATTATATCATTTAGTTTGTATGTTATACAATTGATATAAAGTTCATTATGCTATGCACAACTTTGTTGCAACTCTACTCCATCTGTGGAATAAATTGAGCCTTTCTTCTTCAGCATTGAGCCTGCAACATGTGAACCTTGTTATGAAATGTTATCATTATTAAAAATCTTTATCAATTTAATTTACTGTTGCAAGTCATAGTAAAATAGCGATAGAAAATACTTCATTGATTAAATATCATGATTAGTATACAAAATATAGCTATCCTATCTTACCTTGACGAAAAAATGTTCCGCCCCGTCGTCGTCATCGTCGTCGTTACTCGTCGCCATGCAACTACAGTTTAAAAGTTAACTAATACCATAGATATGGATGGAGCTTTTTATTTCATAATACTTTATTTTAGAATTCGGCTTTATTTTCTAAGCATAAAAAGCATTTATTTAAACATTTGCGCGGAACTCCAAGTGAATCGTCTGCTATTTCGGACAGTGACGGTTGATTCCAAAATATTTGATTTCATAAAAAATGGTTCACCCTTCATACCATTTCTAGAACTATGAATGAAATCTCTTTATTATACTTGAACCTACCACACAACGAAAATAAGACATAAAATTCTGCAAAGTAAGACTAAGTATAAAGGCCGGCCTTATCGCTAAAAACGATCACT
The DNA here is from genome assembly GCA_944547425.1 of Eupithecia centaureata. Taxonomy (NCBI): domain Eukaryota; kingdom Metazoa; phylum Arthropoda; class Insecta; order Lepidoptera; family Geometridae; genus Eupithecia; species Eupithecia centaureata. The sequence continues at coordinate 918,013 of OX155699.1, read as the reverse complement.
TCCAGGCAACCTTTGGATGAACTATTTGTTTTATTTCAGCGCATCCTAAAAGACAAGGAGAACCTGCCAGCCGCTCGCATCAACCCGCACAAAGGTTCAGTGTACTGGCTCGTCGACAACGCCGCCGCTGCACTGCTCTCCTAATCACCACGGACACTAAAGGCTCAACTTCATTGGTTGTTACAGCTCACATTCTACGACTTCTGTTTAAACATGCTTTAGAGCCAAACAGTTATTGAATAGCCGGTTTCATTATTAGTCTATAAGACCCGCTTGTAGATTCTTTGATATTCTTCACCTTGCATGTCTTTCAAAGAGCGTCAGTTTGCGTCTTATCAAACTGCACGATGATTGCTGGACACCAAGCTATACATTTCATTTATTGTTAGGCCACGTGCGGGGAATACCTGCCTTATATAGACCGAGATATTAGAGCCTATATTTCATAAGTCGATTCGTATTCGGGGATGTAATATGGCGACTGAGTTAACAATCAAAGAAAGTGAGCCTATTCCTAGTATCCAATGTATCTAATTAGGTATTGAAGCTAACTTTAGTACAATTTTACCAGGTTTTTTAACAAATGCCTATATTTTGTTACCAATTATGCCTAACTAGATTGAGTATTGGGAATATGAAGATACTTCATTATTGTATAAAGCAACAACATAGTCCAAAAGTGAATACAAAACGCGTTATCGTTTGTAAGAGTTTCAATTTGATTATGACCATGTCTTATGTTTCAAGATCAAACTCATTGTATTTTCTTTCATACGATTTGAACCTAAATACCGAGTGATTATCTTCCTTTCACTTGTATATTGAATGTAAAATGCAAAGAGAATTTAACTAGTATTCTATAGGCTATTAATGAAAGCTGAATGCTTCATGTGTTTATAAACGTGTTATACTTGACATCGAAATAACTAAGATACTAACTGAATAATAATAACACCAAAATGTAAATACCTACCTGTTAAGAGAAATATAATATTTTTGTATGTGCAATGTGTGTCAAACTGCTTCAAAGAAAAAGGCTATTTTGATCTAATTTACTGTATTCTAAGCAAGTCAATAGCTATTTGTGTGATTATTTTTTCTATGTGATCTTTTTGTTTATTTTGTATAAAACCTAACCTGGACAGCAAACTGGGTCAAACCCAAGTAACAAGTTGCAGGTTTTCTAGTTCACTGTTACCATAAGTGTAAGAAAGTGTTTTTGATTTACAAAATGTTTGTATACTTTTACATTCCTGTTGATTTATGGTTGGATTAAACTTACTTTGGGCTGTACCACCTGTTTCATTTGAGCCCCACATTTATGTAATACTAGTATATGCCTGCGGCTTCGCACGTATGTTTCTATGGAAAGGTTGATGTTTTCAGGCTATTTCTCTCCCATGGGAACTGATTTAAAGGATGAAAAATAGCCTATGTGTTATTCTAGGGCTAGAACTACATCAATTCTAAATTGAAGCCGTTTCGATCCGTTACCTAGTAGTTTTGCGTGAAAGACGAACAAACATCTATCCATACTGTCACCTAGCCTGACAAGTCTAGGATGAATAAAATAAAAGAATAGAGAAATACAAGAAAGAAATATAATCAAGAACAGGTTCGTAGGTCGGCCGGGTCAAACTTCACGATATTAGGTGAAAATCGGTAACCGCACTCTCCTGTAGGGCTATCCCGTCCGCCTTAGCGCCAGTCCTCCTCTATCCCAGTCCAGGAATCAGCAGCAGTTGTTGGTTGGTAGGTACGGCGCCTCCAAAGCGACACGCAGCTCTTAGTAAAGTTGGCGGGAAACGCGCGGCTCGAAGTTCGTTGAGGTTAAAGTTAAACCCGTATCTTGTTCCTGGAAATCCAGACCTAGGATTAGGGACACGCCAGCGTAAGGGGTTTATAGGGGAAGCCTGAGGGTTGTACAGTACACCGAAAAGACTAGAAGCTTCCCCAAGGCAAAGAGAAATAAGAGGTGGCGTTTACAAGTTATAAGATAGAACAAAGAAAGATTGGACGCTTCTACAAGGATTTAAAATTAGCCGTTAAGTTAGAATAATTATGCACAGCTTACCCAGTATTGGGAACACAACAGACACTGAGTTTAGTGTAGAAATGACGAGGTAGGTCTTGCTTAGGTAGACGAACCTTCTCGTCTTAGTAATTAAAGTTTTTAGATATAAGTTAGGCGAGACAAAGCAGCGTGGATTCGTTGTAAAGCTCAGAAGGTCTCTGACCGCTTGCCGGCTCGCGAATAACGAGCGAGCGCCCCACTCCGCGGCGGCGGCAGGCGGGCGTGGCGGTGCAGTAGCGGTGAGGTCACGCGCATCGCAAGCCAAACGTTTTAATTTTAAATATCGTACCTAGGTAGGTAGTACAACGTTACATTACCCCCCTTCCAAGAAAAGGATTTTTGCTCTCAATAAAATCCGACAAAACTCAGAACCTGCACAACGGAATATCAACCTTATTACACTAACACAATTACACCTCAACTTTCATAATCATACATCCATCTCTTACATTCCGACCTTTCATAAAAAAACCAATTTATGTAGTTTATAAATTGACGCAACCTTTCAGACAAACAGAGTGTTCGGTATAATATTGCCAAACGCCCAAGTGTAATAATAATTGAAAGATATTGAAAAATAGAGCGCATGATGTTCTTAATGACAAGTTGATATCAATAAAAAGTAACATGATGCTGTAAGTCATTTGAGCAGGAGTTTTACACGAATTTAGTTAACAAATTACTGTAGAGGAATAAACTTGCAGATTAATAAGTAGGTACGTCCAATAAAACATTAATAAGTAAAGTACGGGGTCAAGTAAGTGTTATTTATTAGTAAAAAAAAATATGTTAAGAAGATTTGGCTGACAACAACATTTTATTTAACAAGTAGGTAAATATACCATGTTTTCAACGACCTAGGTTCAAGGGATCTAGGAGAAATTAGAAAAACAATAAGTCATCGCAGTGGCTTCAAGGGACACCACCCGATGTCAGAGTTAAGAACTCTTAGTATAAGTTACCTCAACAGATAAAGTTTTAGCCATGGTTACAAGGGGACCAGGGTTCTCCATGTGGTTACAAGGGACACCACGGTAAGGGCAAGATCTTTACTGTAAGTAATCTACAACAGCTAAGAAAATAAGTATCAGTAGGTATAGCCAAATCCTCTCACATCAATACCTAAGAGAACAAAAAAAATAAAAATTAAACACTAGAAAAAAAACAACTGGTAAACAGAAAACAAACATAGTGAGTATTTAAGAAAAATTAACGAGAGCCATTGATCTTAAGATCCTTAATATGCCAGACTCCTAAATCACGTCCATTCATATCTTCTAGGATGTAAACCAAAGGAGATTTTTTAAGCTTTACTCGACATTTCATGAACTTTGGTGCTAGTTTTTTGCTAAAGTACGCATCTTTGTCACTCTGAAAATAACAGCGCTTCCAGACAATATCGCCTTCGCTAAACTCAGCTTCTTTGCGACGCAAATTGTAGCGTTGAGTATTTTTTACATGCGCGTGCCACAAAGCAGTTTGAACTTTATCGAAAATTCCACTTAAGTGACCAAGATTTTCTGCATATGAATCTCGAGGCAAGTAAATTAAATCATTAGGATTATCGTTATCAATATAATGAGAACCACATGTTACCAACTCCCTGCCATGTACTAGAAATGACGGCGTAAAACCAGTAGTTTCATTAATCGAATTATTCATAGCGAACTGTATTTGAGGTAGGTTTAAGTCCCAAGTTCTATGATCTTCGTTGACAAAAGCAGATATAGCGGTAACAATAGTTTTGTTATATCTTTCAACTGTGTTTATTTGAGGAGTATACTTAGGAGTAAAGTTAACACGAGGTACTTTATATTTTTTGAATACGTTTTCCAACTCACGACTAATAAATTGACAACCATTATCAAGTACGACCGTTTGAGGAATGCCATGGACAAGAAAGACATCGTTTTCTAAATGTTTACTAACCAGATCTGCTGTAGCCCTACGAAGTGGGAAAAGAAGACAGTATTTAGAAAAGCAGCAGGTGACAACAAAAATATACTTATGCTGTTTTCTAGTATTAGGAAGAGGACCAACCAAATCAATTGAAAGTACCTGGAATGGTCGAGACACATCTTTTGGTCTACCCATTTTACCCAAAGTACCTGATGTAGACAATTTGTATGCAAGGCAAGTATCACAGGAAGAAACAAAGTCTACAACGTCAGCATGCATACCAGGCCAGTAGAAACGAAGTGCTAAACGTTTATAAGTTTTAAACACGCCGAAATGGCCAGCTGTGGGTTCCGCGTGACACTGAGCTATAATTTGTTTTCGCAGCTCTTTAGGGATCACCTTCTTCCAGTCAAACTCCGTCGTAAGAACATTTTTATTCTTCATGTACCTATACAAATCGTTACCTTCGACTCTATAGTTAGGGAAACTGACCGGAGAGTCCTGACAGCCATTAAAGATATTGAGATACCAATCGTCCTTTATATCTGAAACTGATATGGAAGGAACATCAGAATTTGCAATAGCGGCAACAGGACACCTAGAAAGAGCGTCAGGAACCACATTATCCTTACCACGACGATGTTTAATTTCAAAATTAAATGAGGAGATACGCACACCCCATCTCGCAAGACGACCAGTTGGATTTGAGAGTGAAAGAAACCACTTAAGAGCTGAATGATCAGTATAGACGGTAAATGTTTTGTCACTCTCTAGGTAACAACGCCAGTGTTCCAGAGCAGCCAATACAGCAAGTGCCTCTCGTTCTGTCGTACTGTAATTCCTCTCCGGCTTGCTCAGGGACCTGCTCATGAACGCTATAGGATGTTCCACGCCATCGATTGTTTGAGCCAACATAGCACCAATACCATAGTTGCTAGCATCAGTGTGTACCTCGAAAGGGTACTCAAAGTTAGGACAAGCCAGGACAGGCGCCTGAATTAATCGCGACTTGAGGTCCAAGAAGGACTTGTCTGCTTCTGGAGACCAGATAAAAGCTGGAGCGTTTTTCTTGGAACTAGTTAGCTTATTTAGCGGACCAGCTATCGTACTAAATTGAGGGATGAACCGCCTATACCAAGAAGCGGTACCAAGGAAACGCTTCACTTCCTTCCTATTAGTAGGCCTAGGGTAGTTGATTATAGCCTCGACTTTATCAGGATCAGTTCTTAAACCTTGAGAGTCAACGATATATCCTAAGTATCGTAATTGACTCCTAAAGAACTGACACTTGTCAAGGTTAATAGTCAGCCCTGCCATCTTCAATTTTTTAAGAACTCGAAGAATCAATTCAACGTGTTCGTCGAAGGTGGCACTGACAATGACGATATCGTCCAGGTAAGCGAATACCCTCTGCTCGAATTCTGGACCAAACAAAATGTCCACCAACCTCTGCTGCGTGGCCGGCGCATTAGTTAGACCGAACGCTGTAGTCTTAAACATGAAGGTACCTCGCCCAGGAACGTAAAAAGCTGTCTTCTCCCGATCAGTCTCTTCTATTGGTATCTGCCAAAAAGCTTTAGATAGATCAATGCTAGATATATACCTAGCATCTTTCAAGTTATCCAAGATCTCAGATATATATGGCAAACTGTACGCATCTTTCTTAGTAACAGAATTCAGCTTTCGACTATCTAGACAGAAACGAGGTTTTCCATCTTTCTTACCCACAACTAATACTGGAGAAGACCATGGACTCTCGCAAGGTTCAACCACATCCAAAGACAACATCTCATCAAGCTGCTCAGAAATAATGCGTTGCTTATCAGGTGACATACGATAATACCTCTGTTTAATAGGCTCAGCGTCTCCAGTGTCAATACGATGTTTAATCAGATTCGTACGTCCTAAGCCTTTAACTGCGAAAGAAATGTCACGGAACTGTTCAATGATACTATTAGCGACAAGCTTTTGAGAATTGAGAAGATTGTCAAAGGAGTTCAACTGAGATTTAGATGTATCCGTAATTTCAGAGAGTCCAGGATCAGTAGAAAACAAATTATCAGAATTTGTGAGATATTTAGGGCAAAGACCAAAATCAGTCCAAAAATCTATGCCTAGAATCAAAGTAGTTTCAATGCCTGGAATAGCATGAGCTTTAATTAAAGAAAATTTACCCTCAAAAACGACCGGTAAGAGAATATAACCCTCCGAGGCTATTCTCTGTCCACCCGCAGCAATAACGGTGATCAACTCCTCAGTACATAGTTTAAAACCATAGTTAACTAAACGATTATGGGAATAATTTCCTAGAATAGATATAGCTGAACCAGAATCTAGTAATCCGTACAGTGAGAGATCACCGATACGAACCTTGACGTAAGGACGAGGATCACCACTCGGCTTAGAATTGAAGATTGCAGAAACAGAATAATTAGAAAAGAAATTTCTAAGGTACGAGATCCAATCATTCCAATCCGAGTCTTTAGAATGAACAGATTTCGATTTTTCGCAATCCTCCGCTAGTTTTTTGGTGGTTCTTTACAGCATTTCGGGCAGTCTGGTGTCTTAACACCTTTTTCGCCACAACGGAAACAGAAGATTGTGCGCTCCGCTGTACAATTTCTCATAGAGTGCTCATCGCTTTTACAACGGTAACAGAAAGCCTTAGCAATAGCAGCCGTGTGATAAGCACTATCAGATTCCTTAGGCTGGCCAGACTTAGAATTACCTGCGCCAGTATTAGAAGAATACCTCGACCTGTAAAAATTACCATATTTTGACCTATCGTTATTACTGGCAGTCTCCTTTCGTTTGCAGTAGGCAAACTCTGGAGCCAAGGTAGCGGAGCTTGCAGCCGGAGGCTCTTTGAAGTTATCAGCGCGAGTTTTGATGCGTTCATAATTCCGACATGCTACCTTCAACGCATCGACCGTTGCTACCACACTAGCGGCGACGATAGCGGAAAAACAAGGGCGAATATTATGCAACAGTATTTCGAGTTTCTCTTCTTCAGACATAGGCTGATTCAAACGACTAAACATTCCCTCCATAATAGCGAAATAAACTACCACACTCTCAGTCTCACCCTGAGTCCGACTACGAATTTCAGCAGCCATCTTATAATCGAAATCAGGTAAGTCGAAGTCTTCCTTTAAGCAAACCAGCAGAGCCCTCCAGTCGTTTATTTTAGGTTTAATAGCGCGAAACCAATGCAAAGCATCTCCAGTGAACAGATCTGTAGCCGAGCTCAGCATTCTGTCGTCTGACAAACCTCGCGAAGTTTTAAACTCCACGAGCCTCTCGTCATACCTAAGCTTACTAAGTTCAGACGTAATGCCACGATCGCAAGTAACGTTAACATTGAGACGATCAATATCAAAGCAATCCGCGGTAGCAGTCGCATTGCAAACGGAAGCGGAAGCGGCAGCTTGAGGCGCAGAACTAGAAGTTGGTACCAGGGTATTAAACCTACTTAAATTCCTCTGAAAGCTCTCCTGTACCTTCTCAAGTAAAGCAGCGTCCTCCAGCTTGCTTGGTCTTACGATCCTTAGAAGTCTATAATATAAGTGATGAAGTAAGGCCCTAGTCCTATTGGCTAAAGAATTTGAAGAAGTAGTTGAGGTTTTAAGCAGTTCCAAGTCATGTCGAATTTTATCAAGAGTATCGTTTGCACCTTTTAGATCATCGGAGAACTCGAAAACAGACTCACTAATGTCGTCCGATGGGTATAACTGAGTTAGCTTTGTAACTTGACGACGGAGACCCTCAACGTTCTCAGAAGGAGTTTCACCTCTGATCGCAACCTCATACATAAGCTCAGCTTTTTGAAGCATTAAAAATTTTATAGAAAAAGCCATATTTAAAGTTTAAAGTTAAAAAAAAAAATGACCTAGGTAAGTAGTGCAAATTATTCCGGCAATAAACAAAAATTAATTATAATAAAGTAACAATTTAGAAGAAATCAAGCAAAATCAATAAGAAATAAGCCTTAATTATTGTGCAAAGCAGAAACAAAGAAGAAAAAATAGTGAAATGAAGGTGTCCAAAAAAACCGTTACAGTTTCCGTTGAGGTGTGAGTCACAGAAAAATTTACACAAAGGAAACAAAGAGCACAATAACTGAGGCACAGATTTAAATAAAAGAAGATAGTTACAAATTATAAGTAGGTACTTACGGACTCACGACCACAGAGATGACGACGATTTATGCTAAACTAACTACGACACACCAAATAAATCCAACACCAAGGAAAAAAACAAAAAGTCGCTAACACCGTGAAATTTGACCTTTGACCACGTATACGGGCGCCACTTGTCACCTAGCCTGACAAGTCTAGGATGAATAAAATAAAAGAATAGAGAAATACAAGAAAGAAATATAATCAAGAACAGGTTCGTAGGTCGGCCGGGTCAAACTTCACGATATTAGGTGAAAATCGGTAACCGCACTCTCCTGTAGGGCTATCCCGTCCGCCTTAGCGCCAGTCCTCCTCTATCCCAGTCCAGGAATCAGCAGCAGTTGTTGGTTGGTAGGTACGGCGCCTCCAAAGCGACACGCAGCTCTTAGTAAAGTTGGCGGGAAACGCGCGGCTCGAAGTTCGTTGAGGTTAAAGTTAAACCCGTATCTTGTTCCTGGAAATCCAGACCTAGGATTAGGGACACGCCAGCGTAAGGGGTTTATAGGGGAAGCCTGAGGGTTGTACAGTACACCGAAAAGACTAGAAGCTTCCCCAAGGCAAAGAGAAATAAGAGGTGGCGTTTACAAGTTATAAGATAGAACAAAGAAAGATTGGACGCTTCTACAAGGATTTAAAATTAGCCGTTAAGTTAGAATAATTATGCACAGCTTACCCAGTATTGGGAACACAACAGACACTGAGTTTAGTGTAGAAATGACGAGGTAGGTCTTGCTTAGGTAGACGAACCTTCTCGTCTTAGTAATTAAAGTTTTTAGATATAAGTTAGGCGAGACAAAGCAGCGTGGATTCGTTGTAAAGCTCAGAAGGTCTCTGACCGCTTGCCGGCTCGCGAATAACGAGCGAGCGCCCCACTCCGCGGCGGCGGCAGGCGGGCGTGGCGGTGCAGTAGCGGTGAGGTCACGCGCATCGCAAGCCAAACGTTTTAATTTTAAATATCGTACCTAGGTAGGTAGTACAACGTTACAATACATACAAACATAAGCGTTTAAATATTAGTACCTAAGGATTAAGGTTCGATTAGACGTTTGCGATATCATTCGCTACCTACCCTGAGGTAGCGAAATCAGAGTTGTACGGCGGTAATTGACGCTAATAGGTATACATTATTCGCTCCCGCGCTAGGTATCGCTACTGCGTAGATATGAACGAACAACCCTTTATAATAGCTTCTGCCGACGGCTTTACGTGGTACCAGATACTCAGATACGAATTCCTTCATTATGTGGGTCGATCTAAACGTTGACCACCGCTCTTCTTAAGCGAATCTTAGAATAAGAATATCTGTATTGTGAAATTGCGTAGAATATTCATTGAAGAGATTAAGTTATAAAGGTAACAACAATTATAACAGAATCCGATTTTAACCAAACAAAGAGATAAAACCAGGTTGAGAATTAATCAAGCTAAAGCTATATTAGTAAAAAAATTATCAGAATTAGAACAGTTCTAGTTCCAATCTAACTAATTATGTGACTTTTTCAGGAAGAGATTATAAGAGATATTACTTACTTTTGGCCACTCTCTCAGAATTGTGGCGATTCCTAAATTTAATTAACTTTACTATATATACTAAACTGGAATAGTAAAATAGTATTAATTTGTTTCTATTCCTTGATTGCTATTTTCGTTGATAATAACGTTAATTAACTTGAACTATATATGATGTATGTTATCAAAAAATATAGTTAAAGTTAATAAATAAGAAGTAATAGGACGAGGCAGGTTTATTGCAGTCGTAAATAAAAAGGTAAGTCTCAAGTTCCAATATGTGTAATCCCTCATTCTTTCAAATGGCCGCGAGAAAACACAACAGCATTTATTTCACATAAAAAACGAGTTCGACTATCAGTTATATTACGATTATCATTCACCTATTTACTTTTTCATAATATTATAATGATAATTACAGAGTCCATGTAACTAAATACAAGCGCGGCTTGCATAGCGAGCCGCGCGCATACATATATATAAACATAAACATAGGTACATAGCGACTACAGTTAATTTTATTATAAAACGAACCATCGTACATAATAACCTAAGGTGCGGGGCGCCCCGCCAACATAAAGGGACCTACGGACGCCGACTATTAATTTTAAAATAATATTAACATTTCGCAGTTCAATTTTTTATACAATTAAGATACATAGATAAAGACGTAATGTTCAGAGGATGTCCCCGGGGGCGGGGCGGGGCGCGGGGGGCGGGCGGCGCCGCTGTATGTACATGCCGAGCAACGAGAGACAAGGGAGAGCCTGTAACAAACAAACAAACGTACATTACTTCACTACATTGTACGAAACAAATTCGTTTTCTCTGTCCCTATGTCCTTATGTCCCTATTTTCCTATGTCCTTTTGTATGCTTAAATCTTTAAAACTACACAACGGATTTCGATGCGGTTTTTAATAGATAGAGCTAGATAGACAGATAAAAAAAAGAGAAGAGTGATTCAAGAGGAAGGTTTATACGTATAATAAAACCGTGCGATGCCGGGGCGAGTCGCTAGTATTATATATACACCAGTAGGGGTAAGTTAATTCATTCGATTCATTTCCGTAACGGAAACATCAAATCAAAATAGCGTTCTAAAGACCTGACGGAAATGACCGTCAGATCTTCAGAACGCTATTTTGATTTCATATCCAAACTAAGGAACTCAGGATCCAAATTCAAATAGCAAAAGTTTTCGAATACGCTCTTTTAAAATAGCCATCATACTCAAAAGTTACCGATATCAAATCCGATGAATTAAAATACCCCTCCTGAGCGTACACAAATTAGTTCTGAGGCGGGAATCGAACCCGTAACCTCTTGCGTCGCAGGCGGACTCTCACCCCCTTCGCCACTGAGGTCGATCAAATAACTCAGTTTCAATCTATACATATAATAAAATCGTAGAGGTCGAATTTCTGTACAATGAAAAAAAAAGCCATAAACCGAGTCAGGGAGATGTAAGGAGTATAATACAATTGATTTCATTTTGTTTCAATTTTCTTATTTCTCTGTTTGTCTGTTTGTCTGTTTGTCTGTCTGTTTGTACGGGATAATCTCCGAAACTACTGGACCGATTGTTATGAAATTTTGTATGGTGGTAGCCTAGCTCCCTGGTCAACATATAGGATACTTTTTATCCCGATAAATTAAAGAGTTCCCGTGGGATAGCTAAAAAACTTTAATTGAGTAAGTACTGAATACTGATACTGCCATTATCATGAAATTTCATATTAACAACTTTTAACTAATCCCATATGAAAGTACACATATAGTAGGTACCTACACCGAGAGAATTCAGTTCACTGCTGAATATCACAAAGTCTGCCTGTCGCGCGGGCTCAGAACGCGCGGGCGGGCTATTGCGGATGGTCACGACTCAAAGATACTAAAAAATAATTTGTATTCTATGAGTAACAGCCATATTTTTTGTTAGATTCATTATCATCATCAGACTATATTAGTCCACTGCTGGACATAAACCTCCCCTAATGAGCGCCATAGCGCCCTGCCTTCAGCTTGCCGCATCCAGCATCTGCCAGCAGTATTTCGCAGATCGTCATCCCACCTGGCCGGAGGGCATCCTACACTACGTTTGCCAAGTCGCGGTCTCCACCCAAGAACACGAGTACGCCAAGGGTTGTCGGTTCTTCGCAAGATATGGCTGGCCCACTGCCACTTCAGCTTGCTAATTCTTTGAGCTATGTCGATATCTTTGTTTCTCTGTCGGATGTATTCATTACGAATCCTATCCTATAGAAAAACTCCTCGCATAGCTCTTTCCAAGGCTCGCTGAGCGACTTTGAACTGGTGTACCAGCCTTACCGTGAGTATCCATGTCTCAGCTTCGTAGGTCTGTTGGATTAGTAATATCTTAAATTAAAATTGTTTTCTTAAAAACATTATTTGATAACAATATTCGGTTTTTTATTAACTTAGGCATTAAATAAGTACTTATACTGTAGCATTTATTTTAAATTCTTATTTGTACACAATGCTTAGAAAAAGGTCGAGTCTCTCTCAGTACTTACTCAAGAGAAGCCAAAAAATTAAGGATGACTAGATGCCAAGAATCTACCGAAGATCGTGAGGCGAGACTTTATGTGACTCGAGAACGCCAGGCAGTATGGAAAGTTCTTCTCAACTATAACCCAGTCTAAGAGCTGATCTTGAACGTCATTACGTTGTCTGGGAAAGTAGTGAGGCAAGGACTACGCTCGACTCTCTGAAACATTCACTGGAAGAGAGGCACGCATGAGCTCTCAGCGTAGCCGCACGAATGCGTTTCCATTGCTGAAAACCAGTGAAGAAAGAGATGCACGAATTACAGCTGATCGAGAACACCATACGTTGTCACGAGTCTCAGAGACCTTTACTGAAAGATAGTCTCGCTTGAGCTCTCAGTGTAGCCGTACGGCTGCGTCTTATCATCATCATCAACCTATGTTAGTCCATAGCTGGATATAAGTACCACAGCGCCCTGTCTTGAGCTTGACGGATCTAGAATCTGTCAGCAGTCTTTCGCAGACCGTCATCCCACCTGGTCAGAGGGCGTCCTACACTACGTTTGCCAAGTCGCGATCTCCACTCAAGAACATCTTTACTCCAAAGGTTGTCGGTTCTTCGCGAGATATGACCGGCCCGTTGCCACTTCAGCTTCAGTTGATAATTCTTTGAGCTATGTTGATAACTTTGGTTCTCTGTCGGTTGTATTCGTTACGAATCCTGTGATTCAGAGAAACTCCGAGCATAGCTCTTTCCATAGCTCGCTGAGCGTTTTTGAATTTGGAGACGAGCCCTACCGTCAGTGTCCACGTCTCAGCTCAGGTCATTACGGGTAGGATGCACTGATTGAAAACTTTAGTTTTCAAACCTTTACCTTGAAAAAGACGCAGTCGACGCGGCCTGCCTCCAAGATGACCTAGATCGCATTCAAAACTATTGCATACTCAACAAGCTTGATTGAAACATTTCTAAATGCTATGTCTGTTCTTTTACCCGTAAACCTTTAGTCCTTAAATTAAATAAAAAGACACAATTAACAAGGTTAGTCAAGATAAAATATCTGCGCGTTACGTTTGATATTAAACTGTGATTTGACGAACACATTAATACAATAGTTGGGAAGGCATCGAAAGCGTTAGGTTTCAACCTCAGGATGTCCCGCGATTTCTCAAATATAAAAACTTAAAATTCCTTACTGTTTTTATGTGCGCAGCCACTTGGAATATGGTTCACAGGTATGTAACCCTAAGTATAAAATGTATATAAAAAAGAGAGAAAAGATTTCTACGATATATGCAGATGTCGCAAATTTCATTTAATGACTCTCAAGGAACGAAGTGCCATAGCGGATCTATGTCCTGGATCAATTTGGCCGTTGATCATGACTTTGGTTTTATCCAAATTTATGCCAAGACCGATGCATCGCGAGGCTGAGCCTAGGCCGTTCAGCATGTGAGTCAGTTCCTCTAGCGACTCTGCCATTACGATTATGTCATCAGCGAATCGCAGCTGTAGCTAGATCGCTGGAAACCAGTGGGATGTATGGCTTACAGCTGATCGAGAACGCCATACGTTGTCACGAGTCTCAGAGACCTTTTGTGAAAGAAAGTTTCGCTTGAGCTCTCAGCGTAGCCGCACGGCTGCGTCTCGATCGCTGAAAACCAGCCAAGAAAGAGAAGCATGACTTACAGCTGATTGTGAGAGTCATTCGTTATCTAACACCTCACAAACTTTTACCCAGAGTGAGGAGCATTTACGTAACGCTTGAAATCGTCAAAATATTGTTAGAGCAAAAATGAAATACGACAGCAAGAAACCGTAGAACAACACCAAGCTTTGTTCGGTTGGAATCGGTTGGTCTGATCGACTTCGGTACTTGCTCAATAGAATGTCGATTTTATCTGAAGTTTCAGATTATTTACAATACTCTGAATTGAGAAAGAAAAAAGTGCGTTTACATATTAACCAAGGATTGAATATGCTTCATTTTCATTTAGGTATACTTTTTGTTAGGCTTTATGTTAGTTTCTCTATGTAAGTCAGCTATCCATTGTTCCAAACCAGTTTATATCGAATGTTGTCTTCAAAGAAGCATTATAAGGTATTTCGATCTACAATTTATTATAATTGAAGGAATAAAAAAACCACGCGGACAAAGTCGCGGGCATCAGCTAGTAAAATAATAAAATAAAAATATTTTATTTCGGATAACTGAATCCGATCAATGCGTCTGATTTTACAACAGACGAATAACTAAAGGCGCTTCTCAATTGGGCTACCTACACCAGCTCTGAATAGCAGACAATCCTACTAATATTATTAACGCGAAAGTTTGTAAGTATGGATGGATGTTTTTTACTCTTTCACGCTAAAACTACTGAATAGATATGGATGAAATTTGGACAGATATAGATTATAGTCTGGAATAACACAGGCTATATTTTATCCCGGAATTCCCATGGGAACGGGAATTACGCGGGTGAAACCGCAAGGCGCAGCTAGTACTTTATAAAGAACATAATAAGAAAAATTGAAAACCATCTATCCATCAAATTTCATATTTAGACGAAGCTAGAACGGCTTGGCATAGTGCTTGCCCCGATGCTGCTCCTCCAATAACGGCAATGGAACGGGCCTTTGTGTGGTGGATACACTGGCCGGAGGGCGTCCTACACTACGTTTGCTGAGTCGCGGTCTCCACTCAAGAACACGTTTACCCCAACGGTTGTCGTTTCTTCGCGAGATATGGCCGGCCCACTGCCACTTCAACTTGCTAATTCTTTGAGCTATGTCGATAACTTTGGTTCTCTGTCGTATTCATTACGAATTCTGTCCTTCAGAGAGACTCCTCACATAGCTCTTTCCATAGCTCGCTGAGCGACTTTGAACTGGTGGACCAGCCCTACCGTGAGTGTCCACATCTCAGATCCGTAGGTCATTACGGGTAGGACGCACTCATTGAAAACTTTCATTTTCAAACATTGCGGGATGGATGACGACAAGACTCGACGTAGTTTTCCAAACTCTACCCAGCCCAGCTGGATCCTCTTATTATCCAGCATTGTTTATTTATTATCTATACATCCATACAAACTTTCGCGTTTATTATATTATATTAGTAGGAAGTTTTGTTCATAATATAAAGAGTAAACATACCGTAATCACTTAGTTGGGCGGCCAGTAGGAATGCGAGTAGGAAGGCTTGCTGTGCGCAGCCTTGTTAGTTGAGGCGCGACCGCCCGTCGTGCCAGACTCCTGCTGCAATTACAACTCTATTACTTACACGTAAGGTGCACATTGGTGTGGGGTTTAAGGTGAAAATACACGGTTCACTGTTGTCTTTCAATTTGGATGAAGCAACCAAATTTTAAAAACTTTGAATTTAATTATTTTTTATTGTGTAATTTTTAATTTTCATAAATAGGTTTTTTTATTGGACATTGTATATTAATCGACTTTGAATTATTATTATTTTATGGTGTAATTTTTAATTATGTTCAGGTTATGATGTGACAAATTTTTAGGCTGTGATTGTATTTTACTGTTTTCTTTTTACACTATTGATTTAGGAGCTTCTGTTATAATAGTGTAAGTACTTATAAATAAATAAATAATAATAAATTGATCCATGTAAACTTATAAGTGAATCATTCAATGTCATTGAATGTTGTTCTACGGCGTTGAAAGAATTGAACATGCTCAATTTTTTCACTTTTAGCGTTCAATCACGGTTCAACTAAATTAATTCAATTTGGTTGAACCGTCTATTTTCATCTTTAGTGAGGGAGCTGATGGAATTTGGACCTTATTTAATAACTAGGTCTTATTTGCTTATGTTTTTAATTGACATAGGAGATACAGGAAAACTGTCTTAAAAATATTGTTATACTATTTTCTTAGTTTTCTATAAGGTTTCAGATTTTCTTTGTTTTAAATTTGAGTAATTTCTGATGCTTTGTTGTTTTTTCGCATGTGTACCGATCGTCTTTCATGCGTCCACTGCTGAATGTGGCAACACCAACAAAATGTGAAAACATTGTAAAAAGTTTTTGAAAGTAAATATAAATTCCCACCCGGGAATTTGATTAACAAACAAAGATATTTTTTTAAACAATTTAGTTACTTACAATACAAAATAAATATTAGTGTTATATATTTAATGATACTGGTATCAAGAGAGCAAACTGCAGAAGTACAACAAAATCCGTGGTTTGGTGAGTCTATTCAAAATAAACGATAGCTATCAAAGCTATCGTTCATCGTTTTAGACCTCAAATTTCCATCTTTTAGCTGCGTTTTGCTGCGTTGCAATTATGTGTTGATGTTTTGTTTTTTTTTTTTTTTTAATGTTTATCTATTGACCTAATTTTATGGATAACTTATACTGGACAATGAAATTATTATAACCGAATGATGTTTACAAAAGAATAGTTCCTAATACAGGTTTCCTGTATCTTTTTTTTTATTTGTGATTTTTTCCTCTACTTTCCCAGATAAGTATAACACACTGTATTGTATATGTCTTAGTTTTTAGTTCATACACAAATCCTAGCATTGTAAAAGCTTCACTCTGGGTTTTACTTTTAACGCCTTAGCCAATGTTCGATAATTATATAAAATTATAAAGAAAAACTTAGAACTAATGATATTGAGAACAAAAAACACTATATAAAGCATAAATACATAATATTAGTCAAACAAGCTCTATCCATGCATCTAAGGCGGGTAATACATAGAAGCTAATACATATATGTGCGTGATGTAAGTGTATATACATATATAGATATTACATATCACTTACCCGCCTATGACTATTCATCCGTAATTCCATCTACAAAACAAAACTATATGATAACAATAAAAGAAATCAAATAATGTCATGCATGATTTAAACGAAGCATGCTCACACGACTGAACTATGAAACATACACTTATGCATAGAAAGTTAACTATGCAGAAAATAAAGATATTATTGTTCTGTTCTTGAATCCAAGATATTTTTTATTAACAAAGAATTACAAAACCAAACAAATTTTGGTGGAAAATATTCAATAGCACTGGCATTATCAGAGCAAATCGAAAAACTTTTGGTTTTAACATTAATTCAAACAGAAATATCCTCCATTTTTTTACACGAGTATAATTATGTTTTCTTCTGTTGTTAGTCTTTGTTAGCTGAAAATTTCTTGGACTCTAGAACCAAGTTTAAACCAGTTTGGGTTCAAAAGTTGGATAGGATTTACTTTCCATGTGACATAACTATGGAATAACATTACACTTATGCGTGGGAAGAAACAATACTAATATTGAAACTTAAGATATCTAAAACTACGATTTGTGTGTTAATGGTTAAAGTTGGGATGGATATTATTTTATTTCGATGACTATTCATACAGCTGTGATCTGTAGACTGGCTAGTCAAGGAGACACAGCCGTGTTCTTCTCAAATCTTATCAAAAAAAGATTCAACACTACTTTCACACGCGTTTGGATTTATATTATTTTTGAGTTACAAAAACTTTCATTTTGTAAATAAGTTTGTTTAGAGATAGTTCTTTTCCGACTATAACTAGGTAGCATCATCTATTTTTTTATAAGTTCGTAATTTTAGTAGATTTTTAAGTATGGCCATTATAGCTACTTTGTTTGATTAGTTTTATTTCTGCCTGATTTGTTAGTGTTTTTGCGATTATCATATACAGATTATTTGTATTTGATCACTCTCGAAACAAGCCTACCCCCCACCCTAGTGCGGGGATCATACATGTAATCACATATTGTTTTTATAAGCTTTTTGGAAAATAAACGTTTATTTTGTACAGTCAGTATCATGCTAAGCGCTAAGGTTTAGTTCCACCATGATTTAGCTAGCTAGCTATCGCACTATCATATCAACAAGCCAAGGTAGAACTTTATTAATTTAAATGGAGAGGGATTAGAATTTGTACCCCATGCAGTAGTTTTCCTTTCACCATGACATTATTATGTACAAATATTTTTTTAAATAGAAGATAAACATGCATCAGGTTCTTAAAGAACCATTGGGTTAATCCATAATAAGTCTCATTCTTGGGTTGATGGATATATTAGACGAAAATGGAGGTAGACGAGACAACATTTTAGTGTTTTTTGTTTAGTAGTAAATTAATGTTGCAATCATTATACCTACTCAATGAATACCTAAGCTAAAATTATGTTATAATGTACGGTACGGTATTTATAAAATATTTGTTGGAATTGGTAGTGATAGGATAGTTGTTGGAGTTGTTAGTTATATAATATTTGTTGGAGTTGATAGTAATAGGAATGTGATTGTAGGGTATAAGGTGGATTGGTAAACATAGTCAGTAGTGGTATACTTAAAGAAGTGGAAGAAGGTAATGAGAATCAATATTGATGGTGAAGTGGTCAGTGGAATCGTACTGAGAATCAATGTTGATGGTGAAGTGGTCAGTAAATGGTAGTGGTCAGTGGAATGGTAGTGGTCAATGTTGGTGGTGATGTAGTCAGTCAGTGGAATGGTAGTGGTCAGTGGAATGGTAGTGGTCAATGGTGATGTAGTCAGTGGAATGGTAGTGGTGAGTGTAGTGGTAGTGGTGAAGTAGTCAGTGGAATGGTAGTGGTGAGTGCTCTGGTAGCGGCGGTACCTGGTGGTGGTGGTGGTGGTGTGGCGGCGCGGGGATGTACAGATGGGAGGCGGCTCCGAAGGGCGGCGGCGTGCCGCTGTGGAACCCCGCCTTTTCGTAGCTCTGAAGAATACAATCATATTCATTACTCTATGTTATCGATGATGAAATTATGTACTCTTTAAGAGGTGATCTAGCTGATTTATTGGTCAAACTATATCTCAGTACTTATGGGAAACCGGGGGAAAAACTTGAATTACATTAAATTCTACATTCTTTTTTATGTGAAAACACGATTGAGAAAAAAAATGATGAAAAAATCGAAAAGTGCACTTTTAGGCACATCATTTGGTCGAAATCTCAGTAACCCTGCGGTCTATCTAAAAGACTATTACTAACTGTTACCTCTTAAGCCATTTTATAATTAGTTGTATAATTTCCTTGTAATGAACAATAATTTGTATTCTTTCGCCGCGCCGGTGCAAACCAGCACTCGTCCTCATCTCCTTCGCGCCGCCTTAGATTCAACATCTCGTCACGTTGCCCTATCGTTGTCATTTAGCTTGTCGTTTGTTATTACTTAGACCTCAGTCTGCCCGTCCGTCTGACTGTCACTAGGCTGTATCTCAAGAACCGCGATAGCTAGACAATTGAAATTGTCACAAATCATGTATTTCTTCTGCCGTTATAACGACAAATACTAAAAACAAAATAAAATAAATATTTTTAAGGAGGGCTCTCATAAAATAAACTTTTTATGCCGTTTTATAGATACGAAACCCTGCTCGAATCCGAATCGCACGTGGCCGTTTTATTTTAGTACATTTATTTGTAAATATTTTTTTTGTCATGTCAAAAAATCTTTTTTAAAAACATCTGATCGATTATCCAATAGTATAGCGCCTCTATTGCGCGGGCATGGAACTACGCAAGACATATGAGATGTCATGATCGCGATAATTTGGTCAACCGAACTCTGCACACTCAAAACAGTCACACTACAAAAACCAAATCCAATTTCAACATGCTAAATAGCAAAGGAAAGATTCATCCAAAAATATACGTGCCAGCCGCCACTACGCCTAAGGCACCAAGGCACAAAGGGCCAAACTGGGGGAAGTGTTTAATAAGAATACTATCAAAAATTATCCAAATTTTAAACTTTAAATTATTATCAAATAAAGTGTTATGATGTTATATTAGTTATAAATTACACGACTTGGTCGATCAAGTAAATCAATATCTTTATTTCTTTAGGCTTACAAAATAAGCACTTAGACAAGTCAAATTTAATACTATAGATACATAATTATCAAAATAATATAAGAAATAAAGTGATAATTGATTTTCCCTTCGCTTCGATACCTGATATTGTGTTACTTAAATGCAATGACACGATTGCTGTAATCCCAGTCTACAAGAACTCAGCAGCATCATGTTTAGAATAACAATTATTTGTAACATAAGTTATATTTAAATACGTACATTGACCTTGTTGAGAGCGACATGAGTCTTCGCATACATGGCGCTATTGAGATCCGCGTTCGCAGCCCCGCCTGCTTTCGCCGCGCTGCCGCCATAGCCGCCGCCTGGAACGTACCATAACTATACTAAACACACATACCACATCACACACTACACTTTGTGGATCACAGGATAACAAACTCCTGACTGAAGACTGGTGTACATGCTCGACTCGGCCCGAGTGTATATAACCACCTGCCACTCGGTCTCACCAGCGCACCGTCGATGTAATGCTTGAAGTACTTACAAGCTTATCGACATGTCGTTTTACGATGTCAAAATTAAAAAGGCTTTATTTCCTTAAGACCTTACAGGACACTTGGAGACGACATAAAATTCATGTTATTAATAATTACAACTAGGAAATAAAGTGCTCGCTTTGATTTTTGTTCACTTCAATCTTTTTAAGGTAAAGAAGCGAACAGAAACCTTTACCTTGTTAGGTTGTTAAATTTTGATTCGGAGTAAAACTCGTCCCTACCTTTTTTTTATCATCGAAATTGTCAGATACTTTATAGTAAGCCTTTTTACAAAGAATTGTTTTGACAATTTGTTTGAATTTATTTACTGATAATTTTTGCAACTCACTTGGAGTTTTGTTGTAGAAGCGTATTATACCCTTTGAAAGATACATTAACCCTGTTTAGTCTAGTTGTAGGCAAAGCGAGTTTATTTTTATTTCTAGTATTGACATTGTGTATATCGCTATTTTTAGGAAATTTATTAATATTTCTACGAGTGTACAACAGGTTTTCATAAATATATTGACATGGTACTGTCATTATCTTTATTTTTCTTGTAATAAAAACAAATTCACAAAATAACCGTCACACACAGAAGCCGTGTCTGGGCCGGAGGCGATGGCGCGCGAGTTGTATCCTATTGAATCATATGAGAACTCCGGTGTATGTGAAAGACTACACATACACCGGAGGCGGTGGCGGTGCGGTAACAATATGATACAAACATCACGCCTTCGCCTCCGGGTCGGACAAGGCTACTGTGTGAGGCGGCTTTAAACCGGTGGACTACTTTCGATTGCATTATTCGCATCGTCGAATTTAAGAAGTATGATCAGCAAACAATACTAACTCATTATAATACTATTGATTATTCTTTAAGCGATTAAAAGCGGTATTACACTACACGTTATTCAGGGCCCTAACTACCGGGCCCTGTATATCGTCCGAGTCCGTCTCTTAGGGACCCTGAATCGTAATACACCACTCTTAGTTAGGGTTAGGGTCCCTGAATACCCCTTTAAGCTAATTATCCATTAGTCGCATCTCTAGACACCAGCGCACAGTGTTTTATGAGAGCCCATTTTGTTACATCCCTTTTTTATTGCAGATTGAACGAATTAGGTCGTGATATTATTAGGGCACATGTAAGACACCTTTCGCAACCGCTTGGTGAAATACCTCGTCCTAATACGGCGGATTATCGAGTAAAAAAATAAAAACATAAAATGATAAAAAATCAAATAATTTCGTAATGGTTGAACTTACATATTTTCTTATTGCACTAAAAAGTGCGTCTTTGATAGTTTTAACTACCATCATTATCGATTTGATTATTGTTTTTATTTTAGAAGATTTGAATTTTTTAAAAATAATGATTTTCAAAAATGAATTTCTCAATAACTTTGATTAATAGTGTAGGGTATGTGTACCATAAATTTTATGAGGGTAGATTGCCTCGGCAGTCGATTGCCAGCCATTAGACAAGTTTATGTGTTCTCCGGTGTTTTATTTCGAATATTCCCTAAAATACGCAATATTTGGCGACGATTGTAATCTACGTGTGTTATATTTATGTTGGGGTGTCGTAACACGTAATTGTTATGACGAGTGGACACAACACAATGAGTTTTGGCGGCAGTCTCTCATTTGATCACCGTGTGCAAGAATGGAGCATTTTCAAGAGTCGTTTTATACAGTACTGTGCGGCGAACGATATTCATGACGACACCGACAAGGCTGGGTTCAAGAGACGAGCTCTGTTGCTTACTGCACTAACGGAAGATACCTACCGCGTTGCCAGAGATTTGGTTTTTCCCGCAGACTTAGATACCATCGAGTTCTCGGAGCTTCTAGAAAAATTGAACGTTCATTTCCAGTCGAAGAAAAGTACGTTTGCAGAACGTTACAAGTTCTACAAAGCTGAACAAAGGCCGGGAGAAGACCTTTCTGAATGGGCGGCGCGAGTGCGTAACTTGGCGCAATATTGTGGTTTTAAGAGTGAACTAGAAATGGCCTTACGTGACAGATTTGTCCTAGGGTTAGAAAATATTAAAGAGAAGGAAAAGTTGTTTGCGGAAAGCATCGAAACATTGACATTCAACAAGGCGTTGGAGCTGGCGCAGGGCGTGAGGTGTGCTCGCGCGGCGTTGCAGGCCGCGCGGTCTGGCAACACCGCGGGCGTGACGACGGGCGGCTCTGAGCTGAACGTGCAAGCGCAGCCAGTTTTTGCGATGCAGCGAGGAGCGACTTCATCAGCTGATAAAAACAATCCGCGAGTGTCAAAGTGTTGTGAAGTGTGCGGGTATAAAAATCACACAAAAGAACAGTGTCGTTTTGCTAATTATGTCTGTCAAAAGTGTAAGAAAAGAGGACATCTAAAAAGAGTGTGCAAAACTAAGATAAGTGATAGCAATTTCATAGGTACGGACGACGATGGCGCTGATGAAGGTATTTACAGTTTATTTAATTTAAAAAGCTCGCCGATTAGGGACGTACCAATCTCGCGAAAAATTATGATAAATAACATAGAAATTCAATGTGAACTTGATTGCGGCAGTGCTGTTTCTGTCTTGCCGGCCGTTATTTATCAACAGCTGTTCGGGAGTGATAACCAGGATTATCCAATACAGCCATGCAAGGAAGTTTTTAACTTTTATACAGGCGTGAAAATAGTTCCCTTGGGTTGTGTATCGGTACCGGTTGTTTTTGAAAGCCGTACGGAACAATTAGTTTTCTATGTTATTAAAACAAATGAGAAACGTTTGCCTCTTTTAGGGCGAGATTTTATGAGGTTGTTCAAACTACATCTGTGCAGTAAGATAAATTGTAATAACGTTTCGATGAATAGTGACAATGACATCTCCGCCGCCGCCGCCGGCGAAAGGTTGATAAAAAAATATTCAAAATTATTTTCGGAAGAATTAGGACGGTTTAATAAATATAAAGTGAGTTTAAAACTGAAACCGAATGTACAATTAAAGTTTTTTAAACCAAGACCAGTACCATTAGCGTTAAAACCTAAAATAGAAGAAGAGTTAGACCGTTTATTGGCGGCAGGTATTATAGAAAAGGTCGATTATTCGGACGTTGCTACGCCTATAGTACCAGTTTTAAAACCTGATGGAAAAGTAAGAATTTGTGGTGATTTCTCGGTAACACTGAACGAAGCGTTATACATGGATAATTTTACAATTCCACGGATTGAAGACTTGTTTGCAAAATTGCATGGAGGAACAGAATTTAGCAAGTTAGACTTAAAATTAGCTTACCATCAATTAGAGCTTGATGATTCGAAGAAATGGTGCTGTATCAACACGCACAGGGGGCTATATACCTACCAGCGTTTAATCTATGGATTATGTAATGGTCCTTTTATATTCCAACGCACAATGGAACAGTTATTGGGGGACATAGATGGTGTATGCATTTATTTAGACGACATTTTAATCACGGCACCTAATAGAACTATGCATTTAGAAAGGTTAGATCAGGTTATGAAGAGGTTGGAGGAAGCCGGCTTACGGGTAAAACGTGAAAAATGCGAGTTGTTCAAAAGTTCTATTGAGTACCTGGGTTACGTAATCAATAAAGATGGGTTGCATAAATCAAGCAATAAAATCGAAGCGATCGTGAATTGCAACCCGCCCACTAACGTGAATGAATTAAAGTCATTTTTAGGAATGGTGAATTATTATCGGTGTTTTGTACCAAACACTTCGTCGGTGTTGAGTCCTCTTAATAATTTACTGAAAAAAGGCTGTAAGTGGGTATGGGAAAAGGTTCATAGTGACGCATTTAAAAAAATAAAGCTTGAGCTTGGTTCGGATCGTGTGCTAGCTCACTACCACCCAGAGTACCCCACTATAGTGACGTGCGACGCGGGGCCCCGCGGCCTGGGGGCCGTGCTCGCACAGCGCCAGCCGGACGGCACCGAGAGGGTTGTGGCGTATGCTTCTCGCTCTTTGCTCAAACCTGAACTTAACTATGCCCAAATTCAAAAGGAGGCTACGTCAATTGTATTTGCGGTTAAAAAGTTTAATCACTATTTATACGGGCGTACGGTACCGTTTGTGTTGCGTACCGACCACAAACCACTTTTGTCAATATTCGGTAATAAAAAGGGCGTGCCCGTATTAGCAGCGAACAGACTTCAAAGATATGCTTTGTTCTT
Organism: Eupithecia centaureata; assembly: GCA_944547425.1. Classification (NCBI taxonomy): domain Eukaryota; kingdom Metazoa; phylum Arthropoda; class Insecta; order Lepidoptera; family Geometridae; genus Eupithecia; species Eupithecia centaureata. The sequence continues at coordinate 893,280 of OX155699.1, read as the reverse complement.
ATCAGCGTATAATTTCAATATTGAATATGTAAAGAGTCAAGACAACGTGGCCGATTTTCTGTCTCGGTCCGTATCAACTTACGCCTGTGATGGTGACAATGTTGATCACTCGTTGTATATAAATTTTATTGGAGAAAGTGTTTATATGCCTATCACCTTAGATGACATACGTATAGGCACAAAACAAGATGAGGTTTTGCAGAAGGTGATCGGTTTTATAAAAAACGGTTGGCCAGCAAAAGTGAAACATTCAGTTTTACGGCCGTTTTTCTTATGTAGATTAGATTTAGCGATAGAGAACGAGTGTATTTTACGTGGCCACAAAATAGTAATTCCTTCTTGCTTTCGCGAAAAACTATTAGACGAATTACACAGTTCGCATTTCGGTGTGGTTAAAACTAAATCAGAAGCTAGAATGAGCATGTGGTGGCCAAACATAGATAAACATATAGAGGAAAAGATTGGCTCATGTAATATATGCAACACGCTCCGATGCAATCCGCCTAAGGTTCCGCTTGCAGCGTGGCCATACCCCGAGCGCGCTTGGGAACGCTTGCATATAGATATGTTTATGTTGGATGGTAAGCAATTTCTTATCGCTGTGGACGCTCATTCTAAATGGGTTGAATGTTTTCTAATGCAAAAAACCGACAGCGAATCAGTTATTAGTAAACTGTGTGAAATGTTTAGCAGATTCGGTTTAGTCCGCGTTTTGGTTTCAGATAACGCTACCAATTTTTGCTCAAATGAATTTGAAACGTTTTGTTTGTTAAATGGAATTCAACATATGACAGGGGCGCCTTATCATCCAATGTCGAATGGACAGGCAGAGAACAGCGTGAAAACAATCAAAAACGGCTTGAAAGCGATTTTAAATGGACACTCAAATCTTAAAATAATGACAAAAGCTTTAAATAAATTTTTATTCGACTATAGGAATTCAGTACATTCATCTACTGGATTTTCTCCAGCACAGTTAATGATTGGTCGTCCTTTGCGTTGCCGGCTTGACTTGATAAGAAACTCTGCTGAATCCGAAGGACCTTCCTCACCGCCCTCGTCGACCGCGGCGTCCGCGGCTAAAGCCAATGTACTTAAGGAGAATCAAACTAAACAGTTTTCAGGGAAACGAAATGTTTGTTTCAAAGTAGGTGATAAAGTTTTATCAAAATACTATTATAATAACGGTACTAAACATACTTGGAAACAGGGCATAGTTACAGATTGTTTAGTCTCAAGAATGTATAATGTTTTTATTTATGATGATAATATGAACGTAAGAAAACATGTAGATCAATTATTAGCTTACAAAGGGAACTCGTTATTGGAGCCAGAGGATGACGACATCGGCTTAGCTGAACCTTCGGGTCTACCTAACGAGCCGCAGGCTGGTGTAGCGCCGGACCCGGATGTGACGTCACCGGAGCAGGCTCCGGCGGCGTCTCCTGCGAGAGATGGTCGGATGGAGGAAGTAGAAGTCGAGCCTGTGGTGTCTGATGACGAGTTTCTGGACGCAGGCTCACCCACTTCAGATGTGAGGGATCTCGGCTTGGAAAATCCTGCTAATGAGGAACAAACCCGCCGGAATCCCACTAGAATAACTAGGACTAGGAAACCGGTTAATTATAAGTTTTGAGTAACTAGATTTAGTTAGTGGTAAGGTTTAATTCATATATTTTCATAATAGTGGTGGAGGGATGTAGGGTATGTGTACCATAAATTGTATGAGGGTAGATTGCCTCGGCAGTCGATTGCCAGCCATTAGACAAGTTTATGTGTTCTCCGGTGTTTTATTTCGAATATTCCCTAAAATACGCAATAAATAGATACGCGGGAGTTTTACTCTCGATTTGAATAGATTCAAACTATAGGAATCTGCATTAAAAAAGGGATGTCACAAAATCGGCTCTCATAAAACACTGTGCAGCGGTGGTGCAAGGCTTCTTGATACAGTAGTGGTGTAGAAGACGTACCAGGTTTGTACGTGTCTTGCTGTTCGTACTGCGGCTGTTGCTGTGCGTAGTTGCCTACTTTCCCGCCGCCAGACACGCCGCCGACCGACGACCCGCCGCCGTACTGAAACACAATGGATACGTTAGCATCACGCTCTTTCAATCTAAAACTAAAGCTAAATCTTATCAAGATGGCATCTACTACATCATCTACATCTATAACCTTTACTGGACGCAGGCCTTCCCATGATAAGCCAAGAAGGCATATTACTCCATAAAGTTCGAAACACACAGAAGCCGGAGGCGGAGCGGAGGCGAAGGCGTGCGAGTTGTATTCTATGGAATCATATCAAAGCCTACACACACACCGCAGGCCGTGGCGACGCGGTGCCATAGGAAAAACCGCCACGCCTTCGCCTCCGCTCCGCCTCCGGCTTCAGTGAGTTTCGAACTTTAATGATTACATCAATGACGTTAGTGCTTGGCCAGATGTCGCTCAGTTCCATACCGACAATAGTATGTAATTATTTATAAGGCAAACATGTATTAAAGGGGTATTACACTACACGGTATTCAGGGACCCTAACCCTAACTAAGAGTGATGTAATAAGATTTAGGGTCCCTAAGGGACGGACCGGGACACGGACGATATTCAGGGCCCGGCAGTAAGGGCCCTGAATAACGTGTAGTGTAATACCGCTTTTAGACACATAAGTTATACACATGCTAGTGGTTTCTATTTTGCTTCTTCCACTAGTGGACAAAACATTGAAGCGAACTGAAAATCAATTATATTTCTTATATTATTTTGATAATTATGTACCTATAGTATTAAATTTGACTTGTCTAAGTGCTTATTTTGTAAGCCTAAAGAAATAAAGATATTGAGTTACTAATTTACTACTGATAATCAGGTATTGTACATGGCGTGAGCGGACTGTGTTGATTATACGTTAGCATCACTGTATGTCAATCGTGCAAGTATTGTATAGTGCCTCTAGCTGAGCGAACGAACGCGCGAGTAACCATTCATCTCGACAACAGTGAAATGCTGGGTATAAAGTCACATAATATTATACGTAACACTATTGTCAACATAACAACCTAATCATACTTCGTCGATCTCTTCTATATTATGTGAATAAGTCCAAGGTTTTTCAAGGCCTGAGCGAACAATATCGAGCGTAGTTAGAGGAACAAAAGCCAAGTTTGGTTACTCGATAGAATCGTTTCAAACGACGATTTGGGACGTCTTTGTCACGACATTTTCTTGGGACGATTAATTTTAATTTATTGTATTTTTTTTTGCATATCGCCAGGAGTAAGTCACTTCAGGTGTTGAACTTCGTTTCAAGCAGCGTCTTTTTTCCATCGTTCAAGGTCGCAGAAGAACAAGGAGTTACACAAAGAGACACCACGCTTTTTCTTCCCTCTTGCTCGCTACTTCGACACGACTGTGACGTGCTTATACTTGTAATTTTCGAAATAAAGTTCGAAACACACTGAAGCCGGAGGCGAAGGCGTGCCGGTTTTTCCTATGGCACCGCGCCGCCGCCGCCTGCGGTGTTTGTGTAGGCTTTCATAGGATTCCATAGATTACAACTCGCACGCCTTCACCTCCGCTCCGCCCTTACTCCGACTTTATTTTATATTATGTATCACATGTAGTGATACAAAATAATGAGTATAAAATAAAGTCGCTTTTTCTGTCCTTATGTTCCTATATCCTTATGTCCCTTTGAATGCTTAAATCTTAAACTACGCAACGGATTTTGATGCGGTTTTTTTTATATTTAGTGTGATTCAAGAGGAAGGTTTATACGTTTAATAAAACCGTGCGAAGTCTGGGTCGCTTGATTATTATTGCTCGGAACAAATTTGTGTACGATCTGCAGAAATTTGTTCCGTGTTCTGGGTGTTTCCTATGTATAATAAAAAATATCTATCTATGTAATGTATTGTATTAAGTATATTAGTCATCTAGTACCCATAACACATGCTTAGCTTGGGGCTAGATGACGCTGTGTGGATTGTCTGGAATTATTTATTTATTAACTACTTATTGACATGGCACTGTTCACTGTGTATACTGACCGTGGGATAGACTCCGTACTGGTAGGTGGTGGGCGGCGGCTGGTAGAAGTAGGCGTACCCGGGCGGCAGTGCCGCGGCCGGCACCTGCTGCGGCGAGGCGGCGTCCGTGCGCCCGAAGCGCTCGCCCGCGCCCAGCCCGAACGCGCCCTCGCGACCGCCGCTCACTCCGTACCCGACCTCGTAGTAACCGCCCTGTGAATACACAAATGTTGGTTATTTCATGATTTAATACAGTGTAGGATGCCCTCCGGTCAGGGCCCGAATTCCACTAAATAAATCGCTTCACTATTTAAATAGTATCGTGTCAAAATGTCAGTGTTTAAATCTTTTTGGTATTCTACTAGCACAAACTTTTTGAGGTTCATTCATAGCTGTGACGATTACCTTTATAACTACCAATTTGACATTCTAATTATTAAAGTTTCTTCAAGTGCAAAAAATAGTAGAATACCAAATGCAAAAACGTCATTTTAAGGTTGTTTCTGGTCCAGGACTAAGCATAGCTCCGCTATTAGATGGCGCTGATTTTCTATGTTGAAGTTTTTCACTATTTTCTTATTAAATTGTGCATAATTGTTTAATTGTAATATATTTGCCGCAAATGGGATGTTGTTTTTTATGTACCAAGCAATTTTTCAAGTGTTGAAAGCATCTATGGAGCTTGTATTTGGGAAGAGCAAAAAAGATTTTGCCTGTGTGAGTGATCGGCCGCTACGAGTCACTCACACAAAAAAAGATCTTGCCCGTGTGAGCGATCGGCCGCTACGAGTCACTCACACAGGCAAACCCTATAAATTCAGTGGAACTAAAATAACTACTGTTCGAAAAATAACAGAGATAATTGGAGACGCCTTAGGACTAAATATTTTTCGGACCAATAGTTCCGTTTTCGGGACATAACTAAATTACATCTAAAATTAATTCAATAAAACCACTAGTTAACGAACTAATTTTCGACTCTTGTTTTTTTTAAGAATAAAAACAGGCTCTATTTACATTTAAAAAAAAATTGGAGGTAATTTTCTTTTATCGTTTTGAACAATTTAAGTAAAAAGGCGCAGAGGGTAATGTTATTTACAAACTAGCTTATAAGCTAAGGAATATCTTACAAATTATAGGTAAAAAAAATACTTTTCACACTATTTATTAATTTCGTTAAATCATTGGAATTGACAAATAATTTGAATGAGTTCACAATAACAATCATTAATTTTAAATGTACTCACTGTGAAAGTTGTTCCAATATTATAATAAAATTACAATAAAATTGTTGGCGTAAGGAAGTCTCCACTTTTTTTGTATTTTAGCTCCGATTTTACGACCACTTATAATAGATTAAAAGTAATACAAATTTTCACCGTATTTCAATAAGTCACGTTGGACTAGCGGTTCGAACAGTCGGGTGGGTGCGACGATGTATAGTCGTACCTGGGTTCGAAACCACTGAAAATTTGATTTACTTTTTGCTTTTTGATGATAAAATATCCACAAAATTTTGATACATCCCGTTAGTACGGGCTCGAATCCCTTCAACACTACCAAAATTTTTGATTTTTATCATTTTTATTCTTTATGTTTTGAACAATGTCATAGACCTAGTACAAACAAATTCATGTTTGTCATAAATTACTTATTGTAAGCCTTCCTAAGTCTATTTTATTGTAATATAAAACTTTGGTAGACTGTTCTGCGTACATCCCACAAAGGGTCCTGACCTCGTTTCTAACGGTATGACAAAAATAAAATGAAACAATTATGTACTATCAACACCAACTGATTTTTATTTTATTTTAGCTCTTTACGCCAGCTAATGTTCAGGCATTTTTACAAATCGCTCATTGAATGCAAAACGGCCACATTTCAAAAAATTTAGAAAATGTTTTATTTCTCATAAAGTATATCTTCTTTTGAAAACATTTCATTTCAATATTTATTTCTTTTTATTGGGATTATTATCTTAACTTTGCTTCAAAATTTGAATGCAAAAAGGGCTTTTGTAGTTTTTATCAAGTTGGGTGATAGATATAACAGCGACCATTATTTTAAAATAGAGCAAAAAATTACGAAAACAATGATGAATGTGATGAATGAAAGAAAAACATTTTTTCAAAAAAATCATGTTCAAAATTTTGTTTTGGCTCCTGTAAAAAGTGACGATTAGTCCAATAAAATAAAAAAATATATATAATTCCGGACAGTCCACACAGCATCATCTAGCCCCAAGTTGAGCAAAGCTTGTATTATGGGTACTAGTTGACTGATAAACTTAATACAATACATTACATAGATAGATATTTTTTTTCTAAATACATAGAAAACACCCAGACCAACGGAACAAATTTCTGCAGATTGTACACAATTTTTTTCCGACACGGGAATTGAACCCGCAACCGGTCGCAGGCGGACCTTCGCCCACTGCGCCACATCGGTCGTCGCTGATGAATGAGCGAAATGCTTTGCATACACTCTGACACGTCTAATGCTGGGGCCACACTATCGTGATATGCCGATAATTATTGCCATAAGTTATACAACACCTAGGTGTAACCACGATTTATGGCCATAATTTTACAATGCCAATCAATATGGCAAATGGCGGTAGGCAATAGCTCCGGCGGCGGTCTTGTTTCGCACATCAAAGAAGATTACCGCAGTAATTAATGCGTTTGTGGCCACTACCGTTTGTCCAGTGTGCAATATGAGCTCACCGGCGCGGCGACGCACGTGATATTTTTACCGCCTTATTTATTGACATATCTAGGTAAACTCTAGTGTAACCACACCAGTTCATGCAGTAATTTAAACGGTAATTTAATGTCATAATTATTGCGGTAACAGCCCGGTAGACGGTAAGGTAGTGTGGCCCCAGCGTAAAACTCTCTAAACTGGTATCTATAAGCAAACATTTTATCTGTTTACATAGTGTCATTTATTGTTGTCATGGGAACGGCACGTAGGCTTCCTAGATCTTATTTGACATGCAACAAAAATAGAAGGGAATAAATACTTGGACGATGGAAAAACCCTTTGAGAACGGTAGACTATGGTATTATTAGATGATTCTTTAGATAGCACAGAGATGGCGATTCCGTCGCCGCCGTCACACTCACAAGTTCAAGTAAGCGGGCGTACAACATTATCCGTGTTCACTCACACATTGATAAAAATGGCCTAAAATTTTCACGTTATTTCTAATTATACCGAGTGTTTTCATGAATCAAACACAATTTGCCGCAAATAATGACCAATAACAAAGCCAAAAACAGTTATTTATTTGTTAAATTATGTCCACATCGCTCATATTTGGGAAAATACAAACGTATGGAACTCGGATCACCTTAATCATCTTGATTGAATGGCACTATTGAGACCTTTGTTTTGACATTAGTGGAATTTGGCCCCAGGTGGGATGACGATCTGCGGATGACTGTTGAATGTTTTTCATTAAGTCCCCCAGTGACGTATGAGACTGCGGTTTCCATAACGATCCGGAACAATTGTTTGTACAAAGTGCAAATATTTCTTCATTGTAAGGGTGTTTTCTATGTATAATGCAAAATATCTTATACTTAAAGTATTGAAATTTATTATTTTATTTTATATAAATGAGAAATCTTATATTTTAAAGAAAACCACTAAAATAGTACACCGTCAAAATTGTCACACCCTAATTTAAGGTTAGAATTTGTATGTATGACATTAGTTGAGAAAATATGGATTCAATGAGCCCACCACATAGACAAGCTATCGGAAAGTCTCTATTTCATAGCATATACATTCAAAATAATCCAACAACTTACAGTCGTGTATACTTATAGAGCAGTTCATGTCAGCTTCTGTCACAGTATTATATCGTACGGTATAACGGTGTGGGGGCGTGGAAACTATTAGAGCACTAAAGTCATTTAACACAGGATATTTAAAATAAGTAACGTGATCACGAAAAAAGTTCTTTAATGATCATGGCGATTGAAACTGTGTCGAAATATCGAAATCTCATAACAAATCAAATCATGGTACACCGCGACACCGCGGCGCCCGCGTTCGATGTATTATATCGTACGGTATAAGGTCGCGGGGTGTAGTTACCATGTGGTGAGGCATGGTGGAGCGCATCATCTGCTCGTCGTAGGCGTATCCCTGTGAGCCGTAGAGCGCGCCGCCCGCGTACGCGCCGCCCGCCGCCGACACCGCGGCGCCAGCGTTCGCTGAGTTGCTTCCGCTCGCCGCTGTGTGCGTCGCTGAAACGATACAACACTCCGTTCATACAATCCTACTAATATTATAAACGCGTAAGTTTGTAAATATGGATGGATGTTTGTTACTCTTTCACGCAAAAACTACTGATCGGATATGGATAAAATGAGGCATAGAGATAAGATTATAGTCTGGAATAACACATAGGCTATATTTTATCCCGGAATTACCACGGGAACGGGAATTACCGCGTGTGAAACCGCGAGGCGCTGCTAGTGCTTTTATGAACAAAGGTAAAGACAGATCGTTCGAATACTCGAGCCCTTTTTAAGTGGTCAGTAAATATTAGTTTTTAGATTAGTCATAACATCCACGGGTTAGGCACATACTTATCATCTGTTCCTAGGAATTCTTCAGTTATACACAGTCCTTTCATTCAAGCCTCCAACACGGAACCCTACTTAAGTGGAAGGAGTCCACGAAGGAGTCAAATCTTGCTTGACAACTATAATTATATCACGTAACAACCAATGAGCGCCATAGCGTGGTTGTAACTCATTTGTTTACAGTTAATATCTGATCCATGTTTGAAAATCGCGGTATACAATTTGAGCCACATCAAAAGAATAATTGAATGGATACTGACCGGTGGTTGTGACAACTTTGGCGGTGGAGGTCTGCGTAGTGGACGTACTGGAGAGACTGTTGCTGACCGACACAGAACTCGGCTCGTACTGCAACAAATTGTTTTTTTTGTTTTGTAGTTTGCCAACGCAGCGGTTCTCAAGAGACGCTCGCATTGTGTGATCACTAAAAGATTATTGCACTTGTTATTTTTAAATAGATATAAAAGAAAAAGAACATTCTGGGTTCATCCATTAATTAAGATTATAAACTCTGATGGGAACTATTTTACTCGAAAGTACTATGGGTTGAGAACTGAAGAAGATATTTTTTTTTACAGCCTAAAGAAGGCGGCTCAGGCGCCGCGTGTCTTTCTCTAAAGTTGTCTCAGAGCGGACTAAAAGGGTGGTCACCAAGTATGACGTAATATGGCAGGAATGCGCGATGCAATCGAGCGAGATCGGACGTTATCGTTGGCCCATGTGTAGTGCCGTCATTAGTCAGTCAGTTACTCCTTCACTACATAGTATAAAACAAAGTCGCTTTTTCTGTCCCTATGTCCCTTTGAATGCTTATATCTTTAAAACTACGCAACGGATTTTGATGCGGTTTTTTTTAATAGATAGTGATTCAAGAGGAAGGTTTATATATATATACCTGATGCGTGGTGTCCTTGTGTTTGTTGTTGTGGTGGGGCTGCGGCGCGGGCTGGTAGGAGTAGGGCGCCGCCGCCGCCGTGTACAGCGCCGCGCTGCTGTACGCCGCGGGAGATGACGATGTCTGCAAGACAGAGTTACACTTCATCACTATTTATTTGAATAAATAATTCCGGACAGTCCACACAGCATCATCTAACCCCAAGCTAAGCAGAGCTTGTGTTATGGGTACTAGACGACTGATATACTTAAAACAATACATTACATAGATATTTTTTTTATTATACATAGAAAACACCCAGACCAACGGAACAAATTTCTGCAGATCGTACACAAATTTGTTGCGAGGCGGGAATCGAACCCGCAACCTTCTGCGTCGCAGGCGGACCTTCGCCCACCGCGCCACATCGGTCGTCACTTAGGTAATATATTTACATTGCCATTACAGTTCAGGATCAAAGCGACAATGAAATATAAAAAGATACAATAATACACTTACTAATACTTATAACTTAGAAAACAGAACACAACTAAAATACAAAAAGAAAACGTCCAATCCTGCTGAGCGATTACGCTAAAACCGCCCATCTAAATTGACATTCTTGAGACATTTCAATGGCCATAGCGCGCGTTTTTTCCATACAATTTCAAATTACGAAGACCATTATAAGGGCTTTCATATCATATCATTCATTTTGGATGGGTGGTTTTAGTGTAATCGCACAGCTGAACTTGCCTTAACAATGGGATTTTGCCATGGGGATTTTGAATCCGTAAAACTTTACTCTACCTTAATAATAAGTTTGGGGTAAAGGGGGAATTCCCCCAAATGTTTACAGGGGAAGATCTTCCCTGTGAAGATCCAACACAGCAATATGAACCTAGCTTTTCACTTCAGCACATCTCTTAAAGGTAACATATTTACATTGCATTTTGCAAAGGGAATTTTGAATCTGTCAATCAGATTTTGAGTCCGTCTTAGTCCAGTCTGCGCTCGCGCGTCATTGCGTGCGGTCGATGTGAGTGAGCATTATGAGTGAAAGTACTAGTTGTGCCGACCGTGTTAGAATGGATTGTAACGTAGTTAAATGTAATCAATGTAAGATCGTGATCTGTGAATTGTTAGCTTTCATTCAAAATAAAGCTGACATCATGGATGAAGAAGGAATTGTTCGACTATGTCTGGATACATTTCAAGCTGAGGAGATTACTGCAGCCAAGAACTTGCTGTTTGACTCTATTGTAACGAGGAAGAGAAATATTGGTCGGAAGAAGGCTGGAAAATCGGAGCGGGAACTGTTCGATATCATAACACTGTTCAAAGAAACGGATCCAGAGTCAGTGCCGATCTTTGTGGCTCGCGATCTACAAAAGCTCCCTCCGATCACATTTGATCATATCGATGCCAGCAAATTGCTCAAAGATATTTTATTGCTTCAAAATGAGATGAAAGTTGTGAAACAAAGTTATGCTACAATTGAACAATTGAATTCGCTACAAAATATATTGCAGTCACAAAGAACCGCAAATGAGTTCAGCTATAGCAAAGTTAACACCAAGAGGGGAGCATGCTTAATGGAAAGTTTTCATTGTGATAGTGGTCCCATGGGATTGCAGCATCTTCCAGAAACATCCGTAACATCATCTCCAAAAATGGTAAATTTTTGCGGTACCCGCGCTTTTACTACAAATAATAGCGCCAGTGAATCATCGCCGTTGCGATTCCACCCGCCTCCGCTGACTTTGTCTATGCAACCACAAGCTGAGCTGTCATCTCTGTCTCACAACAGCGCGGCGTCTATATCTGAGCAACGATCCTTGTCACGCAAAAGCGTTGCGCCTACGGCTATTACAACGGCGGCTGTTTCACCGGAGCATAACAACACCTATGTTACCGTGAATAGTGAGAACAACTTGCCGGCGGTGGTTACTGTTCTACAAAATACGCAAATGACAACAAAAAGCCAAAATGCAGAACATGCAGAAGCTTTTGCTGACGTTCTTAGACGAGATGGGGAGTGGAAAAAGGAAGGACAGTCAGAAGAATGGAAGATAGTACAGAGGAGAAGGCTAAGAAATAGATTTTCAGGTTTTAAGGGCGCGGCTGTTACAGAACCTAACATGAACTTCAAAGCCGCCCACTCGAGCATTCCGCTGTACATTTTTAACATAAATAAATGTACAACAGCCGCGGATATAAGTGCGTACTTATGGAGTAAGACGGGAGTTAAATTAACTGCTGAACAAGTTAACATGAAGAGGGAAAAGGAGTACAATTCCTTTATAATAAATATCCCTAGAGGAAAGATGGGCATTTTTATGGATCCGAAGTTGTGGCCCGATGGAATCTCTTATCGTCGATATATTGACTTCAAGAACCGTCGAAAGGGGCCTGCCGAGGCGCAGATATTGAATACTTTGTCTTAATAATATGGATAAAAGTTGTGTGTTTATAAGTTACAACTGTAGATCTGTAATGCGGTCGGTCGACTGCATAAGAGCTATGTGTGCGAATGCTGATATTATAGCACTACAAGAAACCTGGCTTTTGCCACATGATATTTCCTTCTTGGGAACTATTGACCAAGGCTTCAGCTATACGGGATCGTCGGCGGTGGACACATCTGCGGGGACACTGCGCGGGAGACCATATGGAGGTGTGGCCATTCTATGGAAGAATAGTGTATTCCAGGATGTCACAGTGCTACAGTGTAAAAACGTACGAATTTCGGCTATAAAAATAACTGTAACCGGCCAGAGGTCATTAGTTGTTTTCTCAGTGTACATGCCGACTGATTGTGCAGAAAATCTAGTGGAATTTACTGAATGTTTAGGTGAAATAAGTGCTATAATAGAGAGTGTAAATGCGGAATCAGTGTACATATTAGGGGATTTTAATGCTCACCCAGGAGAGGGCTTTTGTGAACACCTTTTAGACTTTTGCTGTGAACAGAATTGGATATGTGCAGACTTTGAAAGACTGGGCTTACAATCTGATACTTTTACTTATGTAAGTGATGCACATGGCAGTAGGCGCTGGCTAGATCATTGCCTTGTGACCCAGGCTGCCTGGGCCACAGTGTCTAACATATGTGTCCGTCATGGTGTATACTGGTCAGACCACTATCCACTCGAAATACATTGTAACATAAACCTAATTAAGCCTAAATGTTTTCAGTCTATTGTACAACCTAACAGTAAAGTTATTTGGGGACAAAGAGATAATAGTCAAATAGAATCATTTCATTCACTTTGCCACACATTGTTATGCAAAATAGAGTTACCAGCTGAACTTAATAATTGTTGTGATAAATTATGTATTAATAGTGACCACAGGTTAGCAATAGATACACTGTACAATAACATAATAAATATTCTTAGGAAAGCTTCAATTGAGAGTTCTGAGACTGCTCAGGGTAATCACAGAAGGCGAGCCCATGTTGTAGGGTGGAACAGGCACGTCAAACACACTCATAGGGAGGCACGGATGGCCTATCATACATGGCTCATGTATGGAAGGCCATCTAATGGGTATGTTTACAATCATATGGTCGAGACCAAAAAGGTTTTTAAGAACAAATTAAAATGGTGTCAGAACAATCAAAACCAAATTAAAATGGACATCTTAGCTACACATCATGCCTCTAAAAACTTTACTAGCTTTTGGAAACATACAAAGAAACTTTCTCCATCGAGTAGCCTACCTGTGAGTGTGAGTGGAGTGTCTGATCCGCAATGCATTGCTAATGTTTTCATGAATCAGTTTAAGGTTGAGCCAAGCTTGTCAACCAAGCAGGTGCAGGTGCTCAATACTGAAGTCCAAACCGGTAATCATCATCATGTGAAGGTTGAGACCGATGAAGTACGTAAAATCATACGAAACATGAAGAGGGGAAAATCACCAGGTCATGATGGACTCAGTATAGAGCACCTGCAACATGCTGGTGTCCACCTGCCCAGGGTATTGGCTATACTGTTCAACCTCTGCATTGGCCACTCTTACTTACCAGAGGACCTTATGAAGACCATTGTTGTACCTGTCATCAAGAACAAGACCGGCGATGCCTCAGATGTGTCCAACTACAGGCCTATATCTTTAGCCACGGTGGTTGCGAAAGTGTTGGATAGTATGCTTGATAAGCACCTAATGAAGCACTTAAATATTCGGGATGAGCAGTTCGGATTCAAACCCGGTCTCTCTACTGAAACTGCAATCCTGTGCCTCAAGCATACTGTCCAATACTATACTAGTAAGAAGACACCAATATATGCCTGTTTTCTGGACCTGTCAAAGGCATTTGACCTGGTTTCTTATGACATCCTGTGGGATAAGCTAGTAAGAGATACCACTATGCCAGGTGATCTTATAAATATCTTTAAATACTGGTATCTTAATCAGAAAAACATGGTAAGGTGGTCGGGCTCGCTCTCTGAGGTGTATAAGTTGAAATGTGGTGTGAGGCAGGGGGGGATAACCTCTCCGAAGCTTTTTAATTTGTACACAAATCAGCTGATTGATGAGCTCAGTAGAACCATGATAGGCTGTTCTATCCATGGTCATAGTGTTAATAACATCAGCTACGCAGATGATATGGTTCTGCTGAGCCCATCAATCAGTGCTCTGAGACGGTTGATTAATATATGTGAAACATATGCAGCGGCCCATGGACTCAGGTATAATGTTAAAAAGAGTGAGCTGCTTCTCTTCAAAGCCGGTACGAAGACTTACTCTGTACCAGAGGTCTCGCTTTACGGTACCCCTCTTAGGTGGGTCAAACAATTTAAATACCTGGGTCACTGGGTCACTGACGATATCACAGACAATGTGGATGTAGAGAGGGAGCGTAGGGCGTTGTCGGTGAGGTGTAATATGTTGGCCCGCAGATTCGCACGTTGTACAACGCCAGTAAAAATTACACTTTTTAAGGCGTACTGTACCTCTTTCTACACGTGCAGTCTGTGGGCTAGATATACACAGAAAGCCTACAACGCCTTACGCGTCCAGTATAATAACGGTTTCAGGATGCTGCTGGGGCTGCCGCGGTACTGTAGCGCATCGGGGATGTTCGCGGATGCGCATGTGGATGGATTCCACGCAATCATACGCAAGCGCGTCGCATCCCTGGTGGGCCGCGTGCGCCGCAGCTCCAACAGCCTCCTGGCCGCCGTGGCGCAGGATCTTCGCTCCAGCATCATGGGCCACTGGGCGATGATGCTGAAACCGGTCTCATCGCTGGTGGCTCAGTGATGATAAGTGTTAGGTTTTATTTTCGATTTTATTGTGTTTGTTTATTGTGTGATTATTATAAGATTGTATGTTTATGGATGTATTATCTGAAATAAATTATTTTGATTTGATTTGATTTGATTTGATTTAGTTACCTGGTATGAGTTGAGTATAGGCTGGTACTGCGTGAGAGCCACGCTGGAGGGATAGCCGCTCGACATGCCGGCTGCCGCCGCCGCTGCCGCCGCCGATAACGACGCATTACTGGAATTCACCTGCAAATGGAAAAATAACCTAAATCAACAAAATTTTAACCCCATTGACATTTCAGAGCGGTACCGAATAAAACTTATTAAGCTATTGTGCAAGGCTTGTGCCTCGTAGTGGGGCAAATTAGCATGTTACAATGATAAAGATTATATATCGCGCTCCTTGTGTCTGTATTTCACCTTCGTTTCCATCGCGTTGCAGCGATTGTGTTCACTCAAAGACTGGATGTTCTCAGCCAAAAAAAGCACAACCAAGATTACGGTCAATACCGAGACTACCCTCAATTCGTATTTTGAATTACGAATATCCAAGTTCAGAGTATGACACTGACCGAGTCCAGCTGAAAACACGTACACGGTAAATCCCCGATAAACTTCATCGTGTAGCGTCCACGTAGATCGAGACAGTGGGGAAAATACGGGATGAACTTATAACTTTCTATAGACCAGGGCGCCATTAGGTTTCCACTGTGTCCCCAGGAGGCAAACTGTGAGCAGCCGACTGAGTTTGCGGCGTATCGATTTAGTATGCCCTTCCATATATTTTAAATTGAGTGTCGACAGTTTGCTAGTTTGCGCTCACTGTACGCAGTTAGCACGCAGTTTGCAGCGATACGTGCGCCGACTGTCTCAGTAAGCGGCGACTCGCAGGATCCAGTGCTTGCGATACGCACGCAAACTGATCTGAGTTTGTAGCTGTTCGCCACAAATTTGCGGCTCACTCAGTCGGCCGCTCACAGTTTGCCTTCTGGGGACACAGACTAACCTCTAAATGAAGCCATTCTCAAGAAAATGTTTAGTAACAACTCACAACACAAAATCAAACTTTCTTGTTTTGGCGTCGAGCTACGAAGAAAGTTCATTCTAATCGTCGAGTTTGAAATATAATTGTCAGCACTGATCAGTGCTCAAATTGAGGGCTATGTTTGTAAATATTGTATCTCAAGACAACTTCTGTGGCGTAGCGAGCGAAGGTTCGCCTGTGACGCAGTATTGCAGATACAAATCCCACCTCAGGATAACTGTTTGTACGCTACATGCGTCGACACACTTGCACCTTCCCATCTTTCAAGGACATCCACTAGGGCTGGTGCGGCGGCAGATCTGGCCGAGGATCTCAAGAGGCGCAAATATGCAGGTCTCGATAGAACCTACGCATTTGCTCCCCTTGGAGTCGAGACCCTAGGTCCGTGGGGTACCGAGGCTCTCCGGGTTTTTAAAAAATTATCTGAGCGTCTGGTCGATGCGACGCGTGACCCGAGAGCTGGTGAATATCTGGCTCAGCGCATCAGCATTGCCATACAGCGTGGTAATGCAGCCAGTGTCTTGGGGACGCTTCCGACTGGTATTGACATAGATCAATTGAGCTATCTTTAGACTGTTTGCAACCGTCTGCAGTTAGCTCAATGGTTTCAATTGTAAATACTAGTTGTAATTTGTCTATTCCTTGCTTGTAATTTTCGTTGTTAATAAAGATCCTTTGTACGACAAGCAAATATTTGTTCCGGGGTTCTCGATGTTTTTCATCTAGTACCCAACACAAGCTGTGCTTAGCTTGGGGCTAGATGATGATGTGTGCATTGTTTACAGTGCCGGATTTATATTTTTTATGTGTGTAGGCCACTTTTTTCCGCTGCCCCAAGTACAGAGCTATTCATTATTAGCTTAACCCCCCGGTAGACATACAAGGTTCGAATCCTGCAATTGGCAATAACATCTCTTTTAAGGAAACCAAAAATTAAATAACAGCAATAAAAATTGCAATCACTCCAATTCAAACCTGTGAACGTGTTTGACTTTTATTGTCTGCAATCGAGTGACCGTCCTCTGAAATCTGCCGCCCCTAGGCCGCGGCCTGTACGGCCTATTTATAAATCCAGGACTGATTGTTTACCTGTGGCGCGTACACGTTGGCTCCGTAGACGGGCGGCGCGTGGTGCGGTACAGGGTGGTGCGCGTATACGTTCTGAGCCGCGCCCGTCGCGCCCGATACACTCGCTTGCTGGAATACAGACCATTCATTCATTTTAAGATGAAGATATTTGCAAAAACACGTGTAAACAAAGATGATAAGTAACTTGAAAATGGTATGTAAGTAATTTTTCATTACTCATACTCGGAAAGTAGGTCTAAACATGCCTGAAGAGCGGGTTGAAAGTGATACTTTTCCGCCCTAGGAAGAATCGTTTTCAACTGACAGCTATAACGTTACTATTTCATTTTCATTTCATTTCATTTATTGCACGAAATATGGTCATATAGAGGTCTTATACAATATAATAGTGTCACATACTTCACCAAAACACATTGGCATGCAAAATATCTTAAAAATAGGTTTCCATTTAAATTTTTATCATGTGATTTATAATGATTTAAATAATAATTAATCAAAATCAATAATGTTGATTACAAATTACAAATTTCTTAAATTTAAGTCCATAAGTTCCTTAACACTATTAAAAGCTTTTTCAATGAGCCATAGTTTTAACTTTTTTATAAATAATTTTAAAGGTAAATCTTTGATGTTACAAGGGATTTTATTATAAATAGAGCCACACATGGCATGACAGTTCTTACTATACAAGGTATAACATATTACCCCTACTAAGCCGAAGGGGGGGGTTTCAGGAACCCATGGTGATCAGTTGTGGGGGGGAGATAATTAAAAATTCCTATTTTCAGTTTCCCATACAAAAAGTTTTCATTTCCTAGTGCCAAAATAAAGTGACAACCCTATTCGCGCAACCTGTACTTACCTACTAACTTTGCAGGTATGTAGGTAGGTATTTATCTTCGTAGATTTCAGCTATGGCGGGAGATTACTAGACGAGCTAATAAATTCGTGATAATAATAAGATGCTAGTATGTAAGTTCCTAGGTAGTGTTGAGAAAATCTTAAAATGCTGAGTTATGAAAGTTGTAAGTGTAGGTACAAGTTACAAACCTCATATTTTCTCGCTTGTCAGCTGTCTAGATGGCTTCTTACGAAGGGATTTATGTATGTTTTGGTAGGTCACTTGTAGGTACACAGTCACAGACAATTCACACACTTCAGCACAAGGTAGGTTTCTTTTTAGGCATTAACATGTCTCACTCACTTTAGCACTAGTTAGGTTAGTTAGTTAGTAAGTTACACATGCATGACGTAGGTATCGATACCTATGCATGTAAGTAAGGTTCGATATGCCTCCCTTCTTCCAAACAACACACATTTTATGGAAGTAAGCACACGCTTCCAACACACGCCTCTTCATCTCTGTGACACTCTCCGATGCATACACCACACCCTTAAGGTATTCTTAAGTCCTAGTTACTTGTTTTTTAGGCACGAAAGATAAAAATTGTAATTATAGCACTAAACGGCACCGCGACGAAGGTCACACTAAAATAGTTCATCATTCATTCTTTTGATTTCGTTCGCCGAAAAGATGGATAATTTTTAGGGTTCATTTTCAATTTTAATAAATCCCTAGTTGGCTACTCATGTGTAGGAGGTATTAGGATCACAGTCGTGAAATAATAGGTATGTGGTAGAAAATTGTATGAATACGTAGGTAGGTACTGGTCTTATTTTACATAGGTATTTCACAATGTAGGTACCTACCTGCTACACACACATACACTTTGCGTGAATTCTGATAGTTGGTATACCTAATACAAAATCCCGTAGAAAACGGATTTAAGCTTTTTTTTTTTTGATTTTATGATTTTAAACAAACGAACTTCTTTAAATTTTGGTATTAAAAAAATTACGGAACCCGTATTAAAAAATATTTCGACCCGCTTGGCAAATACAGCACCGACATGTGGTGTATCCAGTGTTGCCAGATGGAATTTGAAAAAAACAGTAGAAAGTTCAGTAAAAAATCAGTAGATTGGAATAAAAATCAGTAGGTAGAAATTAACGACTGAAAATTCTAGAGGTACCATATGTATTTGTGTTTCGCGAGTATTTTGACTCGCATTTTGGCTGGCGACCTTTTTTTTTTTAGGTGCTTTCGTAAAAAGGAAGCGATTCTTTGCATTTTTGCAGACAATTGCAGCTAAAAAAAAAAAAAAAGGTCGCCAAGTGGTTATTTAGTCACGGAGCTATAGGCGCGGGAAAATCAGGTAGATTTCACGAAATTTTAGAAGGCGCTCGGGACATCAGGTAGATTTCACAAAATTTTAGAAGGCGCTCGGGAAAATCAGGTAGATTTCACTAAATTTTAGAAGGCGCTCGGGAAAATCAGGTAGGTTTCACTAAATTTTTGAAATAAATCAGTAGATCGGTAGACGCCTAAAAAAGCAGGTAGATCTACTGCTAAATCGGTAGATCTGGCATCACTGGGTGTATCGCATGTTGATAGATGCCGACAGTCAATGAATGAATGAATGGTTCTCTAACTTGTCTATGATTGGCGGTTGGCTGGTTGCCATGGTTTTGCATAGTGCTACAGCCAATAAAATTTAGTCGCGAATGAATGAATGGTTCTCTAACTTGTCTATGATTGGCGGTTGGCTGGTTGCCATGGTTTTGCATAGTGCTACAGCCAATAAAATTTAGTCGCGAATGAATGAATGGTTCTCTAACTTGTCTATGATTGGCGGTTGGCTGGTTGCCATGGTTTTGCATAGTGCTACAGCCAATAAAATTTAGTCGCGTTCCTTTGTGGAAATACAAGTGTCAAATATTAATGTAGGTACAGAACGGACAGATAAACTACATAATGACGGAAAGAGTCATTTGGTAAAGTTTTTAATTAAGTTAACCGACCCCTGCGACTCAGCTCGTCGTATGTCGGATGTCGTAAAAGTCGACCAAGGGGCTTCGCCAAATGAAAGGCAGCATTTTTATTGTGTGAATTACTTATACCGTTTCTTTGATCAGCAATCCCCAGCCAAGTGATTATGGCAATACCCGCCAGATTCACAGCTCTTTTCAGTAGTGGACATCAATGTGTATTCAGTCAGTAGGTTATTATGATTAGATCAACACACAAGAAAGAACAAACAGTTAGAAAAAGACATAACTGTGTTAGCGTAGTTTAGTTCGTATGTTTAACTACACGTAACTCAACCTTCAAATTGAAATGTGATTTTAGCCATGACTTACGACAATTTGCCTCAATGATGCTGTAGGCGTTTTTCTATTTCAAGAATATGAATCTGTCACTCTTTTCTACATCTATTCTGTGACCATACTGAGGTCATCGTCGCAAGTATAAGAAACAGCAGATTTTAGGGTTGTCACTTCGTAAAAAATCAGCTGGCCATGTGAAAACTTTGTTTTAGTTTTTTCAGAGATACCAATCGAAATTAGAAAAGTCGTTGAACAAAAGTTGTTCCCCGGGGGGGTAGAAATACCCAGCTTTTCGCTTAGCACATGTATATTGTTACACCATGTATAATGATGTCTTTGGATTCCTAGACAGAACAATTCTTTCTGGGTTTCGTACACATCTTGGGTATATATCCTTAGCTTTAGTAAATAAATTCGAATGTTCTTTTACGAATTTAGCAGCCTCTAGAATATACATGCTGGGCAATGTTAGAAGTTTTAGTTTAATGAAGAGAGGCCTGCACGACTCCCATGGAGGTATACCTACAATTGCGCGAACACATTTTTTTTGAGCAATGAAGGCAAGTTCTATGTTTGTAGAATTACCCCATAGAATAAGTCCGTAGTTTAAGGTAGAAGTTACGTATGCCATGATAGGCAGTCAAAATGGTACTAAGGCTGGAAGTTTTCCGAAGCCTGTAAAGAATGTAAATAAATTGATTTAATTTTTTTCTTACGTGATCGATATGGGCTTTCCAGTTGCATCTTTGGTCCAATGTTATACCTAAAAATTTTGTCTCTTTTACGTCTACTATCTGATGTTCCTTGTAATATATGTCAAAAAAATCGCTTTTTTTATTAGAATTGGTAAACTGCATAAAATTAGTCTTAGTCAGGTTAACCTGTAAATTATTTGCCTCGAGCCATTTAACAATAGAGTCAATTGTATTATTTATGTCAGCATTGTAATTATTGATGTCAGAATCAGAATTGGCAGTTATCAAAATAGAAATGTCATCGGCGAATAGAGTACACTGATTATTGGTTACAGTTGGTAAATCGTTAATATACAGCAGGAATAAAAGAGGTCCGAGGACGCTACCCTGCGGTACGCCGAATCTATTTTGTCTATGGGTTGAACGAAATGACTCTAACTCATTTTTAGCATTGATGTTGGTAATTTCAACACATTGAAGTCTATTGGACAAATATGACTCTAACCATCTAAGTGCCGGGCCTCTTATTCCATATTTATCCATTTTTATTGAACCATGATAATGGCAGAATAAATGCTGAAGCTATAAAAAATACGAAAGACAAGGCAGTATGGCTTTCGCCTGTCCTAGATGGACTAATAAATAAAAAAAAAATTAGCGGCAATTTGATTAATTTGTATTCTCATGTTTTTTATTTATATTTCCTTGTACCTATTCGTAACGAGAGCGCCAAAACCCGTCTCGGGACTATAGTACATTGTTAACCAAGGGTTGAAAGTAACTTATTTAGTCCCGAGACGGGGTTTGGCGCCCGAGCGTAGCGAGGGCGCTAATAGTTCAAGGGACTAAATAAGTTACTTCACCCGAGGTAAACACTGTGCTTTTCATTACGAATACAAGGAAATATAAATAAAAACAGAAAATATTAATAAAATTGCCGCTAAATTTTTTTATTTATTTATTAGTCCATCTAGGACAGGCGAAAGCGATAAAGCCATACTGCCTTGTATTTCGTATTTTTTGAATTCAGTAATAGTCGCTAAGGTATTTTTTTTTTAGCTTTAGCATATATTCTGCCATTATCACGGTTCAATACTTAGTACCTACATGATCTTAGGTTCAATAGTAACGTTATAGCTGTCAGTCGAAAACGATTCTCCCTAGGGCGGAAAAGTATCAATTTCAACCCGCTCTTCAGGCATGTTTAGACCTGCTTTCCGAGTATGAGTAATGAAAAATAAGTTACTTTCAACCCTTGGGTAACAATGTGCTATTGACGTGTTTAAATGAACTGATGACTATGCTGTGCGAAGTCAAGCTGATGGTATTTACCTTTGGCCTGTGCTGTGAGACGTAGGGCTGGTGCGCGTGCGGCGCGCTCTCGGCCGCGCTCACGGCTAGCTGCTTCATAGCTCCCGATAACGCAGCGTCTAATGATGCTGGAATATTTACAAATTGTCATTTATTAATTACTAGCGACCCGCCCCGGCTTCGCACGGTTTTATTATACGTATAAACCTTCCTCTTGAATCACTCTATCTATTAAAAAAAAACCGCATCAAAATCCGTTGCGTAGTTTTAAAGATTTAAGCGTTCAAAGGGACATAATGACATAGGGATAGAGAAAGCGACTTTATTT
Source organism: Eupithecia centaureata (assembly GCA_944547425.1). Taxonomy (NCBI): domain Eukaryota; kingdom Metazoa; phylum Arthropoda; class Insecta; order Lepidoptera; family Geometridae; genus Eupithecia; species Eupithecia centaureata. Next base: position 870,865 of record OX155699.1, on the reverse strand, counting down.
TATACTATGTAGTGAAGGCAAGCTGTTGAGAATAACTCACAAAAGTAAATTCATTGTTGATTGAGGTTTTCCTTTGATTTGGATTTTTGATTTTTGTTGATTTATAGGTAAATCTTTGCTTTGTCTTGACATATGTTGGCGTCTCTTGACGTGGAAACGGAAGTGAGGTTTTTTTTATCATGAGTGAAATGGCGAAGAATGAGTTGATTCAATGATTGTTCGGTCTATTCGGATATTTGTTTGCCTAAACACAAGCTGAAGACAGGGCGCTATGGCGCTCATTAGGGGAGGCCTATGTCCAGCCGTGGACTAATATAGGCTCATGATGAGTCATTAACCAATTACACTAGTATTATATACGAAAGTTAGGATGGATGTTTGATACCTCTTCACGCCAAAAGTGCGGAACGGATGGGGCTGAAATTTTAAACAGTTGTTAGCCTGGAATAAAATTTAGGCTACTTTTCATCAATTACAAGAAAAGCCGCAGTTAGTTAATTAGTTAATTAGCCAGTTAGTGCGTGTTCCTACACGCTCTTGAGAGTGGCTATTGCTAAAATCTTGAAGACGAATATGTTTTTATTTTTACTTGTCTTCTATACAAAGAAATCATAAACATTTGTTATAAAACCTGGTTACTCCTAGCTCATTAATCAGTATTACAATTCTGTTAGGTCTTCATTTTGAAATAAAAGGTGTTTATTTGCAAGAATACATGCTACAATCTTGCCTTAAGTTAGTCCAGTTTTATTCTACCTTTTCCCAGGCAAATTTTAAGTTATTTCAGAAATATATTCAATTATGATTTCTTGTGCCAGACATGCAATCACTACGACTCGAGGCACACACTGTTTTTTATTTTATCTGACCTACGCCTACCCACCTGTAATACTTTACCAATGTACACCTACTCATTCTAAGTGAACTTAAACCGAATTATTTAGAATTTCAATTCAGAAATGCGAATGTTGAGATGGATGTGTGGAGTGACAAGGATGGATAAGATAAGAAACGAGTACATCAGAGGAAGTTTGAAAGTAAGTAGTAGTGACGGAAACGATGAGGAGTAATAGGCTAGCGTGGTATGGACATGTTATGAGGAGAGAGGAAGGTCATGTGACGAAAAGAGTGATTGATTTGAATGTGGAGGGATATAACGGGAGAGGAAGACCGAAGAAAAGATTGATGGATTGTGTGAAAGAGGATATGCTTAAGAAAGGTGTGAATACGGAGATGACGAATGACAGAGCAGAATGGAAGAAGAATTCATGTTGTGCCGACCCCATTTAGCGTGGGATAAGGTCCGGAAGAAGAAGAAGATTTAGAATTTCAATCTATCGTTTATACGTAAGTAGTCTAGATAACTTACTGGTAGCATTAGTTGTCTGAGGCGCCTCCGAGACGGGCGCTGACGGCTGACTCGACGCGGGGGTTGATTCCACTGACGTTAGACTCTCGTTCAACTGCTGGTTAAAACAGAAGGTTAGTTTTACAGGACAGCTGTAGGGTGCGTAGTGTGCCCCTTACAATCCTTTAGGTAAATAATAAATAAATAATTCCGGACAGTCCACACAGATCATCTAGCCCCAAGCTAAGCAGAGCTTGTGTTATGGGTACTAGATGACTGATACAATATTATACAATACATTACACAGATAGATATTTTTATTATACATAAAAAACACCCAGACCAACGGAACAAATTTCTGCAGATCGTACACAAATTTGTTCCGAGGCGGGAATCGAACCCGAAACCTCCTGCGTCGCAGGCGCACTTTCGCCCACCGCGCCACATCGGTCGTTATAGAACATAAACAGAAGGTTAGTTCTACAGCTGCCTCTGAGGATTCATGGTAACGAGGAATTATTATTAAGTAGAATGGATAGAAGACCGATGTGGCGCGGTGGGCGAAGGTCCGCCTGCGACGCAGGAGGTTGCGGGTTCGATTCCCGCCTCGGAACAAATTTGTGACTGTGTGTGGACTGTCCAGAATTATTTATTTATTATTATTATTATTTATAGAACAAAGCCAGAAGAGAAGGACAGGTGTCTACTGTAGTAATGCGTATACGCTTAAAACCTAAAATGATAAGTGAAATAGAAAACAATTATTTTTTCTCATCTAAAATGTGGGTAGTTCATGATAGCGTCCGTTGGTCTCGGTGTTTTCTTTAGTAAAAAAATATCTGTCTAAATAGTGTTCTAATTATATCAGTTATCTAGTACCCATAACACAAGCTTTGAGTAGCTTACGTTGGGGCTAGATGGTGCTGTGTGGATTGTCCAGCATTATTTATTTATTTAGGTTGATGATGATGATGACAGCTACAAATAAGACCATTTAGGGTGTGGGTGGGTGTAATTGGAGTGAACACGCTGTGTAAGGTTACATAAGTTTTTTAAACTTACGCGAATAGAACTCATAAATATTTAGCTACGGGTATTTATCGCGAGTCATCCCGTGACCACGAGTGTAAACCTGTTGAAACGCCGAAAAATAGGTAACTTAACGCAATAAATACCCGTACCTAAACAGTTACTATAATGTGTGAACGCTAGTTACCAGGGGCTGGTGTGTCTGGTGTGTCTGGTGTGGCGGGTGTGTGGGCGCGGTGTGCTGGTAGGGCAGGGTGGGCGGCGCGGGCTCGGGGACCGGCTCGGCGGGCACGTGGTTCGACACGTGCGGGGGCGTTTGCTGGAACAATGCAGGACGTCTTAACTACTATCTGGTAGAGATCCGATAAGTTTGGAGAAACCGATCGGAGGGTAAATGTTTTTGTATTTTGTTCAGGATTTGATGAGCAGCGTAGATTTACCATGTCAATTTATCTTCCTATGTTTACCTAATATTTTTAGTTGAAGAAGAGAAATGAATGTTTTTCTAATCGGTTAGTAGGGGTCATAATAATATAAAAATCTAAATGTATATACTAGTTATATTTTTTCCATGTCTATGTGTGACGTAATTTAAATTTTATACAGGCTGTTGGCGTGAACAGCGTTCTCCTTGAAACCAGAGGTTCAGCATCATTAGTAGAATCCAAAACCGATGAGAAAAGCTTAACACCTATTTTAGTTTTGCAAGATTTTGAGATTTCATGTCTTCGCTATCGTACACGATGCCATAGTCACTCTACATACTTTAAGTACCTACCTACGTAAGTACTTATACCCGCGCCTTACTTGGATCGTAACTTCATTACTTGTGCCCTTCAAAAGACGGGATATTCGACACAGAAGGTGATCCGACACTGAGGTGCACATGCCACGTGTCGCCTGGTCGAAGTACTTGTGTCACGTGTTTGTGAGCAAAAGTTTAGTGTTTATAAAAATTTTCTTTAAAAAATGAGTAAAAAATAGAATAATTTTTTTCATCCGTTTTTGATTCTACTCGTGATGCTGAACCTCTGGTTTCAAGGACAACGGTGTTCACACTAACACCCTGTATATAAACATCTAAGTCTTAAAAAAAGGATACAGCTTCCTACAGTGTACAAACACTTGTCGACTGCGATCACTAGCGTTAGTTATGTTTATGTTACATAGTTCTATTTTATTAAGGGCTGTGGATTATATTAAACATATAAATGTAAATACCTGTGTGTGTTTGTGTTCTAGAGGCGCCTGGGGCAGCGGCGCCGGCGGCGGCTCGTCGGGCTCCAGGGCTCCGAACTGCACGTCCAGGAACAGCGCGCCCTCGCCCATGCCGCCCGGCATCTCCACCGCAGACATCGGGATCTGGGGCAACGGGGGAATTAGAGGGATTTTTTTTTAAATGTTTTTATTTCAGACCATAGATCCATATTGTATTTAGTAAGAGCTTATGCTATGTTAGTAGAAATTACAGTGTGTGCAGAAAATATTTTATAAGAAAAAACAGTTCTTTTAGCACCACATTCGAATCTGCTATCGGAGCATTGTTCGAATGCAGTGCCTTGGTGCATTTGGGGCAATGGGGAAATGAGAGTGGTTTGGGGCAACGGGGGGATGAGAGGTATTTGGGGCAACGGGGAAATTAGTGGGATTTGGGGCAACGGGGAGATGAGTGGGATTTGGGGCAGCGGGGAGATGAGAGGGATTTGGGCAACGGGGAAATCAGAGGGATTTGGAGCAACGGGGAGATGAGAGAGATTGGGGCAACAAAGAAATGAGAGGGATTTGGGGCAACGGGGAGATGAGAGGGATTTGGGGCAACGGGGAAATGAGAGGGATTTGGGGCAGCGGGGAGATGAGAGGGATTTGGGCAACGGGGAAATCAGAGGGATTTGGAGCAACGGGGAGATGAGAGAGATTGGGGCAACAAAGAAATGAGAGGGATTTGGGGCAACGGGGAGATGAGAGGGATTTGGGGCAACGGGGAAATGAGAGGGATTTGGGGCAACGGGGAAATTAGAGGGATTTGGAGCATCTCAATAGAGTTCATAAGTAGACGCGTATGTACTATAGTATCCCTTTTAAGTATTTACCACTACCAGTTGGTATAGCTAATTTTAAATAGGTATCTGCTCTGTCACTCTGATACAGTTTTATTGAAAAGTATATTGGCCTGACTGCATCTAGAGTGAACATGATCATGATACTTGATTTTTATGTGCCTCAAAAAAGCATGCTTGGTAAATTGAAAAGAAATTCTTTTTTTGTTAATTTGTCATTAAAAGAAAACACGTGTGACGTGTGTAATGTACCTTCGAAGGCGGCGGGACGCGCGCGCGTTGCTGCGGCTTCCTTTGACTAGAGATGTCCGCTGCGCCGTACACACCGTAGTTTGACGAGTAAACGCCTGCAAATAAGGTTCAATTTTAAACAACTCCTATATTTACAGTGTGAATGATGCTCACTCATGCATATATGTGACTATATTCCTTCAAGACAACATAATATAGAATACTTTATCATCATACTTTATCACAGAATACTTTTGAATATTGATTTGGATGACAAGCGTGGTCGAAAGCCTCAATGTTTATCAAATTTTGTCGACCAATCTGGCGCAGCGGGCGAAGGTCCGCCTGCGACGCAAGAGGTTGCGGGTTCGATTACCGCCTCCACTTACCACCGGGATCGGCCGACAGTGAGCCCGACATGCCCACCACAGGTATATAGGTATAAGTTATATAGATAATATATAAATAGAGTGTATACGCACTGGGATCGTGGCGCTGCGTCTGCTGCGTGAGCTGCGAGAGGTACTGCGTCTGCGCGGCCGACAGTGAGCCAGACATGCCCATCGGCTGGAACAAATACATAATATATTATATGTAGAGGAGAGTGGGGCATAATGGGGTCGCGAGGCTGAACGGGGTTTCTCCCTGTAGCCGCAACGGCAAGCGGTAATCACACGTTTTATCCACCGTCGCGTCGGGTGGCCATTTTACATCGGCACTTAATACGTAAGTGACTGGCGGCAGAGAGCATGAGTTGATTTTTAAGAGGCATTAATATTTTTTCACGACGTTTTATCTAATTTGGTATTATGACTGAATTGCTTGGAAACAGGTGAGTTTTTATGATAACTGTATGGTTTAGTTCCTATGTTTTCTTAAGTTCTTTGACACTGAAGATATTCACATTTGCATCCATAGCGAGAATAATTAGAACATTATAAGGTACCCCGTTATGCACCATTTTCGGTACCCCGTTGTGCCTCGGGGTAGGGGCAGAATGGGGTTTTAGTAAGGTTTTAGTAAATGAAAAAAAGTATATGTTACTTAAATGTTTTTGTTACCGAATAATATGCCAAATGCTACTTGAATAAATGCTAAACAGGCTGCGATTAATGTTTTTATTTAAATATGACTTTTTGATATTTTTATCGCTGTTTTTCCTTAGCGTCTCCGTTATGCCCCTCGTTCCCCTACAACTCACGACGACGTAGTACAAACAATTGCAAGCTGAAGCTTTTTTTTATTCACAATAGACCTTCGCTTGACCACAATCTCACCTGATGGTAAGTGACGACGTGGCCGAAGATGTATCACGAAAGTCTAGAAGACACCTATTCACTCTCGTCTTGAAGAGTCTCGGTTTGTAGTTGTCGGGGAAAACGGAAGCAGGCAGCGCATTCCATTCCTTAGCGGTACGAATGATAAAGGTGGAGGAGAACCGCTTAGTTTGAGTGGATGGAATATTCACAAGGAAAGGGTGGTAATGCGCCGTACGACTGCTCGTCCTGGAGTGGAAGGGAGATAGATGAATCAGGTCGTGAAGTTCCTGTGAGCGTCTCCGAAATGTAACCTATAAAAGATCGAGAGGCAAGCGACCTTGCGGCGGTGTTCAAGACTTCGGATCTTAGTTTCCTCAAGGTACTGCTCGCTAATAAGTCTGAAAGTGGCAGTGGGCCGGCCATATCTCGAGAACAACCGACAACCATTGGGGTAAACGTGTTCTTGAGTGGAGACCGCGTTAACAAAGTGTAGGACGCACTCCGGCCAGGTGGGATGACGATCTGCGAAAGACTGCTGGATGCGACCAGCTGAAGACAGGGCGCTATGTCGTGAGTTAGGGGAGGCCTATGTCCAGCTGTGCACTAATATAGACTTATGATATGTACAACTTGATACACACACGGTTACAAAACTTTGATCTAACACATGCTTGACATACGAATGAAGTTATATTCTTTAATTAATAATTGAGTAAATTCCTCATATCTAAAAGCCATCACACACAGAAGCCGTGGCCAGTCCGTGGCCGGGACAGAGGCGAAGGCGTGCGAGTTATATCTATCATATAGATGTATGATGTATCTATATATGTGACGACTTTTAATGTAACCAATAACCAGTGCTATATATGTTAATATTGTTATAAAAATATGTATTTTTTTCTACCCTACATAAAATTTTCAACTAAATGCACTTGGATTCATCTGAGCTGAACACAGGACGTGATGTTCATCTGTCCAGCAGTGGACAAGGGTCTGTGAGGATGGTGTGAAGTGTTACCTGCGGCGCGTGTATCTGCGAGGCGAGCTGCTGCAAGTAATGGTCGGATGGCAGCTCCGGGGAGGTGGGCGACGCTCGACTGCCGCTGTTCAGTTGCTGAAACATTACATACAATAAATTATAATAAATGGGAAAGTCTGTGTGAATGTTTGTAAGTAATCTTTGTAACTACTGTAGTTACTTCAATGAAATTTGGTATGTAGATAGTTTAGGACCTAAATTCCTGTAAATTTTAACGTCTGAGGGGGTTAAATAGGGTGGTAAAGTTTGTATATAAAATAATGATTACGGTCGGTACAAATGAACTACGGAGTGAATAATTAAACACGTATTTTTTATTTTCACAATAACCCCCTAGGGGGGGTGCAATTAATTTCTGAAATTTGTACAAAAAGAACTCTGGTACGCGGGTGAAACCGCGGGGCGCATCTAGTATACAATAAATAATGCTGGACATTCCACACAGCACCATCTAGCCCCAACGTAAGCTACTCAAAGATTGTGTTATGGGTACTAGATAATTGATATTCTTAATACTGTACATTACATAGATAGATATTTTTTATTATACATAGAAAACACCCAGACAGGAACAAATTTTTGCAAATCGTACACGATTTATTGATATATGATATTTGGCAAATAAGTTTCCACGCGGGCGATGCCGCGGGCGCAGCTAGTTATATAAATAGCATCTGCCCGCGGCTTTCTATGGAAACCTCTAAAGGCTATATCTATCCCGTGGGAATTGATTTATGGGAAAAAAATACAGACTTTAGTCAACCTGTCTTTCATTTACAACACCAAACAAACTTTCGCATTTAAAATATGTATATAAATAATGAGTGAGTTACCTCCATGTTGACGTGATGTTGTTGTGCGTTGTGATAGGTATACGAGGGAATGCCGTGCGCATCTGTGCCGCCCTCCCACTCCTCCTGCACACCAATATGCACTTTATTTACACTGTATATACAACTCACAATCCAATTACTTTATTTAGGCTTACAATAAAATCATCAAGACATTTTTATATTTATAGAATTCATAACTTTTAAAACTATCATGGTTTTAACGATAGAATTATAATAGAATGATAGAATTCAGTTATTAATTTATTTATTGCTTGAAAAGAAGTAATATAGTTGTTAATAATCTACAAATAATTCAAAAAAAAAACAAATAAAGCGTTCATTGATTTTCTCTTCACTTCAATGTTTTGTTCAGTAATAGAAAAAGTGAAAAGAATTTTTTTTATATGCATGCATACAAATATTTTTGAATTAGAATTGTAACTGTACCTACATCAGCATCGTCATCGATTGATGATGATTTTCAATGCTGATATTCGAGTCGCGACCTATCACCGGCCAGTTTCATTTAAGAATCACGAGATTCTCTGATAGACGGAGAGACAGACAGAGAGAGAAGGCTTATTAATAATGTACATGTAATGTAATGTTCAATAATGTACTGTGATGAAATCGGAAAAAACATGGGCCAGTTCTTAAATAAGAGTATGGAACATCCAGTAGTAAATAATTGCTTTCAAAATTCAACTCTGCATAGTATTATGCAGAAAATTAATAATGAAACTTTTAACACACAATCAAACTTGATAATATGCCTTGGGAATAGGGGTAATGTGAACAAATCAGACTTAATTAAGTATATGGACAAACTTTGTTCTTTAAATTTAAGACAAATTGTGATGTTCACATTCCCCTACAGCGACAGCTTGCCACTATCTGAAAATAAGCTTAGATATAAGTTAAATATGACATTGCATACTATTTCATGCAACAATAATGTTCATTTGATTGATATTAACAGTATTGTTAATAAAAAATATTATATGACTCAAGGTAATTATTACCTTTCTAATTTTTACAAAAGACAGATAGCTATTTCGCTATCATATTATTTTGAAACTACAGCCAAAAACTTGGCTATAACTAATGCTTCTTTTGAGCATTGTAATAATTTACAAACCAAGACCTTGGAAATTATTCCAAGTCATTTAAATTAGAAATAAAGACAATAGAGGAAGTCTCTTGCCTTAAAAAAACAAATAATATCAATCAAAATAAAAAACAAATTTGTAAAATTAATACAAAGTTTACTAACTTGGTGCATCAAAATATTCAAGGATTAAAAGGTAAATTATTAGAATTGGAATTGTTCATGAACTCATTTGATATTGACATCATCTGCTTAACAGAACACTGGCTGAAAAGCTATGAGCTCATGTTCAACTTCAGTAACCACCAAGTTGGTAGTTCTTTTTGCAGATCACATGCTATTCGTGGAGGCTCTTTAATATTACTAAATAAACTACTGAAATTCAAAGACCGTAAGGACATAATATGTATGTCTGTTGAAAGTCACATCGAAGTAGCATGTGTTGAGTTGGAGCAAAGTATTGTAGTAAGCGTATACAGCCCACCATCAGCCTCCTTCGAAATATTTGAAAAAATTATGGATGATATCTTATTTAAATTATCAAATTCAAGTAAAAATCTCATAATATGTGGAGACTTCAACATTAATCTTTTAGAAGTTTACTCTCTCAGTAACAGATTAACTAATTTATTTAATTCTTACAATCTAAAGCCACTATTTATGGAACCTACTAGAATAACTGAAACCTCAGCAAAATGTATTGATAATATATTTGTTTGCCTAAATGATAAAATTATAAGTAAAAATGTAATAAGTAATTTAAAATCAGACCACTTAGGTCAACTTATAAAACTCAACATTCAAATAAAAAATAATAATTGTAAAAAGAAAATAACATATATACCAGTAACCACACATCGATTTGAACGTATGAAATCACAATGGAATTCCATACCAACACCTAATTACTCACATAATAACCCAAGTGAGTTGTATAGCAGTTTTTTTAAGAAATTCACCTCTGCATTCAATTCCATATTTACACCCAGATCGATTGTGGTTTCTGATAAACTTACATTTAGTGAGTGGGCAACTGTAGGTATTCATAAAAGTAGACAAAAGTTGTATGAACTGTATAATGAAAAACAATATAATTTTAGTGAGGAGTTCAAAGATAAAGTTAAAAATTACTCAAAAATGTTTAGAAAAGTTTGTCTAGTAGCAAAGTCAAATTATATTAGCTCAAAAATTAAAAATAGCGAAAATGTTATTAAATCAACATGGAAAATAATAAATAGTGAGACTGGAAAGGTTAGTACCTATTTTAATGAATATAATTTAAAAATTAATGATTGCACAATCAAAAAAGACGTTGAAGTAGCTCAAGCATTTGAAAACTTTTTTACTAACATTCCAATCTCTACTACAAAGAATCTTAACTCTTCTCAAGTGAACGCCGAGTCTTTACTCATAAAAAATGTACCTAAATGCGGTAGTAACTTTAATTTCAATCATGTTGATGAAAAAGATATTGTTAAGGTCTTTAAACTTTTAAATATTAAGAAAACTGCAGATCTCTGGGGCATTTCCGTTAAAATCATTAAACCTTTAATTGAAACAGTCGCACCAGATCTAGCTTTCATATTTAATGAATCTATTGATTGTGGCGTATTTCCTGATCTTATGAAACATAGTAAAATAACTCCATTGTTTAAATCGGGTAGTAGGTCTGACCCCACTAACTTTAGACCAATATCAGTACTGCCAACATTTAGCAAAGTTTTTGAAAAACTTATATTACATCAATTGCTTAAACATTTTAATGGCAATGACCTGCTACATTGTAAGCAGTTCGGGTTTACTCGAGGCAGGTCAACTACTGATGCCGGTGTAGAGTTGGTATCGCATATTTTTGATGCTTGGGAGAAGTCGCAAGATGCTTTAGGCATTTTTTGCGACTTGTCAAAAGCATTCGATTGTGTTCATCATGAGACATTAATCAGAAAACTACATCACTATGGAATAAATGACACCTCTTTGGCTCTTCTTTCTTCTTACTTAAATGATAGGATACAAAGAGTTGACATTAATGGGAAACGGTCTTCGGGGTCTGTAGTTACTATGGGTGTACCGCAGGGGTCTATCCTCGGTCCTTTCCTATTTTTAGTTTATATTAATGACTTGCCTGATCTTGTAAAGAATAATCACGAGATTGTATTGTTTGCAGATGACACTTCTTTAATTTTTAAAATGAAAAGACAATCAACAAATTTCGACGATGTGAATAATGCAATCTCAAAAGTTGTCCACTGGTTTAGCGTCAATAATCTTTTGCTTAATGAAACCAAAACGAAATGTATTAGATTTATTCTACCTAATGTGAAACAAGTTAAGGCTGATATAAACGTAAGAGGAGAAAGGTTAGATATTGTAGAAAGTACTGTATTCTTAGGAATCACCCTAGATAGTAAGCTTCAATGGGGCCCACATATAGATAAGCTATCAAAAAGGCTCAGTTCTGCAGCATATGCAGTCAAAAAAATCCGTCAACTTACAGACGTAGATACTTCTAGACTTGTTTATTTCAGCTACTTCCATAGTATTATGTCTTATGGTATACTGCTGTGGGGGAATGCTGCAGACATTAACACCGTTTTTGTGTTGCAGAAGAGGGCTGTTCGGGCAATCTATAATATGGGTCCCAGATAATCCCTACGTGATAAGTTCAAAGAAATTAACATAATGACAGTACCATGTCAATATATTTATGAAAACCTGTTGTATACTCGTAGAAATATCAATAAGTTTCCTAAAAATAGCGATATACACAATGTCAATACTAGAAATAAAAATAAACTCGCTTTGCCTACAACTAGACTAAACAAGGTTAATGTATCTTTCAAAGGGCAATGTATACGCTTCTACAACAAAACTCCAAGTGAGTTGCAAAAACTATCAGTAAATAAATTCAAACAAATTGTCAAAACTATTCTTTGTAAAAAGGCTTACTATAAAGTATCTGATTATTTGGATGATAAAAAAGCTTGGGACGAGTTTTGCTCCAACTCGAAAAATAACAACCTAACAAGGTAAAGGTTTTTGTTCGCTTCTTTACTTTAAAAAGATTGAAGTGAACAAAAATCAAAGTGAGCACTTTATTTCCTAGTTTTAATTATTAATAACATGAATTTTATGACGTGTCTAAGTGTCCTGTAAGGTCTTAAGGAAATAAAGCACTTTGAGTTTGAATAGGGTCCTGAAAAACTATATGTTATATTTATTCAGTACACAAAAAGTGTTACCTTTGTGTCAAAAAAACATGATTTTTAAGGATGAGCTTTCCATTTGATGCACCACGTACATTAATTTGTATTTACTTCTTTAACCGCTGATGTCAATATCAGCATCAGCATCCACTTGTTAAAGTACCAGAATTTAAAATCCCACTACAGATTGTCATCATTCACTCACCGGAGGATTGGGAGGCAGGATGCCCTCGGGTTCTGGAGCCGGCGCGGCGCTCGGCGTAAACACCTGCACACAACAATGATATAGGTATACATTTATTTATAACTAGCGACCCGCCCCGGCTTCGCACGGTTTTATTATAAGCAAAAACCTTCCTCTCGAATCACTCTTAAAAAAACCGCATCAAAATCCGTTACGTAGTCTTAAATTTTTAAGAATATCAAATAAATCATCCACCCATCTATCCATCCATACTTACAAACTAACTCGTTTTTAATATGAGTAAGATTAAGTTAGTAAGGATAATTGCATAGTTGCACCATGTAATCCTCATGTTTTATGCAAGTAACCTTATTTTACTATTGCGCCTGTTACTATTTTTACTTAATTTGTTTATTATTTCACAAATTTTTGAAAATATAAATACAACTAGTTAGAAATTATTAATAATCTTAGGAATGTATAAAATTTGCATGCAATCTAAGCAGAGCATAATTGAAAATAAAATATTTTTTAACAACTGAGTAACCAACATTGTTTTCAAGCAAATAAACTATTTTTATCTTTAAATGCTTGTTTGTTATGAAATTTATGGAAACACACCACCCTCGACGGTCGTGGCGTTTCACTGCCTTGGTCTCTACTGAAAACCAGCGCTGGGTAGACACATCAGTGTTTATCCAGCACAACGCTGAGTGGAGGCCATATTTGCCTAGGACTCTGCTGCGCACACAATGAATAAATATGTCATATTAGTTAAGTTCCTTCGAATAAGTTTTTTTGTTGTGTACTTAGTCATAAGGCAAATAAAAATATTTTCTTTCTTTCTTTCTTTTCTTTCTTGTTACCTTGGTGTCTGACAGAGAGCCTGACCACTCCTCGTTATCCCAGTCCTCTGGCGCTGGAAACGCGTCGCCCATCTGATTGGCTGCAAGTATTACTACACGTTACTATCAGTACAAATAGGGACAATATATTCTCAAATTGTTTTATTACGTCATGTTCCATAGAACAAATGGGACCTACCGAACAAATTGAAATATTTAATAAATAACGCTCATTAGGGGAGGCCTATGTCCAGCAGTGGACTAATATAAGCATCATCATGAGATGACAATGAATAAATTTATGCTGAGACAGGGACCTTTTTGGACCCTTATGTAAATAGCCTTACTCTTCAAATTTTTTTTATTTATGTGTTTCTTCTTGTCTATTGAATATGTTATTTATATGTACCTAATATGTAAGAGGACCAAATAAATTAATTTTCTTTCTTTTCTTTCTTTCAAATGATTAGTTTAGACCGTAAAAAATAAAAAAATCATTTATTTTAAGCACACGACTCATATAGGGAAAAAGGTACAGATGAAACTTACAAACTAACAGTGTATGTGGACAGATGGCGTTCACAACAGTGCCTCGTGTAGGCACAGTCCACTCTGGACGCTATCATGGCTAGGACGATGTTAGCCCTTCTCTTACGTAAAGTCAGGGTTTGAAATTATCAAGATAAATATCCTTATAATTATAGGATAATTATCAAATGTAAGTAAAACACAGTTCATATTTCTGGTATTTTGGCTATCTACCTATCACCGTTTACATTAGAAGAATAAAATAAATACATGTAACAATCAAGGAAATCTCTAATTTAGCATTAATTTACAATTTTGAATTTTGATTGAGCTCGTGTTCTGATACACCAATCCAATACGAAAAATTTAAAGGGAAATTTAAATATTTCCGATTATATTTATCAAAGATAATTATCAACATATATTTATCTTGATAATTATCGCTTTGAACCCTGACTAAAATAGGCATCATCATTAGATGACAATGAATAATTTCTTTTCTTTCTTTCTTTCAAATGATTAGTTTTGTCGTTAAGGTAAGGTAAGGCAATACATACCGTCGTTGTACTGGTTGGGCTGCCACTGCTGCGCGTCGACGCGGTGGCGCGGCGCGGCGCGCGCTCCCCGCGCCCCGCCGCGCCCGAAGCCGCGTCCGCCGCGCCCGCCGCGCGTCGAGCCGCGCCCGCCCTGACCCTCGCCGCGACCTGCAATACAGACATCGATTATAAATACTTGGAAATATAAAGACGGCCTTGTCACTTTGTCCACCAAAAAAATAAAATAAAAAGAGCTTTATTCCGATATCACATAGAGTTCCACATAAAATTTGCAAGAAATATAATACAAAAAAATCCTTACATATTGCTTAAACCTACGATTGAATTAAAGATAAAAATTATATTATTTAGTCCCAAGAAATAATTTAATAAGTATTCAATTCAATCTAATTAGATTGAATTGAATACTTATTAAATTAGAATATGTGTATGTCATGCATTAAATTAAAATATTCATTCGTAATCATCGCGTTTCTTGCTGTCCTTTTCTTTAAATGTGATATGGACCGCCTTAAGTGGTGTAATTTCAATCATATCAAATCACCTTTTTATCTGCAAAAATATGTACACATACCCACAAATCTAATTTAACTTTCTCCCAATATGGTTTGCTAGAAGAGAACTCTTTTTAGCGTTAAGCTCGCCTGTGCCATAATTTATCTAGTTTTAAGATTTTCTTGTATGAATTTTTTATTTGTGCTTTAAAGAATCAAGAATCAAACATAAATAACATCTTGGTAAAAAATTACCGCCAGAATACTATCTCGGAGTCTTCAAATCAAGAGTGAATAAGTTCCTTCTGGGAAAGCGTGCTCCATCTTAGGCCACATCTTCACTTACTTGAGATAGTGGCCAAACGCTCGACCATTCCAATTTAATATACTCACTGGCTTAACGATTATCCGTTTTTTTATAATATTGTTTTATGTTATAGTGCTGTTGGTGCAATTAACATTTCCGTCCGTCGATCAATTAAAGTTACCACACCAATCGATGAAATGAAATTAAATGAAAATGCAAATTATTTATTTCTCAATATCCACAAAAACTTTAACTAAACTTAAGGATTAAAACTACCTTAAAAAAAAACAAAAGAAAATTAACAAACTAGTTTGATCTTTGTGGCAGAGAAATGGCCCATAGCTCAGCTTAATACTAGAGCATGTTGCCATGCTGTAGCGCTGGTATTCTACTAAGGGTCATCGATCAATGTCGATCGATGGCATCGAACGACGATCGATAGATTGGTGTGGTAACTCCCTAAAACTCTCCACACACTGAAGGCGGAGGCGAAGCGAAGGCGAAGGCGTGGCGGTTTTTCCTATGGCACCACGCTGCCACGGCCTGCGGTGTGTGTGTAGGCTTTCATATGATTCAATAGAATACAACTCGCACGCCTTCGCCTCCACTCCGCCTCCGGTTTCTGTGTGTTTCGAACTTAAGTGAGTGATAAATACGTGGTGAGGGTAAATTTATATATTTAAACAGTGTTGTAAGGTATACTCACGCGACCGCGCCTGCGTGCCACCCGCGCCGCGCTCCCGCTCGCGCGGCGGCGCGCCCTCCCCGTTGTTGACCGGCTGTGGTGGTTTCTTTTTCTTCTTCTCACTGGTCTGCCATTCGCCTTGCTGCGGACACATACACATAGTTCAACTACTGTTGGTTCACAAACTCTGGCAAACTCAAGAGACCTTGGCTGCGAGACAAATATTAACTCATAAGGCCTTGCGTATGGAGTCTACAAGCCAAAACCAGTGTTCGATCTCGTGTGTTACCTTTAGTGTCTCTAGCAGGATGTTGCAAGCGCCGACCATGTCGTTGTCAGCGTCGTGCAGCGCCGAGCAAACCTCCTCCTCCGTGCGGCAAGTCATCTCCATCAGATCTTGAACCTAATAACAATAAACCATAGTATGTTACCGTCT